>JAKKIB010000174.1:24215000-24525000 GCA_023089585.1 Melophagus ovinus | reverse complement strand
TGTGGGCGTGTCCTTTAACCGATTGGGCCCATTTTTAATACCAATCCGATAAATTTGAACTGTATATCTAATTTTTTGCAACCGGGAGAATATTAGCAATACACGAAAAGACAAACATATCTAAATCGCTTCAGAATTTGATTCTGATAAAGAATCAAAATGACAAAATGAATATAACTTCAACCTTTGAGTGGTGGGTATAAAAGAAAGAAGATAAAAAAAGAAGACCAAATAAAAGAAGGAAATTCAATCTGACAACAATTAAACATTACTGTTAACATTAAATTGTCAACATATAACAAAATTTTCAAATAAATCGACTTACTCGAAAGGTCAAATAATTACTATAAAATAATTTACATCAATTGAATTCATGTGCATATTTGTAGACATTTGTTACTATTTGCATTTGACTGGAAACTTATATTTGTATCGCATCACATTTTTACATATTGAGTGAATGTATGTAAATTCTGAATACGCATCTTTGCCATGCATCATCATCATTATCATCTTTACCATTGTCATTACAGTCCTCATCGCCTCATGCATTTATATATATATTATATATATATAAATCCTTATTGATAGGGCGTTTAGTTTATTTTATAATAAAGTGCACACATACATACATTTCCTTGTGAAATGTATTAATGTTGTTGGTTGTTGTTTGTTGTTGTTGTTTGTTGGTTGTTGTTGTTTTTCTTGTTTCATTATTCAAAGTTTAATCAAGTGCAACAAATTCACGGATACATTCCTACTTATTGTACTTATTTATTTATTGATAAATTGAAAATCTTATTAAATCAAAATATGCAAGTAAATATGCTACGTAAGTTATACAATTTAAAAAGTGAAGAAAAAATTCACCTATGACTCAAATAACAGTTCAATCACTTTCATATTCTACAAATGTTTGTATACAAAAAAAAAAAAAAAACAAAATCTATTATAAACTTATTATTTGTATTTATTTATTTATTATTGAAGTCATATAAAGTTGTGGTCATTTAACTTTTAAACTTGCTACCTCTAACAGGCAATACACATTGCTACCGATAATTATATTTTGCATTTAACATCATATTTTCAAAATCAACTTAAGTATCCTACATGGGAAGGCTACAGATCTGAGTAGCTGTAATAAATTCAAACGTATACCTTGCGAAACCAAAGTTACACAGTAAAACAAAAGTGTCTTGTTGTATTCATATGCGCGTGCTTTTTTTCTTTTCTTTTTTTTTTTTGATACAGTCACCTAGCACCAGTCAAAGCTTTTAGGTGCCTTTAAAGTATTAGGCTATGGAATTGGTCGCTTCAAAGTGCTAGAAGCAATTAAATCAACAGAAATTGTAAATCCATTTAGCATGCGGTACACGATCGCAATATAATCAATTCATATACCATACTTTATCATTTCTAAATTTGACCATAACCTCTTATAATCTAACTAAAGTTAATCAACTCTGCATATTTATACGATATCAATTACTGTTCATTTCAGCAAATGAACATGCAGTTTTATACCCTAATACCCTAATACCCTAATACCCTAATACCCTAATAATAAATAATAAATATAAATTTCGATATAAATCTCATGCATTCATAATTGAAGGCAACATATATTTTGCTGTAATACCATAACAAATATAAAAATCTATTTTATCTATAATGATATGAAATGTAATATTTTCCTTCAGAATATTTTCTTTTCATTTACAATATGTACAATAATATACATGAATATTTCATGAGCAATGTCCGTGTAATGTAATCAAGTTAAAGTATTTTTAGTTTTTATAACATACATCAAATAAATATCATACAAAATTTAAGTGTACGTTTCAAATGTATCCTGATAAAAATAAAAATAAAATATCATAAAATGTTGCCACGTTCAATCGCATGATGCATGCATCCCATAATTCATATATGTATGTATCAATTGGATTGAATGTTTATATTTATTTGTATATACATGTAAGTAGCATGTTAGTAAAGCGATGTGTTAAAAAGCAAATTAATTACAATAAAAATAGAAATATTATATTTCTTTTAAATATCACGTTCTCATCAAATAAATATTTATATTGATATTTAAAATGTAAATTATTTAAAAGAATAGCCATGCGGTCTTTTTTTTTAATCTGTTCCGTGTCCCTCACGATGTTTTAAGATTTCACTTATTCATAAAGATTATTACCATCAGTTACAAAATTATAAAATTCTTATGGAAGAAACGTCAATAATTTTTACTAAACAATTTCCCTTTTTATTTGACATTTATGCACCAGACAAGTCATATCACATCAAAAGTAAATTTTAAAATTTGTACATTCAAATATCCTACTTATAATTTTGACGTATTTATTATGGTGATTGTGGTTTTAATGCAAAAAGCCTAAACTGTGATATTGTCAATATATTTGCATACAATCATTTGCAATAAAATAATTACTTTAGAAATACAATAATGGAAATTCAATGTAGATATCTGAGAGGTTAATGTGAAGTAAAACAGTTGAAATGAAATTTATGTTATTTTAATAAATTTTTCTTAATATTCTTAAAATATTAGATTTTTATTTAAAAATTCCCATAAAAATAATAATTTAACAGGCGTAGTTCAGTGTTTTACATTAAGAAAATGTTATTTGAAAATTACTGGGGAATTTCTTTTAAAAATAATATCGCAATACTAATTAAAAATTACTTTAGAATTTATTGTAAAATGTCGATTACATTCAGCATTTTATTGATCCAAATAGACATTGAAATGTAAGAATTGTAGTTATGCGTAAATAAATGAAAAAGGAATAATTGCAATAACTAACGTTTTTACTTAAGTATATTTTCCTGACCTAATGTTTTAGACATTCTAAATTTTTATAATTAGTTCGTTGATGGGCTGGTTGATTCAATCAAATGTATCAAATATGTATCTTATTTGAATTGAGAAATAGAAATCTCATGTAATATGCTTTTAAACGTTGCTGCTGTACACAATACAGCAACATTTACAATTTGTGTAATATTTACGAGGTACATAATTAATACTTTAAAACAATTTGAATGGAATGGTTTGTTATTAGGCTAGATCAAATTAAAATATGAACACACAAGAAGTTATTAATTTAATTAGTGCTTCTCTGCACGCGACTAAATTACCTTGAATATTTTGTGCAGCAACAAATTTAAATACAATGAATTATCAGCATGGTGTATTATGACTAGATTTACATTTTAAAAATATATAGCTTATCACATACTGCAATAACAGATGACCAAAATTCTTTTAAGTTATCTATATCTTCTTAGTAATGGGTGATTGTACTTACTCGAAAATAATGTTGGGATTGAACAAAAAAACTAAATTTGATTCAAAGGACATGTAAGCTGAAAATTTATACAAGTATTACGGTTTTAATTCTACAATGTCTACATAAAAATGTGCACCCCTATTATATAAATTATACAACTTCAAATTATCTGTCTGTATTAACATCTGTGCAACGTATCGTCGCAGCCAAACATAACTTTCTTACTTGTTAAGTTTTACTTACAATTGCTCGCTTAATTATAATATTTCTAATAAATTATGCATTTATCAAGAATTACCTAACAAGTAAAAGATACAACACAACAACAGCAACAGATTGAGATAAAATTCAACATTAATCTCATATTAATGACAACTTTTTATATACATACAAATTAGTAGATTGTATTATTTTACAATAATTATTTCAACTCAATTCAACCTCATGCTTCATACATGTTGTTTAACTCTTTTTTTTTACTTAACAAGAGAGCTGTTCGCATTCGTATATATACATATTCATATGTGTATATACATGTGTATACACATAGTACTTATAGCATGAATGAAATTATTAGATAGGAGACCGGCATTCGTAGAAGGGCAATGTTGTTTTTTATTTTTTTTTTGTTTGCTATGAGTTTCTCTTTGGCAAAAAACGATAGTCGATGTTCGTACACATATTGTTCGTAGTAACTCACGATCTCTTCTATGTATATACTCTATGTACTGAATTTGTGCACTTCAGTCTGTTTATATTTATGCTTATGGATTTTGCTGCTGTTTACCAATGATTGTTGTTTCTTTTGTTCCATTTAAAAAAAAAAAGAGAGAGAGAGAGAAAAAGAGAAAAAATGCTGTCAGACGGGATTTGCAACTTTTACTTTATATACAAATCTGAATTTTCTTTTATATATTCTTCTTCCTCTTTTTTCCTATTTACAGCATACAACTAAAATTATTCTTCACAGAACAAATGAAACCCCTTATAATGTTTATATGATATTTTTATTGCTATCATTGCTAATTTATATGTGCATACATAAAATCGTTTGCATATAAATCTTTGTACATACAGTACATACCTACACACATTAAAGTTTACATATGCAAACGCACATGTTTTATTGGTGTAGCGGAATATCATTGTAATTATGTGAATTATGTGTATTTAAGTTGTAATTGCACATTTTCGTTATTGTGTGGCAAAGTAAAGTTTGAATGCAATTAATATAACATATGTAACAGCAGCAACCACTCCAACAACAATAACAACTAGAAAAACAATTTTAACAATGCAAATTCTTCGAATTGATAACTATCTGCTATTATTATTACCTTGATTCTCTTCTATCTTTCTGTTTTTCTATGGTTTCCTCTTTAAAAGTTAGAAACAACTCATTGCATTTTTTTGATAATTGCAATAAGAAAGAAGAAAGTTTTCGCAGTCCTTTAGCTATTAAATTTTTAAGAAATCATTTGGACTTAATTGTAAATATTGATATATTGGTAGATTCGATAAAGCGTCCTACTATTTTCTATATAACAAAAATATTTATCCTAAAAAATGAGGTACGCTCTCCTTGAAATGCAGTCAAAAATAAAAATAAAAAAGTATAAAGTTGAAATTTACAATGTCGATAAAACCGGCAACTATCAAAATTACATCTATTCGAAGGAATTGTAATTGCGATGTATTTTATAAAACTTTACTATAATGACATGTTAAAAAATCCTGATTACAATCAACAAAAATATTTTTCTCTATAAAATAGAGACATTAAGTAGCATTAAGTAGTAGTAAATATAGAAAATTTTATCAACTATCAGACTATTTTTTTATTTATGTGTGTGTCTGTCTGGCCAGTTAAATTTGTGATCAAAGTACAAAGCAAAGCAATTTTGAACGAATTTTGTTAGTCCATTATACTTCTGCGAATAATTATGCGTAAAATTAATTTATTATTACGACCCCGTTCTATGCAACGGCCTATTTCCTAAAGGGGTTTTAAGTGGAAAAATTAATACTGTTAAGTATTCCTTTATAAAAATATGGGATAGCATGTTTACTAGCTAAAATGTATTTACTTATTTAATATCTGCCAACTCATAAACTAAATTTATAATAATAATTTTCTTTTACGATGTTTCTAAATTCGATTCTTAATGGTACAGTTTATAAATTTTTATGTAATTTTGTTATTAGTTACTTGTTATGTTGATTAGTTAAATTGCGGTAAAATTTTTGGTTAATGATAATAAAAAGTACTAACTTTTAGGCATTCTGCTATCTTTGACTTGCATTAAATATTATATCTGCCTTTTTTGGGCCTAACTATAAATTTCATATAAAAAAAAAAATCTTCCAAAATCGCATAAGCAGGTTTGTATTAAAAATGAGTCACTACAATCAAAGAACACGCCCATCTAATATCTTGTACTAAGAGCAATACAATTTCACTTCTTTTTTTTTTTTTATAAATTTTCCGATTTTTTTAATCAGCTTTTTCAATATAATCAAGTAAGAGAATTATATTTGGCTGGGGCCAAAACTTTAATACCCACCAACCGTGTACCATGATATTAAGATTCAGAGCCTGCTTCAGTTTTGCAAGCAAGCAGTAAATAGAAAGCGTAAATATAAAAAAGTTAAAAAACTTGATTTGGTGTAATTTCGCGTAGTCATGGCCGCTTTACGTTGTACTCTTATGGCCTCGCCTCGCCACTTGTACAACAATATTATAGCTTTCTATGCTTTACAGTTTACAAATAATGAACCAAAAAATCACTAAATTTTGCTCTAAAAACAGAGTTCATTGCACTGTGGGCGGATGTTTTAACCGATTTTGCCCATTTTTATAACCAACCTGATTGCAAGAACACCGTTATTCTTGCCAAATTCGAGCTCGATATGTCTTCTATCCTTCTGTCTGACTCTCTATTCAGACAATGTCTAAATCGATTAAGAATGTTATGCCAATCAAGAATATTTATACTTTCGTCGGGATATCTGAGGCTTTTTTTGGGCTTTATAAATTTAATAACAAAATGAATTTACCCCTATAGTGGGTATAAAAAATAGCAACCTGGTCGGTTTTTTTGTTTAAAATATAGTATAATGTTTGTCATGTGATGAGTATTTAAGATTATTAAGATTTACCTGCATACAATGCTTCCATTTATTTTATTTAATTTTATTATCAATAAAAGTTGTATTTGTAATTGTAATTGTATTTGCACTCTTCTCACATTACCATACTTCATCATGATGAATTTAAATTACAGTAAAGAGCAGAACTTTTAACAATTGTAGCGTAAAATTATTTTAGTATTACATGAACCACTAAAAAATAAATTAAATTCTTTAACATTTACTCTAAACATACACAAACATATAAATATAATTTGTGATTTAAATTCTTTTTTGTAATTTTAATTAAAATGATTAACTGATTCATGATTTAAAATGACTAAAAGGGTATTTAGTTGAAAATGGTTGATCGTAAAATTGTATGACTTAAAATTTGATTACATCAGCATCCACGTCATCACATATCGCATTATATCATAGATTACATATAGATTACACGATAATAGTAAATAGTAAATGTGTGAAAGAGTAGAAAGATAAATGCGAATCTTTTACCAAAGACCCAAACCATGAACATATAGCAGAAGTCTGTTAACCGCTTAACAGAATTCTATGGTCTTGGAACGCTTTTGATGAATTTGGCGTATCAAATAAATTTTTTTTCAAAATATTTAAAGAATTTATATAAGATATATCGATATCATCTCGATTTCTCATTTTTTCGATTTTGATAGAATTCTCCTAAATAGGAGAATAAAAATTTATGCACATTACCAGAACAAAGTAAAGTTTGAGTGGGCGGTACAGTCAAACTAAATAATGAGCCACTCCATTGTTATCCTGGTGTGGATCTATGGAGGATTATCTCTCGAAATTTTCATATAGATAGCTCTGCTATATGTTATGGTTTGAGTCTTTGCTTATAGATTCGCATTTATTCTCACACCCTTAATGTGTGATTATTTGAATTTCAATTAATGTACCGACATACCAATTGTCATTTTATCCTTTTGTTTTGCCTTCTTTCATGTTCATTTTCCTTTATTTTTTATAATCGCTGAACATTTATATTACATTGATATTAATAATTAATATTTAATGACAGTAATTTATATCTGACTGTATTTTAAATCACTTAAAATATCTATTTTATATTTATGAACTTAAATATTTGAAATAGAATTGACTGCTTCATATTAAAAAAAAAAAAGTACGAATCTTGTGATGTATTAGAAATTTTATGTTCAAAATTCATATATTTTACATTCTTGACTTGCTACATTAAATGAACATAATCCAGCTTTCAAAAGTGTATTCCTTCAACATTATGCTTCCACTTATTAGCATTAGCAAGTTTTAGCTTTTGGTCTTTAAATTCTCTACGAAAGTCTATTATAAAAAAATAGACTTTCGTACACTGCGGAAAGGATCTAGGAAAATAGTGATGGTAGAGAAGAGATGTTAAGTGGAAAAGTGAGGTCAAATTTAAAAATTATAAAATTGCTTTATTATTTATTTAAAGCATCACTTAACAGAATGCATGAGCATTCTATATAAAAATATTATACTTCCATTTCCTATAGAACACACCAATCACTAAATTTACGTATAATATAATAATAAGCATAAAAAATTCATGTTTGATATACATCTCATACGCACTCCCACACGTGTGGGAGTGCGCTCTATGTGCATTTTTTTTTATTTTTATTTATTAATAAATCATTCAGTTATTGGTTTTTTTTTTTTGGCAATTTCCACTCATTGCACTTTTTTCACAATTTTTTGTTTTGTGCATTACACACCTCAAATAACATTAAATGAACAGAAGTGCAAAAAAAAAAAAAAAGAAAAACTTACCAAACCAAACAAAGAAAACTAAACAACTCAAATATAATAAATACAAATAAGTGGGAAAAACGCCCAAAATTTTGTAAAAAAAAAAAAAGGAGGAATTAGACCAGCATTTGAATAGCATTTGAATTGAATTGTAAATGAGTTGAATGGAATGCTTATAAAGTCTATTATAAACGCCCATTCTTCTATGTGCACATTTTATTATAAAATATTCACAAAACTATTTTATAAAGTTTGTAATAAGCAAATGATATGAAGGCGTTCAAATTTCAATTTTTATTAAATGCACACAAAAATAAAGAGAATGTAAAAAAAGGAGAGAAACATTTTTAAAAAACCGTTCTTCCCTTTATTTAATTTATTTTAGTTCTTTTTGTTATATTTTATTTTATTTTACTTTATTTCCTCTTTTATTTATGTAATTTTTCTTGTGATACAAAATCTCAAAAATTTAGTCGTACTTTTTGACATAGATTAAAATTTTTATTAATCTATATATTTTTGGATTCAGAAAAGACTTTTCATAAGTTCATTCATATTTTTTATTTCCTTGTTTTAAAACGATATATGGCAATATTTAAGATACTCCAGCGATTATGTCCTGTCCATTGTACAAAACCCATTGAAATTGAAGAAAATTATATAACTTCTATTAGAATTTATCAAAGCAAAACAATTATTGTTATTGCTGAATAGAAATAATTTACAATTTTGTATGTTTTTTATAGCGAAATTTTTAACTAAAAAATGCGTTGTTTAGCAAAATTTCTAAATATTCTTAAATTCATTTCTTAATTAATGCTTCAAATCTGAATCGATATCAACATTTATCTCTGTCTTTATCCCATTCACATAGTAAACTCAACTCAATAAATTATCTAAAAATCTGACACTTTTTACAAATAGATGAAGCTCATACATTTACGATCAATTGCGCCAAATGCCACGTTTACAGTCCATTCTAAAAATTATGCATTCAATTGAAAAAGAGGAAGAACTTGAAGTTTTTTTGACAGAAAATTTGAAATTTGAAAATTTGAAAATTTGAAAATTTGACAATTTATTTCAGAGACTGCTACAGTTTTTCAGTAGTAGACAGAAAACGTAAACCTAAAAAAATGAACTTTTTTTGGCACTCTGTAACTTGCATAAGTTTTATATGTATACCCTAAAAATATAGGCCTTAATACTTGCAAACAATTTTAGTTTTCAACTTTTTGTCATTTATGTGTAATAAGGGAATTCTGCTTTAAAAAGTAGGGGAGCTCTCAGATTACGTTGCACCATGGACTGGTCTTTCAATCCATTTAGCCCACTTTCGAAACCAATCGTCCTGAAAAAACTACCGATGCTTCTGCCAAATTTCAGCTTGATATTTTCCTTTTTACGACCAGTTGAATGTTAACAACACACAGACGGACAGCAAACAGACGGAAAAAAATGTCTAAATCGATTTAGATTTGTTTCTGATAAAGAATTTATATAGTTTATTGAATCTGTGACACTTCCTTTTGGATGTTACGTACATAATGATAAAAAGAATGTAATTCCAAACTCTGGCTGATGGATATAAAAATGTGTTAAACCTTGACTGAATTGCAGCGCCAAGATGTGTGTTGGTGTTAGTGCATTCATTTTGCTTTTCATTGTACTTTCATCTGGATAAGAGTTTTTTAAAAAATATTACCACTATGCAGCACGAATTGAATATTGTGTTAAATTTTTTTATTTTGTTAAATTTGCACCTACATTTCTCATTCGTAAATTTATTGAACAATCTAATAAATGCAGGCATATATTCAACTCACCTATGACAGGAAACACAATAACAAAAATATAGAGTTTTATAAGAACGCATGGAACCGCAAATAAAAAATATGAGCCACTTAATAAAGTATTATTTTAATGATTCGTATTCATTCAAATTGTTCTTGTACTAAATGTTTACTCATTTAAGTAATTAGATTTCCCTTCTTTTGTACTTTTTTTTTTTTAATCTTACACTCTATAAAATTTATAATTTAATTATAGAAAACTTTTGTCCTCAATAAGAATTTCTTGTTGGAAATTTTTTCTTTTTTATTATTATCTTCTTGATAAATATGAGAACGATGAGAATAAATGTAATTCAATAATTATTCAATTATTTATAAAGAATTTTATTTGATTGAATGATGATGAAATAGTTCATTTATTAAATACAATAATTTGATATAATATTTACTTATTTTGTGCATTTTCATTCACTCAATTCATTACATTTCAATTATTTCAATTATTCATTTAATTTTATAAGGAGCACACTCACTTTGATGTCGTTAAAATATTTATATGAGAATGTGTGAAACGGTTCCGTTTCTCCTATGCCAATTTCACCATTCTTTTTTTCCTTTATTTTTTTTTTTTTTTTGTAAATGACACGTGATAATTATATTAGAAGAGAATAAAAAGAATAAATAAACATAAATAAAGTAATGACTTTTCAGTTAATTGCTTGTTTCGCAAGCAATTAACTGTAAACCAGCCAACCAGCCAACCAACCAACCAACCAACCAACCAACCAACCAACCAACCAACCAACCAACCAACCAACCAACCAACCACAACCAACCAACCAACCAACCAACCAACCAACCAACCAACCAACCAACCAACCAACCAACCAACCAACCATCTAAGTGATCATGTCAGTAATAAGAAGAAATATATATGCATAAATTTATAACCAGAAAGAAAATTGTAAATTAAAAATAATGAATCCAGAATGTTGTTTTTTCACTTCTTTTCATATTTGTTTATTTAAATTTTTTAAGTTTTCTGTTGTTTTTTTTTTTTTTTTTTTTGTCTGTACTATTTTTATATTTACTTTTCTCATCGTTTTCATCATTTTCAAGGTAAAGCTAACTGATTGATTGCACATGATATTTTTACACGTCCGTGTGTTATTTTTTAAGCGTACTTGAAATTAGTAACTTATACGGGTTAGCCATGGACGTTTATATTTATTTATATATATATATATTTATATTATATATATATACATGTATACCAAAAAAATGAACGCACTTCTCGATAATGCAACTTAAACTTTGCAAGAAACCAAAAAAAAGAAAGAAACGTTCAATGAAATAAACAAAAACTTCATGTAACAATTCCAACAGCATTAACAACAACAATAGAAAGTAGCGTGCATGCATATATATTTATCAGAGACTCTCTATATGATGTAGAGAGTCTTTGATATTGTGCGTTTCAAACCGAAAAAAAGTTATTCTCTTTTTATTAGTGTGATTAATGCGGTTTTACTGAAACCGCTGCTACTGCTTGCTTTGTTCCTTTATTGAGACATTTACACATATACACACCGGTATAAGTCACAATACCACTGAAAACTCGATATTAAAACAAAAAAAAAATTCAACATTTTCGTACTGCTTTTCACCCACATGTAATAAATGAATGATATTTATATTTTTTGTTTTAATCTACACATGTTCATCTGTTACACAATACAATACAAGACTACAATTTGTATTTATACTGGCATGTAACAATTTTATAGTATTTTATACAATTTTTTCTTATATATTTGCAATCGTAAAATCTCACTTGCACACCCTTAACGTTTACGATACCTTAACAGACTGACTGGTTTAAAAATCAGCGAGACATTTTTATGTAAAAAATATATAATGCCGCTATCAATGTGATTCAATTTGCTTGCCACTGTTAATTTTACTAAAATGTTAATAATTGACTTATGTTACTGATAGTTATTTTTTCGCGATACTTTCACAATTATTATAGAATTGCGAGGTTGTTTATCATAAATTTCTAAATATATAATTTTGTATAATTTAAAAGAAAGCAATAAAAATTTAATTAAAATGACCAAGTATTTGTTGTAAATTTTTTTGTTGTACTTTTATTTTATGGTGGTGCCACGTTATTCAACACTGATGATAAAATTTCATAAGCAGTCGTGCAAATTGTGCCATCACCAAAAATAAGAAAAGAATTTAAAACTTGATGCGATATATTTTAGAAGATTCCGAATAGTAATAGCTTGATTAAAACTAAGGAGGCTGATGAAAATTGTACATCTTATAAGGCGAAACTAAATTTTATACGTCATTATTTTTGTTATTGCTTTATTGAATCGAAAATAAAGAAATTCATAGATAAACTTCTAGATTGTGGACGCAATTATCAGTGTTTTCAAAAATTACGAAAATTTTGATATTTAAATATATGGAAACACTTAGGCATAACATCAGGCATAGAAAAAAAACTTAAAAATGAAAATTAATTTTTCTTATAAAAGAAATATATTGGATGCCGCTTGACAAAAACTCTCCATTGTCCTATTATGCCTACATTTATTATTTCTTAGTATACTTTCTTTTAAACAGCTCGCTTTATTTTCTCCCTCTTGTTAGATCCATTATTTGTACTAGCTAAATTAACACGGATAATTTTATATACTGCTACTTAACATATTTACATTAAGCGAAACCAAAGAAAAAAAAGCAATAATAATAATAATAATTGAAAATCGGCATTAGTTTGACTTGATTTAGTTTTGTGTTTTATTCATTATCCTGTTAAATGGTGCACATTTTTGCTTGTTAGAATAAAAAAAATGAAAACAAGAGTGCAAAAAATGTTAAAAAAATATTACAAATAAAAAGTCGTAAAGTAAAGAATGAAAAGAAAAAAAGCAAACATACCGAAAGTCCAGACTGAGTAAAATTATGAAATTAAACAGAGGCGAAGCATTCCACATCCTGTACAAAATATACGCATTTCTTACATGTACGTACAAGAGCATTGAGTGAAAATGAGAGTATCAAAGATAAAGTTCTAATGCGACACTGAATTCCGTACTCTTTTTTTCCTTTTTGGAATAAAATCCTTGAACAAATGAGTAAACTATCCTGTTATAAGTTGAATATTGTGTATCACCTTTAATAAATGCGAAGTCTGTTCTCTTTTTTTTTTTTTTTTTTTTTGATTTTTGGATGAAATGGAAATATGTTGGTAATTGATTAAATCCGGCAAAGTTTTTGCAAAAATGTAGAGAGATTAATTGATTAGAATTGTATTGGAAACTCAATATGTTAAAAAATCCTCGAGAAAAATCCTCCCACGCTGTCCTAACCATAATACCGTAAATCCAATTAACTCCATATTACCGTGATAAAGGTTCATGTCCAAATTCTGTATGTACTACTGTGTCCATTAAAAAATAAATCCTTCCAATCTACTATAAGTGCTTTCTTCTGAATCATTGCTTTGCTGCAGTCCAAAATTTTACAGCAACGCCATCGATTCGTTTCACATATAGAACAATTTTTATACTTATAAATCCTTATATCCTGCGTCCTGTCCTTACAAATGCAATTTGTTTGGTTTTTTTTATTTTGGTATTTTATATTATTTAGTAAATCCTTTCGTTTCCTGACAATCCAAATACACGTCCTTTTTACTTATCCATGTCCGAAAAATCATATCCTTACAACATCCTTTCGAACATTCTCTTCCACATTCCTGCACACTCTTCTCCAATATGCATTCATTACATTTATATTATAGCACAAAGAAAAAAAAGAAGAAAAATTTATAGATTAATAATGTTGATTACATACACACATACATATATATAGATGAAATATTTATTGGAATTACTTTTTTGTTTGTTTGTTTGGCAATTAATTAAATTATAACTCAATGCTAGAATTTTGTCCCTCTAGCAAGTTCATATTTAAATGATTTATAAAAAAACAAATTGGATCATTGGAATCTATTTGAAATCCTTTTGAAAGGATAAATACATATAAGGAAATGGAAATGTTTGTGTACAAGATAACGGACTCTTAATATAAAATGTTCTTGCATTTCTGCACTTAATCGTGGTATGTATGAACACCAAAACCAAAAAAAAAGTTAACGTATTAATATTCTCAATGTGAGTGTTTCAAGAACATTAGACATTACGTTACATTATTTTACGTTATTTTGTTAAAATTTTGCTGTTTACTTTAACATATATATATGTATTGTCTAGGGATTTAAAAATTTGAACGAGAACGTGACCTTGAAAAAGTTCGACGTACTGGTGAGTATGTGGGTGTTCCACGTCTGCGTTGCCGAGGTGAATACGTAGGAGAACGTGATCGTCCACGTGCGAAATCGCCGCGAACACCTCCAGTACCACCACGTTCCATGTCACCACAGTCTTCTCGGACTCGAATATACGTTACTTCACCTTCATGTGATCTAAAGCGCGAATCGTCCAGTTTTTTTGTGGCATATTTCATATCTTCATGACGTAAAAATTCTACCACACCTGTACCATCCTTATACGTATCGGCAAAGCAAACGTCGCCCGCCTCACGCATATGATCTTTTAAGTCTTGCCAAGAACCAGAGGGTGGTAGTCCAGTTACCATAACACGGAATTGCGAACGTTTTGTGGGTGGCCCCCGGCCACTGCCACCACCACCACCACCACGACCACCATCTCCTCGACCACCACCGCGATCATTACGACCACCCCCGCCACCACCACGGTGTTCATTTCGACCACCACTACGAGGAAACTCAACTCTTAAGCGATATCCATCATAATCATAACCATCTCGAGCCTTTACAGCGTCGTCGGCATCCCTAGCATCTTCAAATTCAACGAATGCAAATGGCGGACCACGCCGGTTCTTGAGATCTACAAAAGTGACTTTGCCAAACTTATGGAATAAATCCTGGATGTCTTTAGTACGTATATCTGGAGGTAAATTGCCGACATAAATACGTGATTCCGTGCGTGAGCCCATTACAATGCAAAGTATAACTTAAAAATACAATTCTATTTCTGTAATTTCAAATTTAATAAAATAAGACGTAAAAATACACCTTTTTCTCTTGAAACTTTTGTTTAATGCGATAATTTCTACAAAAGTAAAAACCGATTGTAATAAAAGTAACAAAAAGTGCGTATCCTGAGATGCAAAGAAAACGTACTTACCCTTTAAAGACACTTTTTTTTATCTCATCGTCAATTGTAATGCATATTAAAATAAATAAAAGCGATTTAAATTAATTAAAAATTAATATTGAGAAAAATACAAAATAAGTTAAAGTAGTTGATAATTTCAGTAAAATAATATATAAATCAGTCTATAATATTGCTGAGCGAACACTAAATGTGCGTAAAATCACCAACAATGAAACAATTTTTCATTCATTGAAAATTGATTCCTTTATAAACAACACGAACTGTAGAAATAAAATATATAAAAATATTCTGCTTTAACTAAAATTTACTGAAATTTTATAAAATATATATTTATTTTATACATTATTAAAAAAGATGTATTCGTTTTTAATATAATTAATAGTAATAAGGATTTATATATTAGATATTTTATATAAGGCGGCGTATATTTGTGCATGTAGAAGATTCATAAACAATTTGTTTATAAATAAACAGTAAAAGATGCAAGGGAAAAGTGCCCTTAATTCATAAATAAGAATCAATGGTGAAGTGAGACTATTTATTTATTTTACAACAAATTCTTTGCTGCTTAAGTCTAAACTGAATATTTGTACAAAAAATTTTCATCATTATGACTAATGTACGGACTGTTAGATTCTATGATTTGTGCCGTATATGTGCAACCAATTCTGATGAAAAAGTGAATATATTCTCCTCAGAGGGTAAAATGAAAAATCTGTGGTGCAAAATAAGTGAATGTTTATCTTTAACGGTGAGTAAATAATTATTAAAATGCAGAAATTTAGTGTGTTGTATGAAATAATGACGGATTTGGATTTAATTTTATTAATATGGTTGTGCAGATAGAAGAGAAAGACCATTTACCAAAAGTCTTATGTTTAGAATGTGTTCAAAATGTGGAAATGTTCATGGAATTTCGTAATATATGTAATAATTCGCAAATTAAATTAAATAACTGGTTGAATGCAGCTATAGGTGGGGTTACAACGATGAGATACGTTAATCAAAACACAAATAATTCAAACAACGAAAGTAATACAATATCAAATACACTATGTTATGATCAACAACAAGGACAAGGGCAAGAACGGCCAATTACAGCACAAATATCGAACTATTTAAATGCAAACGTACATGGCTCAGTAATGCAACCTGTTACATCTAATGCAAACCAATTACAATCTAATAATGATTTTTTGAATTCTCTAATGCAAAATACAGAAACACCAGTAAGTTTAAAATACTACGTCATTTTTAAAGTAAGTCATTATTAAACTGGCTGTATTAATTTTAGGTAATTAAAAGCAAAAATCTTCAAGATTCTAATAATGGAAACGACCTACCCCAAGGGCAACAATGTGTCTTACAAGCGCAAACTTTGAATAACAATCACAATATTAATGGGAATAAAACAACGCATTTTAAGTAAGTTATTTATATGTAAAAATACTCAAAGTGAGTTGAGTTGTATTTTTTTAAAAAAAAACAAAATTGTGAAATATTATTTTAGCACATTGGAAGAATTCTTGAAAATGAAACCAAATCTTAAAGTAACGCCTGTGAGACAAAAGCAACAACAAAATCAGAAAATAAAATCTCAGCTAGAACACGATCAACTTCAGCAACAGCACCAACAGCAACCCGATCAAATGCAATTACAACAACTGCAACAACAATTACAACAGCAATTGCGATTGCAATTGTTAACATCACAATTTCAGCCGCAACAAATTACAATAACAGCGCCCAACACATCAGTTTTAACATCAGCCGATGGTCAAAATCGGCCGATTTCTACATCATCCTTAATACAAAATGGCGCCAACATTTCACTAGACAACACTAATATTATGTGTACAATGGGTACATCCACTGCCATTCCATCTGGAACTGAGACTATGAATGGAGTTGAAACTGTTAATGAAATTTGTCCATTAAAAAATAAAAGGCCAAAACTAAATTGGGTACTTACGCCTCCGCAAAATGGTGCCCACGGTGTAACGACAAATTTAACACAATTACCAACCGACCAAAATATAACAATACCACCACAAATTCAGTTGCAATTGCAACCAACTTTGCAACCTGCACAAGTTGCAGTAGCACAACAAGAACCGCATTGCAATGTCTCCACAGGAACATTATATCCAAATTTAGCACCCTGCTTACAGGCCCCAACACAAAATCAATCAGTGAATGTTGGGCTACAAAATTTAGCTTTGACGTCAACCCAGATCAATTCCACGAATATCTTTGCTTCACCATCAAAGTGCTATTTACCGATTACCATAAAAGATGATGCCACAGATCAACGATACATTGCTCATATTGATGCTAAAAATTTCATCTTACCCACCACTTATCAAATACAAATGAAGGTAAGTACATTGAAGTGTGAAAAAAATAAAAAAAATTTTCTAAAATGCTATTGATTTTTTTTTTTGGTTATGAAGCTGCAACCACAATTAGCTACTGCAGATGGCCAACCCATAATGCAATTGGCTCCCACCTCCATACCAGCTACACTACAATTAACTCCACAAAGTCTGCCTACGACGCAAACTTTTCAAACAATAACAAACATGGCGCCATTTAATCAGAATAATAATATAAATAACAATAATGCAACTAACAATATTTTGAATGGGCAATTATTTCAAACAACATTATCTCAAATGCCACAACAACAGCAACAACATCAAATAGATGTACATATACAAACGTCGCAACCTTCAAATGAACAAATATCACAAAATAATGCGCAAGATGCAATAACGCAATCAGAAATCATTAATGAATGTAATAAGAATCAGCAACAACAAACGCAGCAACAAGTTAATTCACCAAAGAAGGCTCAAATAACATCACAACAAATAATTAGTACCGGAAATAATGGGAAAAGTGTTAAAGATCTAACAGTAGCGGCACTCGATAAAAATCAATTACCGCCATCAGCCACAACTGCAACACTTATTAAAAGTCCGATTTTAGCACACAAAAAATACACAAAAAATCAAACTGACAATAATATTGTTGAAATAATACCCCGCAATAGCGCAACGAGCAGCGTAGCCACCTCAAACGTCACCGCAAGTAATTTAAAGCCACAAATGATAAAACAATTTTGTCAAAAGCAAAAACAACAAGCGCAGCAACAGCAACGACAACAACAACAATCGCAACAACAACAATCGCAACAACAACGATTGCAAAAAGCCAACATAAATCCGGTGGTAATACAACAACATGGCAGCATTACACTTCATCGTATACCAACATGCAAGAAAGCATCGAGTACAACAAATGCGCACATTGTTCAACAACAGATTGATAGTCAAAAATTGCAACGTTGCCCTTCAGCTAATCTTTTAAAATTGGCTAACGAACAGAAGCAGCAACAGAATCATTCAGAACAATTGCCTCATCAATCGCAGCACGGTAATTCGGATGTTATAAAACTGCCAGTGTTGAATAAGCAAAATGTAACCATTCGATGTGTGACAAAGAAATCAAATAAAAGTTTACAAGAGCAGCAGGAGCAGCAGAAGCAGCAACAACAACTGTATACTCTAATATCTGAAAAGGCAGCACCTTTTACAGCAGTAGCAGCAGCAGCAGGAGCAGCAGCAACAACAACAACAACCACAACCACAACAACAGAAACGACAATAACGTCGTCAATTGCAGACGCAAATTTATCTCAAAGAATTTCTAATCAACAGCATTACCAGCAACAGCAAAATCCACAACAAATAAAGACTAAAAGATTATTAACATTACCAACACAAGGAACAGTAGCACTAGTAAATACTCAAACAACAACAACCACTAGTTCAACCGTAAGAACGACGCTAGCGAATCCAAGTCAATTAAATATATCGAAATCACAAAAACCGCAACACTTGCTACTTGACTCATCAGCCTGTACTGAAAATATTCCTTATGACAACAATCATAGTCATAATTATAATAAAAGTAATGAAGGAGAAGGTAGCATAAAAAATGCAGGAAAAATGGCATCAGCAACAAGGAAAATTTTGTTAAAGAAAACAACGAAAGCGAATGTAAATGTTGCAGCACAAAGTTCCATTGAAAACAGCGACAACAATAATAATACCAACAACAATAACAATACTAGCAACATTATGAACAATGTCGAAAGGAACCTAGAAAAATACCTAAAATTACCAGTGGGCACAACGACAACCATACCTCCGGGAAAATATATTATTAAAGATTTACATACAGCGAAAGCATTAATTGCGGCTGCAACAGGTGCTAATTCCACTACTGCAAACAAAAGTCATAATAATCAACAAGTACGTCAACCTAAGTCAACGAACATAACAATAAGGAAAGCAAACGTAGAAACAAAACCATCAACAACAACAGTTGTTGCTGCAACAGCACTACCAATATCTTTGGCAAGCAACACAACAGTTACTCAAACATCAATAAAGAGTCGCAATAATAATGCTAATACTATAATTGCCAATACGATGGCAGCAGCATCAACAACACTGGCAGCAACAACAACAACATTAACAACAACAAGAACAACATCAGCAGCAGCAGCACAGCAACAACAACAACAACAACAACAACAACAACAAGAAAGACGAAGACGACACCAACAAGATTTTCATTGGAATGTTCAACTTGCTCCAAGTTATTTAAAAAACGGGAACATTTAACGCAACATGTCAAATTGCATGCTGGTATCCGCCCATTCAAATGCTCAGAAAAAGATTGCAATAAAGCGTTCAGCCGTAAAGAACATCTACATCGTCATCTTATATCGCATACTGGTAAAAAATTATTCAGCTGTGATATTTGTCAAAAACCATTTTCACGTAAAGATAATCTCAGTAAGCATCGCAGGTAACATTTATATAATTTTTGTTTTCTGTCTTGTTTCGTTTTGGAAAGTATTAAAAATTATGTCAAAATAATGTTTTATCTGTTACAGAACCCATACAGATTCAGGAAATCCAGTGAAATTCATATGTGAAATATGTAATAAATGTTTTACAGTGAAAGCATATTATCAACAACATAAAAAGCAGCATCAGTCTAATGAGGTGAATGAAAAAGATGTAAACATCGGAAAGAAAATGGTAAACGTAAATTTGTCTTGGATTAAAAGAAAACATTTCACTCTGTACTTATTTTTACAGCTTCAAAAAAATTTAAAGGCGACGACAGAAACGATAAATGCAACAGCAACAACAACAGCAGCAGCAACAAAAATATCTCACGATAGCGAAGGAACAGTGAATGCGAATGCGAAATTAAATCAAACGACAGAACAACAATTGTTGCAACAATTAAAAGAGATTCACACACAAATTCAATTAGTCCCCCAGCAAACTCAGCTGCAGCAACACATTATTACAACGCAACCTACAACTCATAAAATGCATCTACAATTTCCAAATTCCTTAATTAATAGCCAGGATTTAAATGTTTCCAATGCAATAACAATAACTCAGGCCAACAGTCATAATGCTAGCATTTTTAAAAGCAAAAATAACAATAATAGCAATAATTATAATGTGACGTTAAAAGCTTTAACGAATAATAGCATTCATCATAATTATGATGCTGCTGTTTAAACTTTACCCACATCGTTAGCCGATTTCGTTCAACAGGCACAATACGTTAACAGAACAACAACAACAACAACAACAACAGCAGCAGCAGCAGCAACAACAACAACAGCAATTGCTGGGCAATTGAAAATTGACAACTGAATTTAAATGATATTTGAAACAAATAAAATATCGATTATTTTCATTTGATATACGTAACTTTTAGAAATTTCATCTTTATTTTGTATTATTAAAATAGATACATCATTGAACAATGCTCTCAAAGTGACATTTATCTTAAGCATCTCTATATACATACATACATATATACATGAATATTTGTACTTAATTAATAATTTTTTTGGTTTTGTTACTTTTCTGAATTTCTATATACAGTTATTATTATGATTAATTTATTTTTATAATTTATAATTATGTAAAGTTACTTCGTTCTACTTAAAGTGCAACTTACATTTTAAGTTAAATTGTCATATTAATATATAAATTGTTCTTTTTAGAAGCCCTGCTTATCCGGGTTATAGATATGTTTTTACACATATACATATATATATCTCTATTTAGATACGTGTATGAAATGTAAGTAATTTAGTTTTTCAAAAATCAGCTGTTTATGCTTAAATTCAAAAATTGTAATGCTTAAGTGAAAAAGTTGTTAGTAATTAAATTAGCATTTAAGTTCAAAAGTTTTTCAATTTTTATAATACTTTCAAAATATTTATATATATATATATATATTATATATATATACGTATATAAGATTACTGGAATATTTCAAAAAAATGCTTTTTTTTCATTATATTTAAATTATCACAAAATATATAAACGATTAGTTTTGTTTATAAAATAATGGATCGATCAATAGGTGTCATGTGTTAATCTCATGTTTCAATTTATTTTGATTCCCTTTTCTAAATTATTTAACTTATTATTAAAGCGTGAATTAAGAAAGTCTCCTTCTCTTCTTCTGTGTTATTGATACTTTTGCGTTTTCTAATTATTATTATTTTTTTTTTTTTGAATACCAAAATGTTCAAAATTTAACGTGATTCTTAATTATTTAAAATAAATAACGAGCATTTTAATAAAGTGTATAATTAAGTATAATATAAGGACAAGTAATTTCGAAATGTGAACTCCAACAAAACTAGAATGATGTTTACAATTATGCTCTGAATTTAAGTGCAAAATTTTAATGTAATTTCATTTTAGTTATGTTTTATTTAATTTTTTCTTTTTTTTTTTTGGTATTATTTTTTTTTCTTTTTTTGATATTATTCAACACATTACTATTTATGGAAACAATAAATGTTGACATGAAATTCGATATTACATTTAAAATATTGACTTTCCAATTATTGATGAATACTTTTTATACTGCTTATAGTGGTAGGTATATTTTGACATCATTTATCCTTATACTAATTATTTTATATGTATAATATACAACTATAATCATTAAAGTGTAATTATAAATTAATAATAAAAATTTATTCATTAAAATGCAATAAAGGGAAATTTATCTTTAAAAAACTATGAGATAATTTGCATTGCATTCCATAATCAACTAAATAATAATATTAAATTTGAAATGCAATTAAGAAGAAAAGTATTTTTGAATGCTTTTGTTTATTTATATTTATTAGTATTTTAATGTTCTCCAATATCAATGAAATAGATTTAATTTTTTACATGTGGAAATACATATTTGTTTCATAAAAATTCTGTAAATATATAAAATAGAATGGATAACACATTAAAATAGAAAAAAGTAAATTTTTTTTTTTACATTGTTACTTAATAAAACATCATTAATGGAATCTTTAAAGTTATCTTCTAATTATCTGATTATGATTATGATTAAAGTAAATTTTTCTTTATTATTTTAATACAAAGAAAATTTCAATGAATTTTTCTTTTTGGTTTTTACTATATTAAAGTCAGCAAGCAACAACAAACAAATGAGAAGTAATTTAGTGCATTTTGTAATTGAAAATCTTTCTGCTTGATAATTCAATAATTAATCGGATGTTATTTATTATATGAAAAGTATCAATTAAGTTATTTATAGTTTGGTAAAACTGACTTAAAGAAGTCACTTAGAAGAAAAATCTTAGTTTTTTTAAAAAAAAGAAAAGAAACATAATTCTCGAATTGTTATACAAACTAAATTTTATTGAAGACTTGATAGACCAATCTCTTAGAATTCATATATTTCGGTAATATTTGGCAAATGAACTTCTGACAATAGCAACAATTTTACAATAAAGAAATTTTTACGCAATTTTGAGCAATTTTACGCTAAATGAAAGAAACAAATTTTTTACGCATGTTTCCTTCCAATCTAAGTTTTAATTTATTATAAATTAAATTTTAATTCACAGTATTTGATAGTATAATTCAAATATATTTTCTTTTACTTACCTTAATCTTATCCATTTTACGATAATTCTATTGGAATTTTTCATCGTTCAAAATATTATTTACCATGATAATTTTAAAGTGGATAAAATTTATTTATTTTTATTATAAATTAATTTATAAATAATCTATATAATTTATTACACCTACAATAATTTAATTAAAAACAAATAAATTATCAAAAAAATATTTTTGGCTTTCTTACAACAGCAAAAAAAAAAAACAAACAAACAAAAAGAAAAACATGTCCCAATGATAAAAATGATAAAAAAAAAAAGGGGAGCATACAATATGAAAACAGAGTCAAAGGAAGCGTGCGGCATAATTTTTATTATAAATGTATTTGTAATAAAAATTTTTATACAAAGTAATGAGAGCATTTCAAGTTGAAGAGATTTCATTAAACAATTATCTACTAATAAATAAATAAAAGCAGCATGTAATGAAGAAATTTGTGGATATAAATGGTAAATAGCGAATGAAAATTATTTATTTGAATATTGTTCTTATATCAATGTGGTCACAAAGAAATTAAATTGAATTGGAAAAATTGTGCAAACAAAAGTGTTTCAAATTAATATTCTATAAAAAAATGTTAAAATGATAAAATGATAAAATGATAAATAAATAGGAAATGGCATTATAAACACTGTACAACATTCTAGATGAATACAGAGTTTCAGAGTATGATTAATTGAAAATGTTTTGTATATTGCCAAAGCCAAACTTTCAATACCCAACATTTTATATATCATAGTAAAAATTGCTACTGGCTTTATAGACTCTCAGACAACAAATTACAAATAAAATGTAGAATTTGCATGAAAATTTTCACAAATCTACTTATAGCCATTTGGGAATAACAAAGTAAAAAATAATAATTGCTTCTTTTTTTTTTGTTTTTGACAAACTCTCACTTGGATTGTTCCATCCGATTACTTTTTAGGGTAACGTATATGTTTTCACTTGATTGATTGCATGTTGATTCGAAAGGAGTACGCTTACATCTATAGAAATAAATGTAATGTGGTAGATAGAAAACAGATGTAGCAGATATAGCAGATATAACAAATATAACCAGTGACTTGGAATTTAATTTTCAAATGATTGCAGACATATTAGATCAATATAAGTGTTGGCCAATCGCGGGAATTTGAGTATAATAAGATGATAGAAATAAAGGAAAACGAGTAAAAAGAAAGTAATAGAAAAAAGTATATTAAAAACTATGGACCATAACGAAAAGTTACTTCTTTAATTTTTTTAACATCACCCCACACTTGTAACGCTTTGATTTCATTTAATTCGAATTGTGTCTCATAGGTGGTGATGCGATTATGGCCGCTATCATAGATTTTATATACATCTATAAAACCCTCCTGGAATGCAAATTCTAATTCGAATACTGGCCCATCTAATTCATCATATGGTGTTTCAATATGATCTATCCAAATGCCATTCGCTTTAAAATTTTCAACAATTATACGTTCATCGAGTAACCATTTAAAATGATATGTTATATCGGCGGGATCTTTACAATTTTCATTCACAAAATTTATGGAAAATCTGAAAAGAAATGGCAAAGTAAACAAATTTTGAAAGAGAAATATTATTTTGTGCTCTTGAATTCCACATAAAACATAAGTATTTTGAAAACACTTTTTCGATCAGTTCAATGTCCAATCTAAAATAAAATTTCTGTATTTTTGGCTACTTTGTTCTTTTCTCCAAGCACTTGAATGGTAAAGTGAACCTTTTTTATTTTCACTAAAAGCCACTTTTATTTTTTATTTTTTATAATGAAACTTCCACCTTTTGACACTTCATCTTAACTTTGTGAAATAAATTTTTCGAATATTTCGCATATTTATATAAGAATTTTTCAATTTTTTCATGTGCAATTGTAATTGCTTAAAGATTGCTTTTTAGATGACAAATTTTCATGTAATGTCAAAATAATCTTGATCGCTTTCTAAAGCTTATTTAATTCGCTATGTCATACGTTTTATAATAACTCTCAAAAGATTGAACCACTTTTTAATTGTTATGTTAGATAATCAATCGATTATCTAATAAATAACGTAATTCAATATTCCTTACCTTTAACGATTTTTATCTATTACAAAGTACAGCCTTTACAACCTTATCGATGATATCGATTCTATTAAGTTATATATATATATATATATATAATAGTATCTCTTTCTCTCTCTCTCTCTCTCTGTGCGTGTGTGTGTGTGTGTGTGTGTGTGTGTGTATGTATACGTTGTTTATTCATTGAATCATAACAAATAAAATGATTGACAAGAGATTTTCTGATATGAAAAATTACTTGAAAATTTTCGATTAAAAATTATTTTGGATTAAATAAATAGAATAATTGTAATAGTTTTTTTTTATTTTCTCGCTTAATTGTATAATAATAATTTTAAGATACGTCCATACTTTTTTCAGTGTTTGAGCTAAATTAAGTTTAAATGTTTTGTATAGGAACCGTTAAAATTCAAATACCACAGTGAACTGTGGTATAAACTTTGTTATATAATTCCATTTATAAAATAAAGAGAAAAAATTGCGAAAATGTTTACAGAACTTAGTACAAAATAATTTGGATCTATTTGAAAAAGTTATGTTCGACTTTTCTTTGGGTATATGTTTGGTAAAAATTTCACTATTTACAAATCGTGTCTCAATTCAATGGAAATGTATGGCATTAATCTAATCTTTAATCAATTAAAGGACATTTCTTTGAAATAGAATATAAGAAGAATATTTTTAAATTTAATTTTTAGTTTTATTCTTGTGATTTTTGCTTTATCCATTCTGTCATTCTTGTCCATTTGATTTTAATGATATAGTTTGTCAAATGAATGAAATAGTTAAGTCTAATTTTTTTTATTTCAAATTATATATTTAAATTATATTATTAAATATTATTAATATTATAACAAAAAAATTAAATATTTGTTTGTGTAATTTTAATAATTATTAATCAATCAATTTTTTACCATCAATTATTTCCAAACATTAAACAATAATCATTTTATACGCATCGTTATATTAAATTTATGATTTTCACCGTTATTTCACCTATACAGACACACAATATTATGATTTTTAGGCAATCATTATGATGATGTCATTATTTTTTATTCGCACCAACTAGAGATTGAGGGTGTACTCATTTTGTAACAATTTTTAAGAGTTAACAACTTAAGTTAAGGTACCCTGCAAAATTTATAAGCTTATTCTTGATAAGCATCAAATTTTGATTTGATTTATACATGTTTATCTATTTATCCATGTGTCCGTCTTAGCATTCATTCTTAACATAACATTTTTCTACTCCTGATTGCAAAAAAAAAAAAATATCAAGCACGAATTTGACAAGAATATTAGAAGTTCTTGGCGGGGAAGTTGCTATTGAAACCGACAAAGCTGGCCTAGTTTTTGAGGCATATTTGAAATTTTGAAATTTTGATAAGTAGTAATGTTATTTGAATTGCACCGGTTCTAGAGAAACGATGCAAATCGGCCACACCTACGAAAAATTATATAATAATTAAATTTTTACTTTTTATGATTATGTTTGCTATTTGTTACTGAAAAACTGAAGCAGGCTTTGAATCATAACATCATGGTGTATGAATGGCAGTTATCCAAAGTTTGGCTCCAGCTAAATATAATTTTCTTACTTATTTTAACTAAAATTCTTTCTTTTAATAAAATGCACACATACCAAATATTTTAGTTGGACTTTGTCTTTATTATAGAATAAAAATTCTTATATATAAATGAGGATACCCTAAAATGCTAATGACCGAGTCAGCTATACATGAAAGCTTCAATTACCAACTATCTAATCTAAAATGCTTCGTTTTTGTTTGCTTTTTTTTTTGCTTTTTTATATAAATAACAAATATGCGTGAATAAAGTTGATTTGAAATGCCAATGCCAAAGTTATCGATATCAAAATGTTATAATCATGTTTGGTCAGGCAGTAATAGAAGGACGAGAAGATAAGAGATGAGGAACTTTTGAAATGGTTCATTTTATTTGGTGAAGATTTCAAATATTACAATAGCAAATGTAAGCCCTGCCTTTTTCTTTTTTTTTTTCTACACGTTCTTTAGAAATTTTGATGCATAAATTCAAGTAATTGCCTTAAAATTCTAGGGGGGCAGAAAAAAAATGTAATTTAAGGGTAATTTAAATATTGTTGAAATGATAAAGAAGAAAATTTTCTAATTAAAAAATTCTTGGTGTAAATTAAGACACCAATTTATTATTACATTACATTACAGCAAAGTTTATGAAAAAAAATATATATATATATATATAAATGTATAATTAAAAAAAAATCAGAAAACACTTGTCAAATGGAAATGGAAATTGTTTGCATATAAAAAAAAAAGGAAAAATTGAAATATCAACTTACTCTTCAGCATTATCTAGAACAATGCCTTTTATTTTAATTTTATCGCCCGGCTCTATGAAATTTGGTGTTATTGTTGCTACATATTTTATTGGTGGCATAATTTTATGTATTCCAATTTGATATTTGCCATAAAATGGATTCATTCAAAATTCTTTATAATTTATGTGAATTTAATTTAAATAAATAATAAATATTATTTATTTCGATAAACAATTAGCAAACGTATGAATGAAATAATTTCTTTGCTTTGCTTTGCTTTGCTTTGCTTTGCCTTGTTTTGTTTTTTCTTTCCTTCGCTTGCTTTTGGTTTATATTGTATTGAAGTGCTCTGTTTAGCTTTACTTTCAATTATTTTCAATTATTTATTTTAAAGAAATATTAATTTTTTTTTATCTTTTTTTATTTCATTCAAATTCATTCAAATATATATTTATGAATTTTTTTTTAAATTACGAATTTTGTTAGTCTTATTTGCTTCTTGTTTTTGTTTGTTTTTTGTTTTTTGCAAAATTTTATGCTTTATTATACTAGCACCCGTTTGTTGTTAACCGTTGCCAAGGTATAAATAATTTTAATATATTTCATAATTTCAATAAAATAATAATATAACAATCAGACTAATAGAAATTATAATAATAATAATAATAATAATATATTTATCATTTGTCGTTTTATCGATGTGATTTTCAATAAATATGCTTAAATACTGGAAAATATTTATGGTAATGACGGAAAAATGAGTTACATATTCTTGAAGAAACTACTTCTAGCCACATTTCATATTTTTTTTCTCTTTATACCTAACTCTAACTTTCTCTTACTCTTTCTCTCTCTCTCTCTCTCTCTCTCTCCACAATCTTAGTGCTTTTAAGAAACTTGAATTGAATTGGTAAATGCTTATGATGTTAAGAGTTTAATAAAATAAATGGAATGCGAACGATTTAGCTAAACTTTTCAGTATGTGAATTCAATGTAAAAAAAAGCATACAATTGAAAGTGTTATAAACGATCGGGTACAAATTTTATATGATAGTATCATTTAGAGCCTGTTTCAGTTTTTCAGTAGTAAATAGATAAATAGTAAATAGAATAAAAAAGGGCAAACTGTGAGCATATCCCTTAACATTTTTTTCGACGTATTTAATATCAATCGGCCTACAAGAACTTCCGATGTTTCTGCCAAAATTTTAGGTTAATATCTCAGACAGACAGACATGTCTAAATCAATTGAAATTTAATGTCGATCAAGAATATACTTACTTTTTCTATTCAGATCTTACAAGCGTAATGACAAAATGAACATACTTCCAATCTCTAGATGATGAGTATAATAAAACTGTAAAAAAAAAATAAATTAAGAGAAGATGTAACTTATTATTTAGAGAAAAGTTCATAAAGGATTTGTAAATGATAAAATTTCTTCGGTGAATGAATGGTAAAACAATATTATACTGAATATTTTTAATAGACTTTTTCTTGGGATTAAACAATGCTTGAGATATTATATAAAATATCTGAAGAAACTTGATAAAAAATATTCCCTAGAAGGAGACATCAACCGGATAATTAGACTTAAATCAATTTGGTTAATAATCGCTATTATAAAGTTTAAATATTTTTGATTATTGCAAACTTATAATATCTTGAACCAAACAGTACTTTGCGGATGTATATATATTTGTATATACAATTTTTTAAATTCAGTAGAAGTATTTTAAGTTAATTGATAGTGCATTTCGTACATTGCATCGCATTGTGTAAAAAAGTAATTAAATTTTTATTGAAGCTCTCTTTACTCTCTTTCTTTTTTTTTTTTTAATTTGCTTTTATCAAAGAGTAAGAGACTATTAAGATTTTTTGGTAAGAAAAATGCACAGACCAAACAAATGCCCATAAATTGCGTTTTTTGTAATTTGAGTTTTCTTCTTCATAAATATTTGAGAAGCTTTCGTATTAATTATTTTCTGAAGATTCATTTTTGGAATCCAATTTAATTTGTTTTGAATATAATACATTTAAAATTCAATTTAAAATTATAATTATATTTAACATGATAAATCCTAATACTAATGGGTAAAGTAGATTTTGACCACATAGAAATATAAAATAACCATTGCCTACTAGATGACTCTGTAAATACAAGGTTGCATTAATTATGTACCATTCGTATGAAAAAAGAAAAGTTCACTTAAACTAATCGTGGAACAAATGGTAAACAAATCGGTATTGTTTAATTCACAAACTTTTTCTATGCCGGTGCAAAAAATACACGTCTTCCAATCATAATTAATGGTGTGGTATTTATATATTCGCTTAAAAAAAAACTCCATATATAATAGTAAAACCATAATCAAACACTTTTCCACCAATAATTTAATAATAATTTATAAGATCATATAAGAATATATCGAAATATTTATAGTTCCAAATTATTAAAATTAATGGATATAATTGAGTTTTAGTGTTCTACAGTTTGTGCATTTTAACCAAATTTTTTACAATTATAAATATCAACATATGTAAAGTGTTTGTTCTTATTTTAGAAAAATGAATACCCAAAGCCTTTCCTTATTATTCATCATTATGATTATGATGTCACAAAAAACTTTTATGTTCAAAGAAGAAGACTGCGAAGTGTGTGTTAAAACTATTGAACGTTTCGCCGAGACTATAACGGATGAAGTAAAAAAGTCTACAAATCTAATTGAAGAAAAATTTAAAAAGTTCTGCAAAGAACAAAAGGGGAAAGAAAATCGTTTGTGCTACTATTTGGGAGGTTTAGAAGAATCAGCAACAAGTATATTAAGTGAATTAAGTACACCGTTAAGTTGGTCAATGCCCCCATTAAAAGTATGTGAAAGGTTAAAAAAGAGAGATGGCCAAATATGTGATTTACGTTATGGTAAGTTAAGTTTAAGGGGGCGTCTAAGTTTAAAAATGTACTTAACCTTAAATTTTGTACATTTATTTCTTACAATTATGCTTATGCGATTTAGAAAAACAAATTGACTTGAATGCTGTGGACTTAAAGAAACTAAAAGTACGTGAATTGAAGAAAATTCTTAGTAATTGGGATGAAGAGTGTGATGGCTGTTTAGAAAAAACTGATTTCATTAAGAGAATAGAGGAGTTGAAACCTAAATATATGCGTACCGAATTGTAGAAATTGTACATTCAAACAAAGAAAAAGAAAACTCAACGTTGCTTACTTTTTTAAAATGTTTGATTTCATATGTTTCGTTTCGCATCTCACAAAATTTTATTTAATGACAAATTATGAAACTTATTTGAAATTTTACTTCAATTTTATTTTATGAAGTACACAACTGCGAATGTGTTCTTATTAATTTATAAAATAACAACAATTTTAATAAAATTATAATAATTTACTTAAAATTAAGGCAATTTTCGTTTACATTCTGTTTAATGTTAATCTCTTGGTTTTTCTACTATAACAATTTTAAGGTTTTTTTCTTTACCTCTTTATTTTTATTTTTTTGATATTGTGAAAACGGACAAAGGAATAATTAAACAAAAATAATTGATTAGATAAATAATGAATAAAATTATATTTATATATATTTCTAACGTCTATATGGCTGTTTATTATAAAGGCCGCGTTCATTATCTTCAGCCAAATTGGTAAATTCACTATAAACTACACACCAACAATACGTCAATGTAGCTGTAAAAACAAAATGAAAGAAGAACTTTTTTTGGAGAAAGTTTCACATTACAATTATCAAACATCATGAAAAGGTAACGGATATACAAAATATGTATGTATCTGGTGTGGCCGAATATTAAATACCCTACAGCACATAAAAAACCTTTTCAAAATAAATCATTGAGTGGTGCGTATGGAGCCGTAATAATCGTTAAGCAAAATTATTAAGAAGCGTTTTCGGGCTACACCACGCCTACATACTAAATTTCGAATTTCAAAATTGCACCTTGTATTTTTAAAAAAAAATTAAGAATGGTCAGACAATAGGCAGACGGACAATCGGTTTAAATAGAATTAAGAGGTAATTTTGAATAGACCGGCATAATAAAAAATCTACTACATTCTACTTCAACATTTTTTGGATGACATATATATTCGCCAAAGAGTATAATACCCTGTACCTGTACCCTGTTGTGTAAAAGAAGATATCGTTAGCAGAATTGAAGTTATATATAAATTATCAACTATAAACTAAAGTTGATGGCAAATATATGTAGAAGGATCTTTTTTTTTTTTTTGGTAGTACAAATTTCTGTTTTGGCTGCAAGAAAAAGAAGCGATAAAATGTTTAAATACCAACCGCAAGCAATTAAACCAAAGACCAGCCATAAAACACCAGTTAATATGAAACCATCAATAAAAAATACTACTGCTGTATAAATAACAGATACCAATAGGCCAATGGCAATCATAATGCCCAATACAACCCAAGGCATCATTAAAAAGTGATTTCTCTTTAACACGCCTACTATCATTAGTAATGATATTAGAATGGTCATACATAAATTTATCACTAAAATAATACGTACGATGTTTGTTGGGACCCAATCAAAAATGATTGTTTTAAATGTAACTCTTGTCGTAAACATAATGATTATAGTTATTATAGATAAGAGAATCGCTAAAATGCCTGATATTATGGAACCATTTCGTAATGACTGACAGAGGCAGCAAGTTTTCAACAATGGTCCGGCCATGTTTTTACGAATATTATCTTCTCACTTTTTTAGGATTTTACGATTTTACTTTTAAGATCTGTGAAGTTCCTTGTAAAGAGAATACCTAAGTTGAAAAAATTCACTCTTTATATTACATTGTTTTAAGATGCTTTCAATTAAAGATGGTTCATTGAACATCTTGCCATTGTTAATAATGTTATATTATGGCAAAGTCTTTTGGAAAATTATTTATAAGTAGCAATGAGCAAATTTCTGCGTACAATTTTTTTAAACACTAATCAAACAAAAGTTGCTTCCGTTTAAAAACTATTAACAAAAATTTTAAATACATTTGTCTAATGTTTGTCATTTCAACATAAAAGACTAGTCGTATAGACTTTTGACTTCAATCATTTACAAATAACTTGTAGATTAAAATGTATCTTATGTAGAATTGTCATGTAATTGCTCCTAATTAATTGGATTTTAAGGTTAGTACAATTGTATATTCCATTTAAATCAAATTTCCTTTAAATTTACTTTCCAATTACTTATCAGAAATTGAATCCAAATAATTTAAAAAAAAAAGGACAAGTAAAAAGGCTTATATTTGGATGGGGTCAAATCTTGGATACCCCCCACCAATACACCATGATATTACATTTCAGAATGTTGTTCATTTTTTTAGAAGTAAATTGAAAATATAACAAAAAAATGAAAATTTGGTATTGTATATTTTCTTGTGTGCATTTCGTATCCGATTTGCATAATTTTTGGATAGATATTATAGATCAATAGCTTATTTACTTGTGCACAAAACTATCAAATGTTGCTTAAAAAATGTGAGGTGTTCTCAGTTTACATTGCACTGCGGTCATATTCTTTGAGCGATTTTGTTCATTTTTAAACTCAACCGGCGCGCAAAGAACTTCAAATGACTGCCAAATTTGTGTTCGATATCTAAGATTTTACGATCAAGAGAATGTTTACACCAAACAGACACACATACGAACAGGGAGGGGCAAATGGACAGGCATGTCTAAATGGACTTAGAATTTGATGCTGATCAAGAATATATAAACCTTATAGGATCTCGGACGCTTCCTTCTAACTTACAAACATAAACAAAGTGAATATACGCCCCCATCTCTGGATGGTGCTTGTAAAAGTTTTACATTCATCGACACATTTAAAGATGGACTTGCTTTATACAACAGTGTTGAATTAATTTAATATATTTTGTATCCCATAAGTGATGCAGAGGTGTATACATGAATATAATATAATTATTTCCCGTGACTATTAACGAGGTAAAGAGATAGATAATTACTTATACTGGAAATCATTGAGCATGCTTTCCTAATAAATAATTGTGTCATACGCTACTTGTGATATAAGGTGCTATAAGTTTATGCAGATGCTTGTAACACCCAAAAGGAGTTGACATAAATCCACCTTTTATAATACTAATCGACTCAGATTTACTCTCTCACTGCATTTAATCTTATCGGTGTGCCTAACGTCTATCCATGTAAATTTGCTATCAAGGTACAGGTCACAATTGTTGACATACTTTTGTGAAATTCAGTTCGTGGATGTGTTTTTGACTCAGAAACGAACCTTATTGAATATACTTAAAATCAGACCATTTTTACGACCAGGCCTCATATATATTCTTAAAAAAAAAATCGTTATTTGGAAAAAAAAAATCAAAATTTTAAATATATTTTAGCGTAAATTAGTGTTGAACTGTATTTTAAAATATGAAATATGTGTACCAAGTTTGATCCAGATCGTTCCATTTTTACGACTAATTTCTAAATAACGCGTTTTCCGAAAAAGGTCATTTTATGGATAAATCCTTCAATTTTGAATATATTTTTAGTGAAAAGTGGCACTGCCTTCTATTTTGGAATAAAAAATCTAGCTAGGTACATTTTTTGAATTTCCTCTCATAAATAAATAAAAATTTATGTAAATGTAAATAATTTAATGTAAATAATTTAAAAATTTCAATTATTTTATTTTCAATTTTGTTGGCTTGTCATTCTCTTATTTGATATTCACATAAAGCAAAATGGTGTAGGGTATTCAAGAGTCGACCACGACCGGTATAGAAGTTATATATGTAAAACTCCCAATAAACATATATTAATCTCATTTATCTCATACAACTTTTATTATTATACCAGAATCCAATTTAGAATCGCTCTTGATTTATTTTAATTTTGATTATAGTTTGCCTAATCGGTAATTGAATATCTACGTTGGTATTTTCGTGTGCAAACTAAACGATGCAGTTTGTAAAATTGGTTGATACAGAGCATTGAAAAAGTATTCCAATAAAACTTTCTACCCGGAAAAAATGAAAAAATTAATTTAAGTATTTCTTAATAAAAAAAGGCTACCTAAATAATTTATTTATATTTTTTGCAAATCATGATTAATTGTATTAATGAAATTAATGTAAGGTATTTAATAGTCCATTATGATTAACTCCATATTGTAACATATTTTATTTGTACGTAATTAATATTTATTCCATTAATGTGGGGGCAAAGAAAGTTGAATAAACCTAAAATAATTTTATTCAAAAATTCTTAGAGTATGATTAATTATCTTAGAATGTACAGTAAATATGCCATTATAGTGTAGACTTCATAAGTGATTTGCAAAATTGTTCTGGTTGTGTTGTGTTGCCACTTGAAATTTCAATCTTTAGCAATTTAAAAATTATTTGTTTTAATTGATTTTTAAAATCGTTTAAAATTTTATCGTTTTAATGTTTTTATTAAAAGTTTATAACAATATGTTTTCGATATAATTTTTATATGTTTGATTTAATTTTTTGTAGACTTTATTCAAATATGAACTTTTACAGTAAACTGAAATAAATGTAAAAATTATAAAAGATAATTAAGAAGAAATTACTCAAAAAAATACAATGCTATCTAGAACAATTTAGAACAATTTATTATATCAAATTGACATTGCTCTCAGATCAATACCATAAATGGCTTGAGGTTTTTTATATTGACTACATTTTAAGAACTAACATAAAAATCCGTTTGTTTTAATTGTAACGGCAATTGAGTGGCTGAATCTTGAAGGTTTCAAACAAATCTGCTATGCATGTACCATTTTAGAATAATTCATATTAAAATAGTTATTAAAAATAGTTAAATACATAGTTTTGCACGAAAATAATATGAAAATTATATTAAATTACTTTATTCAATGAAATTGAATGAAATTATCAATCATAATGCCGCAATTTGATTAAAAATTTGTAAACTACATATGAATAAACGATTTATGTAATGGAAGCATTTACACACAGGCTAATAGTACCGGTAAAGGCAAAGGTTAATATGCAATATTTATTTTTGGTTAGTTTTTATCAATCAAAGGGTTTTTTTATCAAACAAAGCAATATAATGTGCAACTTTTTCATTTGTCACTTTGAAACGGAAACGTATAGAAAATAGCAATTTAAATATAAATTTTAAGACCGTTATTCTACAATGTCTATATAAAATCGTTCAAATCGACCACGCCAATCCAAATTTATACAACTTCAAATCATTTTGTCTGAGAAAGAATGCGCTATTATCTAATAAGATCGCAGTTGATTACTTCGTTTATAATGCAGCGTGATTATTTTTTATTTAAAATGCTACTGTTGAATGGAGCAACAGTGTTTGGCTGCAGCAAAATCTACTTTGCGTACTTCTTTTTATGTATAATATTCAAGGGGGCAACCAGTCCCGAGAAGCACCTGCTCAACTGGGAGTGGCTCATGAGATGGTTGTTGATATTCCGTTACCATCAGGAGGCATCATGAGTTCACGAGATCGGATCCAAAGATTTAATTTGGTACCACGGGATCACCAGTTTTAATATATGCCCACTGTGGTGATATTGAGGTTGGCTTCGTGGAGGCTGTGGTGCCCATGTCGCGGGCGTTGCTCGTTCAAACATATTTATATGCTTGTCGTGCAGGGTGCCATTTCCCGAATGAAATGGCTAGCTGGGTAGGCCTATTAGGCTAAGCTAATCTAAGCCGAGGAGTAATTAGAAGGTTCCGAATCTTTACACCAAAGATTAAGCCATGTATATAAGGTGCGATACAGGCTTTAAATTGGAAACTAGTCATGACGGTGGCATGCACCCTGTGTGTGCATTTGTGTACCATGCAATTAAGACATCAGGTGTGCATCTAAAACACTAACTGTATGTATAATATTCAATGCATTGGAAAGGAAAAAAAAATTTAACCAAATGGCTGGTGTAAATTTCAATTAACAAAAAAAAAAAAAAAAGAATAATATTATTAAGAATTCAATTAGAAGTGGAGAAGATGTATAAAAATTTTCCCTTTCTTTTGGATTGATTCTATATTTTCGAATAATGGCACAATGAGGCGTAATACATCTCTGACAACTTTTAAGTGATATTTAAAAAATATTGATTGAACATTAACGTTTAAAAATGTTTTAACATTTCGTAATATTGAATTGACATGAGCAATTTTTTCTAAACAACTGAAATAGAAAACAAGTAAAAACTTTATAGTTGATCGGAGCCAACTTCTAAATACCCTACACCATTTTTCTTCATATGATTAAAGTCAAATTAAGGTATTTCAAGCTAATAAACTTGAAGAAATTGCATTTCTGTAATTTACTTCAAAAGTTCATTATATGAGAGGAGTTTAAAAAATTAAATCTATCTGTATCAAATTTGGTATATATATTTTGTAGGTTAAAACACATCATTTATCCATATAACGAAATTTTTGAAAAATATCTATACAGAAAGTGATCGTAAAGAGATACAAATCTAGACCAAATTTGGTACATATGTTCTTTACGTTAAAATAAAATTAATTGCTAATTTATGTCAAAATCTAATTGAAATTGTAACTTTTTTCATAAAACGACTTTTTCTTAATAACACCTTTATTTATTATTTTATTTATGGAGAGTAGTTGAAATAATGGTCCGATTTTTACTATTTTCAATAGAGTTCGTCTTTCACAATCAGTGTACTAAATTTTATTGAAATATCTTAATAATAACAAATTTATATGGGCAGGCATCAGGCAGACAGACAGGTAGACTGGCTTAAATTGAATCAGAAAGAGATCCTTAATCGATCTGTATAATAAACCCAAGCAGGATGTGCAAACTTATAATACCCAGTACCGCAGGTGGTCTAAGGTATAAATAAAAATAATTAATCTTGCGATAAAATTTGAGTTTCAAGATTAATTAATATGCACGAATAGATTGGAATCATTAATAATATTTAGATTTAGAATCATTAATATTATACATTTAAGGGGTTTCTTAATATTCATCTTGAAAGATGTTAATGTTTCGAACTTCTTGGATTTCATTTATGATAGAGAGGTTCAAGCATTTTCCTTTTTTTTTTTTTTTTTGGGTGTTAATTGTTTCAAAAAAACTACTATTCAAAAGTTCCAAATTGAAATAATGTAATTAATATGCATACAAATTTATTATTTGTAATTGTAAATAAATTGTAAATAATAATATTTATTAATAGAGATTAATTGCATTATTTTCGGAAATATTGTCTTTAGAGATTGCGTGATAAAAAAAGTTCTGCATCAATATTGAAAAGTTTTGAGGGCCTTATCGGATTTGAAAAATCCTGTATATATTTGTTGAAACCAGGTATATTGATCCGAAGATAATTTTTTACAGTTAAAACATAAATGCAATTAAACTAAACGAAATGGATATTTCTATGACTCGAACTGATATTTCAAAAATGAAAAGAAAAAGTAAAAATTTGAGGAAAGTGTTTGAAAGTTTTAAATCAGTGGAAAAATATTCTTAAAGTGAAGTAAATTGCCCATCTAAATGAACACAAAAATTTCATTTGTCAAAGTTGCAATTGTACATTATATTTAAAACCTTGAATGTTAATTTTGGTTGTTACCACAAAAATACTCATATAATAATATAGAATACATTTTTAAAAATTTAGGTTAAATAATACACAAAATGTATGAACATTTATACGTATATAAAATTTTATACGAACATATGTGAAAAAAAACACAATTTTTATATTTAAAAAAATATGTAAATGATTACAAAAGTGTTCTATTACACTAAATTTTGATTCTTATATACTTAAAGCCGTATTACTTATTAAGGTTAAAATATCATTTTGTGCAAGATATTAACTCGAAAAAATGCATTGTATTGTACTATTTTTTCATGGATATTAAATATGCCCCAAATTCCAAATATTAGCGATTTTGTTACGCAATAACTAAAATTGCAAAATATTTCATCATAAAAAAAAACATTAAAAATTTCATGAAATTTTAATTTTAATTTTAATTTAATTTTAAGTTACAAATTTAAGGAGCAAATCATCTCGAATTGTTTAATAAATATAAATTCTTGTACAAAGTGTATCATGAGGTACGTAGCGTGCAAAAATTTTATTATAATATATGCATTTCATTTTGTGCGTTTACGCATGAAACTGTAAAATAGGGCAAGAGCTTTAATGGTGCGTAACAAATTATATGGGAATATGGCCCATATTTGATTGGCATATAAACCACTTCATAAAAAAAACAAGTAAGAATTTTCTAGTCGTTTGGAGCCGCTTTGTTTCATGTGATTAAAGTCATATAAGAGAATTACAAGCCAATGAAACAATTGAATTTTAAAATTTTTTAGAGGGTTTGTTAGAGAGTTTGTTTTTTTTATACCAAAACAAAAGGCAATTTATGCTAAAATTTACTTTTAACATTGAAAATTTTATCCATACAATGGCTGTTTCCGAAAAGCCGTTATATGGTGCGTGGTTGTATAAATGATCCATTTAAAGCAAACGGGCTTACCACATTTCCCTAAAATATCGCATAAAATACGGTCAATAGCTTGCTCACACATTTACAGACAGAACGTCAAGTATAAATCGAATCGGGAAATGATTCTGAGCCGATCGGGTTAATAAAAGGTAGGTTTATCTCAACTCGTTATGGATGTTAAAAACATTCGTCATCTTTCTTTTTGAAAATAATTCTCTTTTTAAGTCTATAAATTAATGATTATACAAATACGGAAATTAATAGTAATTAACTTTCTTTATTGAATGAATTAAGCAATCATTACGTCATTACGTCATTACAATTGTATGCCCGTCAAGTTGTTATTATATTACATCATTATAAAAAGATGCTGAGCATAAGTAAATGAATTCGCCGTTTCATATAACAATGATATAAAAATTGTACATGATTTGAATCATCCACATTGCAATTAACACTTGAATGAACCAAGTAATAAAAGATTTTAATTCATAAAGTGCTATTCAGTTTTTTACATCCACAACTAAACCATATCAAAAATAGAGTTTAGGAAATTTCATTTAAAAAAAAAATGAAAATAGTTGTTCAGAAGAAGATCACTTCTGCTATTCCATATCTCTTACGTCAATGAAAAATATGAATGGAAAGCTTTTATTAAATTAAATAACTTTATTAAATAATTTAAACTTAATTAATTAATTTAAAATTACAGACTTAAAACTGAATTGTTTTGAACTAAACATTTGTTAATGTTATAGATTCCCAATAGTGAATGGCCAATCAATCACTATTGTGATACCTAAAAGGCAGCATTAAAGGTTCTAGAAAATGAAATTACTTTAAATGGTTCCATGCGTTATTATCATTATTATTATTGTCAAAATCAAAATGTCAATTTCAAATGTAACTGTAAATGTAAATTGTAAGATTGAAATTTATTGAATGAAAATTGATATTAAGATCGAACTGAATCGGTTAGAGATTCCGTTTATAATTAATTGAGAATATATTTGCAGATAAAAATTTACTATTCGTTGCTTAGTTTGAATTAATTATAAAAAATTGAAATTGGAAAATTTTCATGTTTATTGATTTAAGAATGTAATAAATTAAATACGCTTAATTTAAATTATAATGCTCCACATTTTCAATGTATTTGGTAATAATTTTTTTTTTAAATATTACTTCCTTTTTTTTTAAGGTAAAACATTGAAAATTTATTCATATATTTAAAGTTTACTATATAAACAAATTTCTGGCATCCCCCATCTCCATTAATTGTTATAAACAGAACGAAGGAAAAGGAACCAAAATATCATATAAATAATTAATAAAAGAACGTCATCTGCCATTGAAATTTAAATGGAAATCGAAAATTTACTTCAAGTTTGTATGAAAAGTTCAAAATCATCACACGATATAATGCAATAGTTAGTTTAATTAACATTAAACTTTCGATGCACCGAAAAAAAAAAAATGAAATGGAAATGAAAGTGAAGAAAGAACAGTAGAGAAAACTTTAATTGGAAAATTTCATTATATTTCCATTGAATGAGAAACTTTAAAATATTAGATAATCGCAATTTCATTAAAATTTTTTTTCTTTTTTGTTATTTTTTATAAAATAGATAAAGTTCTTTAAATGACAAACTTGCACAATTTAACGTCACTAGCTTCATTAACTTAATTTAATTCGTTTCACATTAAGAGATAAGAAAAGAGAAATTTTCTGTTTGCCTGTTCGCTTAATTTTCTTTTGATGATTTTTTTTTTTTTTATTATCAAGTAGTTATTAATACCATCGTTATTTCAGTTTCTTTTCTTTTGTATCTTTCTAAATAAAATAGTTTTATTATTTTTGGAATCGCGTAAGGTCTTTTTTGATTTTTTTTGGTTCAGAATCTTAAACTCATATCAAATAAATTAATTTTACAAATAAATTTGGCAGTATGAGAGATATTTTTGGCTCTTTTTTGAACCTTATTACGCATTCGGTGTTTATATATTTATTCGGTAATTATTCGGTATTTACTCGGTATTTATTCGGTATTTATATATTTTGAAAATACAATCTTTCTCATTTCATAAAATTACATTGTACATAAATATGAATGAATGTAAGAAACGGTAAATGTATTTGGCTGGGGTCAGATCTTGGATATCAATCACCAGTCCATCATAATTTACTATTCATAGAGTGCTTCAATTTTTTAGGGGTAAATTGAAAGCGTAAACATATAAAAATGAAAATTTGGTATTATCTAACTTTGCGTAGGCATACCCTATTTACACAATTTTTTTGATAGACATTGCAGACCAATAGTCTCCCTACTGGTGCAAAATTCCAACTTTTTATCTATTGCAGTTTGTAAATAATGCGCAGAAAACTACCAAACTTTATTTTAAAATCTGAACTTTTTCCAGTTTACGCCCACGTTGCACTGTGGGCGTCTCCTTTAACCAATTTAGCCATTTTTCAATACCAACCTGCCTATAAAACCTTCAAATTATCTTACGTAATGTGAACTCGATTACTTTTTCTTTATGATCAATAAAATGTTACCAAAAACAAGCAGACGGACAGACATATCTAAATCGATTCAAAATTTGTTGCTAATCAACAATATATGTACTTTGTGGGGCCTCTAGAGCTTTCTTTTAGTTGATACAAACATAATGACAGTACGAATATACGCCTAACCTCCGAGTGGTGGATAAAAAAACGAACGGTGTGAAATGAAAATGATGCATTCTATTATTTTTAAACTTGATCTTGAAACACACAAAATAAAAACGAAAATGTATACACCAAAGCTTTTGTCTAATTTTTTTCTGCCACTGCTTTTGTTTTTTTTTTTTCAAATGTTATTTTAATATAAAAGATAGAAAGCTTGATAGAAAGCTTCGCTTGTCTCTCTTCTGTTAATTCAATTAAATTTCATTTTTTTTTTTTGGCTTTCTTTAACTTTTTATACCCACCACACAGAAGTTGGAGGTATATTCATTTTGTCATTATATTTACAATGCTCAGAAAGGAGCCTTGGAGACCCAATAAATTATACATACTTTAGATCAGCAAAAAATTTAAAATCGATTGGAATCGTTGGAAGTTTTTGGGCAAAGGTTGCAATTGAAAATGGGTAAAATTGGTTAGAGAATATTTTGCAACATAAAGCAAATTTTGCAAAATTTGTTTGCTCATTATCTGCAAACTACCAAAAGTGTAAATCTGAAATTTTGATCAAGTACGAAGGTTTTTTAGACTACAATATCTATCCAAAATCCAAGCCAATCGGGTACAATACCAAATTTTCACTTTATTATGATTACGCTTTTTATTTACTACAACAAAAACTGAAGCCCGCTTTAATAAAAAATAGCATACTGCTTGGGTGGTGCGCAACTAAAATTTTGTTCCAGCCAAACATTATTTTCATACTTATTTCATTTTTCATTTATTTGGTGTTTGGTGTTTATGAATATTTCACACCATATCATATATATAAGTTTTTATGTGTAAATATTTTGGAATTCTTCATGGATATTTATACCTTTTTTTTTGTTTTTATTTTTGTTTTTTTAATTACTTATTGAGATCGTTGTAAAAAATATATGACACACGATGTGGTCTTGTATATTGGTAATGCACGTATTTAACGTAGTATGCGGGTGTAGAAATTAAAAAAAAAATTTTTTTTTAATTAATTTCCGTCGGCTTTAACGCATTTTGCCTATTTTATTTTACGTATCAAAAATTTAAATGCAATTCGTTATGCTTACAAATCCAATTCTCAACTGATCGTTAAGAGTTGAGCACTGTGTAAATTATTTTTTATTATATCAACTTGTTTCCATTTTTGCTATTGCATACATCTCTATAATATGTGTATACATACGGACATATAAAGAGAGCTCTATACATCACTCAATTATATAAAAAGTCATATCTCGAAAATATGAACATTTTTGATACAAAAAAAAAAAATTTTTTTTATAAAAATTTTTCATTCATATAATTTTTTGATGTCATTATCAGAATTGTCAACATGATTGTTGATTTGAATTTGATGGCAACCTAAAAATAAAACAGGGAGGTATGGGAAAAACAAAAATATGTATCATTGAATTCATTTTTTGATTTAAAAAAAAAAAAAAACAAAAAAGAAGAACAAGTAACTAATTAAGTTACTGGGTTTTCAATAAGGATTATAGAAACAATGACCTATCTCTTTAGTAGAAAACTGAAGACTTTGATAAATGTAAATTTCTAAAATCCAATTCAATTGAAAGTTATTTTACCTCAAAGTTGATGTAAACTACATTAAACGTAAAGCTGTAAATGATCTCTTTGTATCAGTGGGAAGAAAATATAAATAATAAAAAATTTAAGTTTGCCATGAAAATTTCTATTGGCCTATTAAAAAATTACAGTTGATATTTGATTTTGTTTTTTTTTTTTTGAATTAGTTTTTTACTCATTAACTGTAACTTACAGAGGATTCAATTCCACACGTTTTGTTAATGTTAATTTAAAAAAAATCGGTAGAAAAAGAGTACCCAAGATATTATTCTAATTGAACATAAGCTTTTGACGGTGCCTTTGTAATCACCACCCAAAGATGCGATGTGCACTCATTTAAGCATTATGTTTATAAGACCTAAAAGGAACGGTCAAACACCCTACAAAGTATATATATTCTTTGATTAGCATCACATTTTGAATTGATTTAAACATGTCTGCCGGGGTATCTGACCACGTATCTCTGTACTATTGACCGAAAAAAAAATATATATCGAGCTCAAATTCGACAGAATCATTGTAAGTTCATTCACATTGCTTGAAATTGCAAATAAACTAAATCGGTCAAAGGACACGCCCATAGTGCGACGTTAATTGAGAATTGCTCTTCTTTTTAAGCAAAAATTTCTGATCATTTGAAAATCGTGCAAATGAATAATGCCTACGTGAAAGTATACTACACCATATAAATTATGTGTCTGTACCATAAATTACCAAATAGAATATCTAGGCGGTGGGGATCCAAGATTTCCATTTGGTCCCAACTAAATGCAATATTCTTAGGTTTTTGTTTTTTCATCAGTTTATATTAAAAGAGTTGATAGCTCTACGTCTCTACGCTACGACTCTTTAATAAGTAAGTCCAATTGCGACTCATACTAAAGACTCTCTACTATCTCTCTATTATCAACGACTCCACTATGCTTCTAGTAGTATAGAGAGCCTTCGATAATACGTGCCGCAAAACGAAATTCTTCTGCGAATACATTTGAACAGACCAAATGTAACTTATTTAGTGTGTTGAAGCTTCAATATATTTTGATTTTCATATGTTACCGTTGATATGTTCAACTATTATTTTTCTAAATATATCTAAAACATGAATTTATAAGTTGAACGCTACAACCATTCTGGATAAAGCCATTCTACATTAATTCAAAAATTAAAAAATATTTTAATGCGTTATATGAACTAATTTCTAGAAAAAGTGTAGAGTAAATAATGCATGCGATTTTTTTCGGAATCGATTGAAGTTCTTGTTACCTTATAGAAATTTATAAATTTATTTGAAAATTATGTACAACAAAATGGAAATATTAAATGTAAACAAATCTACACAAACAGAGGTTATTTTTTTTTTGCAAATTCTTAATTGGAAACTGGTTTAAATTGAAAAATGATTTAAAATAATAAACTGCTGTATGGACAAATATATAAAATGTAAACTTTTTTTTTTATATATAGAACTGACATTTTCATATGTGACATTTTTACAAAGTGAAACTTCTACTTTTCTTTTTAAAACGATATAAAACATTAATTAATTAATATACGATATTTTTTGATGACAACAAATGATTTAAAAAAAATTCTTTCTTTCCATTAAATGTTTGCCAATAAAATTGTGTCATTTCAGAAAATATCGATACCCAATTAACATCCCAGTCTCCATTGTCAAATGAGTACTACACTCCCTAAATTATGAAAATTTAAATTACTGGAATTAATGAAAAAAGCTTTCTACAGTTATAATGTTAATTTGTGCATTAAATTTTAAATTTAGAAACCATTCTATGATCATTTCATCTAGTGTTACATTTTACAAGCAATAATTACTTGCCATAGAGAGATTATTTTAATTAAATTCAAGAATTCATTTACTAATTTTCTTCATTTCTCCACAAAGTTTGGGCAATATTCATTTTGTCTTTATTTTTGTAACTCCCTACAAGGAAACCTTGCAAACCCTACAAAGTTAATATATTCCTCATCATTAGCATCGAATTCTGAATCGATATAGGCGGCCATATCTGTTCCTTTTGTGCATTTTTACTATACTTCTGGTCAAGCTCAAATTTAACATTGCAAAAGAACAATGCACATTCTTGCATGCAGATGGTTGTTATTATTACGGTGCAATGCAAACATAGAAAATCTATGTTTTTAAAACTGAATTTCGTGGGCATTCGTTATTCACAAAGTGCAAAGAATAAAAGTCTGAAATTTCGTACAAGTATTAAGACCATTGATCTGCAATATCTGTTCAAAAATGCGCAACGCCTACGCGAAGTTATACAATACCAAATTTTCATTTTTTCATAGTGTCTGAGTCATGGGTATGCAAAATTTAACCTCACCAAATTATTTCTCTATTTGTTATTTTACAGATTACAGATAATTAAAAACGAATGGCGTAAAATAAAATGTTTATATTTTTTCTCAACATTTAACTGCTTTTTACAATAATAATTATATACGCAGCAAAATATTTATAATATTTATATTTAATAAAAAATATTCATTTCTAAGTCAAGCGAAATAATAAAATTTTATTATACTAAAAATCATTTTGATAAAACATTTGAATTTTGTTCGCATGTGTAATTTCAATTTTACAATAATTTTAGTATTTTGAGTTGTATAAAAATCTTTATATAACTAATTATTTCTAGTTGTCTTAATTCTCACCGTATTTACTTATTTTCTTTTAATGCTATTTGATGATATCTATTGTCAAATAATACTATGATAGTTGTGACTGCTAGCCTTCGCATCAGTAACACAATTTTTTATCCAATGTTATTTAAATCTATACAAACAATTTAATAATTTAGTAATTTTTAGGAGACATTTATGGAGTCAATTATAGCGTAGTATATAAGAATTATCTTTTGATTAGTAATTTTCATTTCTGCGTCTATATACTAATTAATAATAATAATAATAATAATAATAATAAAGTAGTTAGCACACATTGTCCTCTATATAGTTATTTGTTGAAAAATGTACGCTTTTCCAATCAAAGTTGATGATTAATAAAAGTGTTCTATTTAACTTTGTTGGTCGCGTTTCGCGATTGTTGTGCTGCTTGAGCTTCTTCTTTTTTTCTTTGCTTCTCTCGCATCACTTCCGCATCTCTTTGTTTACGTTGTTCCACGGTCAGATTATCGTTGCGCTTTCCTTTATTCAGTTCAGCTTGTTTTTTAAGATTTTTTTGACGTGCTAAATCCCGTTGATTACCACCTGTATATTCAAGCAAAAATTATTAAATTTATAAAACTATTAATATTACTTAAGTTCCAAAAATTTACTTTTAAAATAATTAGTTTAAAAAGAAAAACACACATTTTATATAGTGAATAAATAAAAAGTGCTGTTTTGTGAAGCTACACTTAGGCACTTACGAGTCATGTTTTCAACACAATTCAATCAATATTCTTTAAATTCCCTTATGCAAGAAGACTTTGCTCTTACAAGACTCTTTTATTTAAACGCGTAACCGAAACGCTATCAAATATTAAAACTTATTAAATATTTTCTAACTTTTCTTTCGGATTTTTCCAATTTTCTTAGCTCCTGCTTAATATTGACAGTAGTTCTAACGAAAAATAAATCGACTAAATTCCATCGCCATGTAATTAGGTGAAAAACAGGCAAAAAGCAATAAGAAAAGTATAACGAAACAAAACGGCACATTCAAGAGCTTTTACGCAACGTTTAAATTATTTAAAAATATTAATAAAGAAATCCTACAGATGGCGTGCGATTGCTAAATATATTACTTGGTTAGTTGTTTTACCCCAAGTCTTAACATTTACTTTTATTTAAATCAAACACAGTTCATTTATCTACCTATTTTATTTATTCTTCAGAAGACGCTTTTATTTTAAAAATATTCCCAAATAAGACCTATTATATATATATATACATATATATCACAAGACTTTTTAAACGCCCTCTAAACATAAAGACTAGAGTTATATGTTTAACATATATTATTATTTGGCCGCTATAAATGTTTTTAAACATTCTCAATTAATTTGTGCTGCGCGTTTAACAAAACTCTTTTAAATAAAATACATCACATGTTTCTCGTTCAATTGATTTACTTGTTAACTTGTGTATTGCACAATTTTGAAATTGTATTAGTATTAGTAAACATACACAATTTCATGACTGAACATTGCTATTGTGGAAATTCAGAGAATTAGTTCATTTAGCTTACTACTTTTTCCATTGTATAAAATCGTAATACGAATCGTTAAGGAAACACTTAACATAAAAATTATCTATATCTAAATCGTTTTATTTTCACGGGAATTTTTACAAATCATATAAAAATATAATATTGATACAAATATCATGAACTCTAAAAAAATTTTTTAAATTATTTATTAAATCAACAGCCCGTATTTCCCATTATCTATGTACAAAAATTTAACGATAAAATTGGAATATTTTGTTGTTCAAGTTGATAGTGTAATATGTTCAAAACATTTGTCCATTGTGCATTTTCTAACAGTACGCAGAACTTCTCTTATTTTAGACGTCGGTCTCTTCACATCAAAAACAGGTTTATTTTGATATAGTCGACGTGATGAGAGGTTTGATGCTATCAGTTCCTTTAACAAATCATTACTTCTTTTATTCTTTATTGTACTCATTTCACTTTCTACATTCTACAAGTGTCATTGTCACTTGTAATGACCAATTTCTTAAGTTCTTCTAATAAATCCACTGGCTCTTCTTCTGAATCACTTTATTGATTAAAATTTTGGGAATCAAAATCTTTCAATTCTTCAATTATCATTAGATGTATGCGTATCTAATTAAAGTCCAAATTATACAAAGAGCTACTTACTGCATTTATAAAGGCAGGATGAAAGCATTTTTGTCTTAATTTTAATAGTAAATATAAAATTTCATGAGATTTTTTAACTTTTGAGTCTTGCTTTATCTTCTTAAATTTTTCTTGTAACTTATAATATTGCCTTTATTATCTATTGCATGCTTAAATGCGGGATATGATATCTTTGGTGTACACGTGAGATTTAAATTGCTGTACGCAACTTAAATCTCAGAAAATCTTTCAGAAAAGCGTACGAGAATAGACCAAAAATATTTGATGTATATTCATTTCTTTCTCAATCAAATTAATTTCAATTAATTTTATCGGTTTCTCCGACGAATATTGTAAAGTTCCCATTTCGTGTAATTGAACTTTGGTTCGCCTAAGCATTATCGACTTCATGATCGTATTCAAGCAATTTTGATTAGCAGCACCCCTGCCAATTCATTTCTTCCAATATATCAAATAGTCAATGGCGTACAACGAAGAAATTTTAGAAAAAGCATAAATGTCTATTTCTTTATTTTGAATAGGGGTACCAGTCAAAACCCATCGACACCTTCCTCTTAACACACATACAGTCTGCCATAATTGAACGTTATGATTGCGGATAATATGAGCTTCATCTAATACGATGCTCTGCCATTTTAAGCTAAACAAAATACCAAGGGTTTTCTGTTCACGGCTTACAATATTGTATTTAGTAAGTGCTATGTCAAAGACTCTTAAATGCTTTGGACATGTTTCACGAGTATTACCATGATATATATAAATCGTCAATATATGGCTAGATACTTTATTAGCGATTTCGGACTCCCATCCGAACAAAGTAACAAAGTAGTTGGCCACACCATCAAAGTACTGCCTTCGTAAACTATCAAATTTAAAAATTCAAATTCCAAAATTTTCAAATAAAAATATTTACATTTATATTATAGATTTAGCCCTTATGTTGTTGCTTTATTTAATGGCCTTACATTTCTTGATGTTACGCTCATCTAAATTGCTGTCATCTAAATCGTCATTTTCACTATTTGGCTTTAGTGAATGATTTTTGCAAGCTAGTATTAGGGGGATCATTTTCACGGTTTTTTCCAAATCTATATCATCCTCTAAAATGTCAAAACGTGGCTTTTGCTTTTCTCCCTTCTGATGTGGCAGCAAACTAACTTCTAATCCCATTAGATCCTCCGCAAATACATCTTCAGCAGGACACAATTCCAATGAATCACGTAAACCCTTAAATAATAAAATATTTTGGTATATTTAGAGACTCTTAATTAACTTTGGACGTTCCATCGTTAATTCTTTCTCTTACTCACGGGGCTTCTGTATTACCTGACGCCCCGTGATTTCATTAAAATTTATTGTAATCAGATACACTTTTATTATTTGCCGCTTGGCATTCATCTTTTAATTGTTGAAATTTTTCAGATGTTAAATCTTTCGTATTATCGAATAATTTAGCAGTTTTAACTGTTAGTCCCCAATGACTAACGTTTAGATAAATTGTTCTTTATTGGCTAAATGACAATTTAAACTTGCAATATGGCATTATAATTGGTAACCGGCATCTGACAAATGTTCAGCATTCAATATTTACATTTTTAATTCATTTAACTTTTTCAAATTATTATCATAAGGCTCCTTGGAGGCATAATTAATTGTATCATTTTTATTTAAGGCATCTAATTGAAATACTGGCGATACTTTCGATTCACTGTCTTTTATTATGTGGCTTTCATCAATACTTAACGATTGATGTTCATGCAATAATTTTTTTGGTATAATCTTTGAAGAACTACGACCTTATTCTTTCAGAGTCATTATGACAAAGTGAAGGTAAATTTTCTTTTATGGGACTGCAAAATTGTGAAAAATCTTATAAAAATGAATTTATATAAAATTTTTTGCGCAATTGACTTAAATTAATAAAATCTTTTGTGGTCTCACTTATATCTAAACATCTAAAATATACAGACCCAACTCAAAGTATACTCAAATATAATAAATGATTAAATCATTATTGGTATCTTAATGATTCTTATAAGAATTATATATTAAATATTGTGCTATATATATAATTTGGCAAATATTATTCCTCGGTATCGAGGACTTGAGAGGTATGTACCATCAAATATAATGAATGCACAAGTGCGCTTATGGACAATTATGTATCTGGTATTGACATAACGATATGTTTAGCCTCGAATTGTTTTATGTTAGAGGATTCCAAAAAAGCTCCAATTTAAAGGAATGACAACTTGAGCTAATACAATAAATTTGCTACGTCGCGATCCAAGGCATAATAGAAAATAATAATTGATAGTACCCTCAGAATTAAGTACCCTAAGAATTAATGAAATATTAAACACTTAAATTATAGTAATGCAAATGAAGCAGCCCAATAAAGGTGGCCAATTTGTATGACTTTAATGTTATATGACATCAATATAGATGTATATTTATTTCATTAAGTAGAAATTTTCCAAATTATGTTAATTGTAAAATTTTTTTAATTACTATTATAAGTTCAACAGAAGAAAACGGCTGTCCGTACTGTTAGTATTTCAGTACGGCCATATTTATATATAGAACTTTTTTACACATTTCTTTATTATTTTCTATACAGTCAATTTAGTCGTTAAATATGAATTATCAATTTGAGATGAATGTGCGTGAGCATATACATATGCCCTAATGGTTATGCCCAATTATATTGCGATTATTATTTGTAATCATTATTTACAATATTTAAAAAAAACCACAAAAAAAAAACCAAAAAAATACACAAAAAAAAAAATAAAAATTGAATGAATCAAAATAAGTTAACATTAATAATAACGATAATGACCGCAGTAATAAAAATGAAATTATTTTACAACGCATTATTATTATTATTGTATATTATTATATATATATATATATATATATATATATATATATATATATATAAATATAAACATCATTAGGTAGAAATAGAGAAGAAATTAAGAGGCCCATAAGGAAATTAGAGTATTAAGATATATAAATTGCGCATAATTTTAATATTTTGACACTTTGCCTATATCAATTGTTATATGCGAAATACAATAACAGTAATAAATAAAAAATAACAGGAGTGCAGCCCGTCACTAAAAGTGCACTACAAATTGCCCTTTGGTAATTTATTATACGTATTAGATTTATAAGATATGAGAGCATATTTATATTTATACATATATGTGTGTATATGGATGTGTATATGTGCATAGAGTATCATATTATTTAAGCGGAAGTGTATGTGATATATAAGAGCAGAAAACTTATTTAAATTCTATCAGTATTACAAATAAACGCTTTAAACGAAGACACGCTGTACATCGTACAATCGTACGACCGTTATGTTCTCATTACATTTATAAGCACAATTAAATTAAAGAGAGTTATATCAATAAGTAATAATAAGGCAAACAATTGTTCAATTTCCAAAATGTGGTATTCGACGAGACCAAAATTACAATTCATATATTTTTTGTTAAGCTTAAATTATATTCTTAGATATGTTGCTACGTCTACTAATGCAATAAAAAATGTATCATTTACATTTAATAAAATACCAGCTGATACGGCAGTAGGATCATCTAATTATGAGCGAACATCATCAGGTATGTTATATATCACAAATATGGAGTTCAATCTTTAAAAATGAATATATTGAATGAATATATTTTGAGGCGACTTTAGCCTTTCTGTCAATATTCATATCATTTCAATTTCCCTAAAAAGTATTTTAGATACTTTATGTTTATAGCCATTATTTAACTAATTAGAGATTAATTTACTTTGAAAAAATGTTGCCGCAAACTTTAATATATGTATGTATGTATAACTGATCAGCATTATAAATTTAAAATAATTCTACGTATGACCATGACGACCTATGACCATCTTAATGCTTATATGGCCTTCCTAATATAAGCATTAACATATCGACTACAAATTTAGCAGAAACATTTGAGTATCATGTGCCTTATTAAAAAATGAATTACTTCGGTAAAATGTCATGCGTTTAATAGATCATTAACTAACTGAGAATACTTGTGTTTGTTTTTTTTTTTAATAAAAATTTACTTCATAGCCTACAGCAGTTTAATATAACTTTCTTATTTTGTTTGATCGCTTTATTAATAGCAACGGCACGCAATTTTATAATTAATCACAATGTAAGGCCGTTTATTGTTGCGCCTACAACTGATACAAGTTATTGTGTATGCGTTCCACCAGGATCTTGTTTTGGCTCGATCACAATACTACCAAATGATGGTAGTGGACAAATTGATGTTCGCATTGTTAATAATAATAATAAACCAACTGCCTCACCAGTACCAGATTTTAATTGTGATTATGGTTTAGAAGCATGTTGTAAAGCTGGTACTTATAAATGTGGTCTTCATTATCCACCACCTGTAGGTAGTACGCCTGCTACAGAGGGTCAAGCTGACTTTGGAGAATATCCATGGCAAGTAGCTTTATTGACTTTTCAAGGTATATATATCGGTTCAGGTGCTTTACTATCTAATAAACACGTGTTAACTACCGCCCATAAGGTTTATAATGTAAACGTAAAAAGTATGAAGGTACGCTTAGGAGAATGGGATGCTGTAAGTTCTACGGAACCCATACCACCTGAAGATCTAATGATTGACAAAATATCCATACATCCTCAATTCAAAAAGTATAATTTACAGAATGATATTGCTGTTATTACATTAGCTAGTACGGTATCACTGTCTGCTAAGTCAACAATTGGTACAGTTTGCTTACCCAATAATGGTAATTCAATATTTAAGGCTGGACAAAAATGCTATGTCTCTGGTTGGGGTAAAAATGATTTCGGCTCAAAAGGCTCTTATCAGGCTATTCAACGTGAAGTTGATGTATCTCTCATAAGTAATGCGGAATGTCAAAATGCTTTAAGACGTACTCGTCTTGGCTCTAATTTTTATTTACATAATACAAGTTTCCTATGTGCAGGTGGCACTGGGGGTAAAGATGCCTGCACGGTAAGGTTTTACTTTATCATATACTTTTGTTATTGTTGTTGTGTTACAATTTCCCTGTATATTTTATTATATTTTTGTTTTGCTCCATTTTTTTTGTGTTTAGGGTGATGGCGGTTCACCTTTAGTATGTGAAAACAATGGACAAATGTATGTTGTTGGATTAGTGGCTTGGGGCATTGGTTGCGCTAATGACGGTATCCCAGGTGTTTATGTTAATGTTGCTTCTTATATACCTTGGATACAAGGAGTAATGCGTTTCTAAATGACCCAAAACAAAATTCTCTATTTTCATGAGCCACATGACTTTGGGTTCTTCAGTGTTTTATCTTTGATGTTTTGTATTATTGTATCATATAAAAGGACGGTTTTAATTAAAACATAATATTATTTATTATAAAAAAATATATATTTTACAAATTTATATTAATTAATCAAGAAATACATTGCGGGCCATACATTTTTTTTTTTTTGATTTAAAGAAAACGAAAGGGGCAAGCAGGCTTCGCCTAACATAATTAAAAATTTAAAGAAACAGTTAAACTAGTCTTAGTTTACGGAAAGGTTCGATAGTTGTAAGATTTTCCAAAATATATACCATTGTTATACAAATCTGGACGGCATGAACCATCGGCTTATCACAACACTTTGTATCCACGTAAAATAGTACAATTTTTTGTGCCCTTAAAAAATAAGATATTTTTACTAAAAGGACGGTAAAAATTGTACAAGTACCTTAATCGAAATCGTTTTTCCAATTCAAAATTATATAATTCATTAGATTATCTAGTAAAATCTCTCAGAAGGAATAATTGAAGCACTATTGAGCGCTCAACTCTTTGGTTGATGTCTCATTCAAATAGAAAATAATGATAGACATTTATTTATCATTTTAAGTAGTATTTTAATTGTGGTGAATTTCTTTTATATATATCAGAGAACAACGAGAATGTAATGTAAAAATGTTTTTACAATATTTTTTCAACGTCTTTCATTTCTTATAACGTTTCACAGTGCAATTTTATAAATACAAATTTAAATAATAAAATAATCCTTCCATTTTGTTTCGTTAAAGCTGCGCTCTAAAGTATTATTATAAAAATCTCTTTATGCGCAAAAAATTCTCTCACACAAATTATTCATGCAGCTGGTGAATTCAATTTAATGCACTGTTTGTGGCGTATAAATATGTTATCCTGCTAAATAAAGCGCACAAGTGAAATGGTATATTATGTTTAAACAATGCCATGAACATATCCATAATTTTCATTTATTTAGTCCGTCCTCTACATTACAATTGAATAGTTGCGTGATAATTAAAAGACGCATATTAGAAAAATTATTACAAGAGTGTTTAGAAAATATCAAAGTAAAGAAAATAAAAAGGAGAGAGAGATTTTTTTTCTGTAATTTACTAAAAGAAAAAATTATTATTATTAATTATCTTCAAATCAATTAAGTATAATATAAATACAACAATAATAATAATATAAAGAATAACCATAAGTGTAAAAGAGAATTGTTAAAAAGTGAGAAATATTTTGAATTTAATAAAATGAAAATAAAGGCACCAAATAAAATGGAATGTTAACGGTAATAATTCGTAATTATATATAATGTAGTTACATATATATAAACACATATAAAAGTTTGGATTAATGCTTAACGGTTAATGCTTAAGAAGAAAAAGCAACGTTTATGAAAGAAAAAATTTTAGTATGCTCACTTGAACGATTGTGTAATCGGATTAATTGAGTAAAAAAATCTTTATTGACAAAATGCATGGATGTTAATAAAAGTTATAATATATATACACACAACATATATATATATATATATATAGTTTCACACATACATCCACGCATACTAAACTGTAAACTGTCTATTTTGGTGAAAAAGCAATTGATACAAAGAAGTGCAATAAATTTTTTTTTATTCACATTTATCGCATGTTCTTTCCTATGAATTTGTGTGATACAACGAATTTAGAATGTTCGAAAATATGTTTATTTATATATATATATATATATATATATATATAAATATACTGCAAATTTACTGCAAATTTACTTACAAATTTATTTGTAAGTTGTTATCCGTGTGGGAATCTTACAGCGTTATAAGAAAATAAGTGGCCTCAAATCATGGGCGACAAATATCTGAAATGTTATATGTCCTTTTTATAAAATTATGTTTAACTTAATACAGAGAAGGATGAAAAAAACAGAAATAAAGGCACAAAGAAAGAAAGGTGGAGGGAAGGGGATAAAAAGAAAACATGAGGATATATGTGTAAAATTTGTAAAAACTATGAAATCCCACAATTTCTACATACAGTCTATTAAATTTTATTTGTATGTCTGTATGCTTTTTTATATCATATATCATATATATATGATGATATAAATTAAATGCTATGACATAATTTGACACAATTTCATATAGATATGTAATAATACATATAATATTTATTCTGTCCTTGATATGTTGTAATCAACCACTATATACCAGTACGCATGTATGCGTGAATGAGTTTACATATATATATATATATATATATATATATATATATATATATATATATATGAAAAAAATGCAAATAAGTATGATTGGTACAAGTAAAATGTTAAATATCTTACATTAAATGTTTTATGGATTTAAACGAAAAGTGAAATTTACTTAAAACTTCAGAACTAAATCAGTTCAGAAAAAGCGATATGCAAATTGCATTGGTCCATTTCAAATAACATAAAAGAGCATAGTTTTTATACCCTACGCTACTTGTGGTACAGGGTGTTTGTAACACCAAAAAAGGAGTAGAGTCAGATCCACCGTTTATTATAAAAATAGACTCAGAATCACTTCTTGTCTGTCTGTCCGTCTATTACTTGTCATATAAATTTTTTTACCAACCTACAAGTCGTATTTGTTGAGATACTTTAGTGTAAGTGTTTTGGGTCAGAGATGAACTCTATTGAATATAGTTAAAATCAGATCATTTTGACAACCCGGTCTGATATAACGCCCTGCCTAAAGAAAACATCTTTATATGGAGAGAAATTAAACTTTTGAATATATTTTAAGGTAAATTGACGCTGACTTATATTTTAGTATAAAAATATGTTTACCAAATTTGGCCTTTTTCAGAGTCAAAATGTCAAAAATCTTCAATTTTGAATATATTTTAGCGAAAATCGACATTGCCTTGTGTTTTGATATAATATGATATGTGCACCAAATTTAATCCAGATAAATCCATTAGTTGAACCTCCTCATATGTAAAGAATTTTTTAAATAATGTAGAAATTACAATTTTTTTATTTTATTGGCCTGCAATTTTCTTATTTGCAAAGTAACAAACTAGTTTGGGGTATTTAAAAACCGACTTTGAAAAATGGCCAATAAATTTCGATACACCCGCGTTACTTGGGGGCGACCAATCCCGAGAAGCACCTGCTCAATTGGGAGTGGCTCATGAGATGGTTTCTGATCCATATCCATCAGGGGGCATCATGAGTTCACGAGATCAGATCCAAAGATTTAATTTGGTACCACGGGATCACCAAATTCATATTTTGCCCATGTGGTGATGTTGGAGTTGGCTTCGTGGGGGCTGTGGTGTCCATGTCGCGGACGTAGCTCGACCTATTATATTTATACCCACTATTATAGTTTTGTCGAGCAGGGTGCCATTTCCCGAATAAAATGGCTAGCTGGGTGGGCTTATCGGGCTAATTTAATCTAAGCCTAGGGGTTTTAAGAAGGCCCTGAATCCTTACACCAAGGATTAAGCTTACTAGATGAGGTGCAATAGTGGCTTTAAATTGGAAGCTAGTCGGGACGGTGGCATGCACTTTGTGACGTGTCTACCAACGCTAGCGATCATAAGTATGTTTATACCATGCATTTGAGCCTTCCAGGCAGGTATGCATGTAAAACACTAACTGTACTGTACCCGCGTTACTTCATATTAAAACATGTAAAATTTTTATTTTTAATACATAAGTAAAACATTAAATGGATAAAAAAGTCACATATAAATTGGTTTAATAATTGATTCTGATTCCATTGGTAGCGTAGCATATAAATAAATGGTCCTACATTAAACTGACTTTTATCGTAATGTTTAGAATAAGGAACATAAGGAACATTTAAACAATATTAAATATTTTAATTTTTCAATGGAACTACAATTGATTTTTTTAAACGTAGCCGAATCTATATATCTCTATATATTGGTCATAAATTAATATCAATTTCTCAAAAGGTCATCAACATTAAATAATAAAAAAGAATAAAAATTTTTACGTCAATTAGAGTCGACCATTCAATACTCTGCATTATTTCTTCCAATTTAGAAAATCATTCCGAAAAATGATACTAAATCAAAAGTAGAAAAAGAGAGACAATAAAATGTGATACATTTCAAACAATTTAAATTATCGGATACGGACTCTTCAAAGGCATTATAAAGAGGGTGCGCCTTAAAATTTTCCGATATCAATTATTGTTATTGCAACCTTTAAGGCCTAACATGCCCCCATGTATGGATTGTATTAAAAAAAGTACAAAGAAAAGTACAAGTATATTATTAAAAAAGTATATGAAGTAGAAATTTTTTTTTGGGGACATGATGTACATAAAACACATTGTAAATGGTTACCTATTGCTAAATACCCATTCGTAATAATTTTGCATACACTTAAAGTATCATAAACTTGTATTTACCAGCATCTTCTAACTGTAACTAATTCAAACAATTTTTACAAATCCGCCCTAGAGATCGTTGCTTATTTTCAACTATTGAATGGACTATAAATAAATCATAAATTGTGTACATATTTACATATACATACGTACACATATAGGCGCTTTAAATGCACAACAAATAGTTGACAAACCGTCAATTTACGAGTACAATACTGTCTTTTATATATTACATCCATTTACATTGTTAATTCTTGTAAGATTTAATTGCCTCAATGTTTCAAATAATTGCAACACCTTAATTACAATTATTGGAGAGGACTAAAGCATGTAAGTATTGCAACCTTGAATCGCAATAGCAAGCGATGAGAGCAAAATGCGACGAAAATCGAATGCAGTTTCACTCGTTACTACTCTTTATTTTTTAATAGAAGCTCTTATATACGAAAATTAACTTATTTCTAGTTACATTCAGTGTGAGTAGTTAACATGAAATTGTAGGTAATTTTTTTATATCACTCTATTGTAATGTAAGTCTTAGATACGCTTTGTCAATATGCGTTTAATTATACCGAGCGTTAGCAACTGTTAAATGAAAACTTAACATACATGTATTATGTACACTACATTATAATGATATAATTAACACAAAATGATCCATTCACAAATATTGAAAATTATTTAAGGGTATTGTATTTGTATAATTTCCGAAATTTAATGAAAGACTTATTTTATCAAAGTGTTTGTAACATTTGTAAACAGATGTGTTTATTATTTTAATTCAACTTGTTGAACAAAACAAGTACTTTTTTTTGTTTTGTGCAGCTTTTACTAAATTTTACTTAATTAATTATTTAATTTAATAATTTAAAGTTCTCAATTTTGCAGGCCCATGAACATTTGATCCGAGCATTTTTTTCAATCACATCATTAAACTGATTGAGTGAATTAAGTTAAAATAATAATAAAATAAAAGTAAACAAAGGAATTTAAGTATGATGAAAAACAGGAAATGTCTTGCATTTACAAGTTGAAGACTGCATTTATTTTAGTTTTACACTCCATATCATTGGCGACATGATATACACGCCTTAGATGGAAAGTACCTTTCAATTATATAGAATACTAAACAGATTTTAAAACATTTAACCAGATTTTATAAATTAAAACGTGTAAAATAAGAGTGCCTCTTGATTTCATCTTTTCCATTATAAACATCCATTGAACTATATAAAATTCTTTATTCAAACCTTATGTGCTTATAGTAACTGCATAGACTAACTAAGGATTAGTCTAAATACTGAAATTTTGGCATTGAAAAGCTTCTTTCTTTTATATGATGATACCGAGATCACTAGTTTGGTGATCTAGTTGAAGAGAGAAGTTTGAAAAGAACCCCAAATATTTTACAGAGTTTGGCCTTTGCCGCAAAAGCTAAATTTTCATTATAGAATTTCATAAATTATTTACCTTATTTCTACTCGAACTTTACGCTATTACATATAACAAATTCCCAATCTCAAAATTAATTTACAAAACGATATAGGAGAAGTGCAATAATTAGAACTAATGGCGTTTGTAAAAATATTTTCGAAAAATAATTCTTGATTCTTAAATTTTATAATATTTTTGGAAGTGAAGCTTCAAAAAAAGATATTTTGTAAGGTACGTTTATTGCGTTAATACTACAAAACCAAGTAAATTTGTTACGAAAAAGAAGAAAAAGAAGAAGTAGAAACATCGATTATAAGTCTTTTCATAATATAATGATGAATTTTAAAAGTAAGAATTTTTTTACCAAGTGAATAAAAAAAATTTACAATTTATGAAATTTATACCCTACACTATTTGTGGTGCAGGATATTACGAGTTTGTGCAGATGCTTTTTAAGATACACCCAATTTTTGTTATGCACAGCAACTCAGAAATATTTCTGAATCGATTTAAGCTTGTCTGTCCATGTAAACTTGGTATTAAGCTACAGATAGGTATTTTTGAGATACTTTAGTGAAATTTGGTACATAGGTATGACTTGATCTAAAGGCAAGATGTATTGCAAAAGGTTAAAATTGGACAATTTTTACGGTTACGCCACCAAAAAGTAAATACTTTTAAATATATTTTATCGTATTTTAATTTAGAAAGTATGTTTACAAAATTTGATCTAGATCGGTTTATTTTTACGACCACTTCTCATATAACGCCTTTTTCGAAAAAAGTCAAAAATTTGCAATTTTAAATATATTTTTTAGCGAAAATCAATGTAACCTTGTGTTTTGACATAATACGACATGTGCTTAATATGTGTACCAAAAATTGATCTCCATAGGCCCAATATTTGAACATTCTCATATATAATGAACTTTTTAAATAATTTAGAAAGTACAATTTTTTCTATATTATTGGCTTGTAATTCTCTTATTTGACAAAAATTACACTAAATAGTTTATGGTAGTTAAGCGTCGGCGCCAAAAAACTATGAAAGTCTTTCTGATTAATATTATAATAATCTAATAGGAAAGCTACAGTTTGAGCTTCTATGCAATCTCATGCAAGTGATTTGATATACTGAATCATATCTAAACATATTATGATATTTTATCGTTTTTAAATAGATGGCCAAATCATCGTTAATTTTTCATTTGATTAAAAAAAATTACGACAATAATATTTTGCAAACCAATTTAAGGTGTATCTTCAAGTCTTTACTTCTTATATTCAATTGCGAGGTACTACTGTCTTTTCAGATATACAATTTTTTAAGTGCTACATCTGAAGAATGCGATAAAGCTGAATTTAATAATCACTGAAAAAAATCATTAATAAAAATCATAATAAAAAGTCAGAACTTCAAACAATATAATTTCGATTCGTCGAAAGCATTAAGTTAGGGTCATCTACTAGTAAAATAGAGTGTTATTTACTTGATCATGCAATAAAACAGAAAAAATAAATCAGTAAAAGAAGAATTTCAAAAAAATTTAAAGAAAATCATTTATTCCACATTTATGAAATATTTGAATATTTAAGAAGGTACACTTTAAAATTACATTTAAAGTAATTTTTCACATAGAAATATTCTGCTTAAGAAAGTTTTCCTTATATAAAAGGAAATAAAATAAAAAAGGACGTAATAAAAAACTCTCGTAGATTGTTGTCAAAATAATCTGTTCAATTTAATTGAACGATCATTGAGATACTAAACCATTTATGAGAAGTAACTTTATTAAATATATATTTACATATCATGCACGTGCAAGTACATAAATATTACATGATAAATTTATTATGCCAACACAGAGTATATATATATACATATATATATGTAGAGATTAATATAATGCTGAGAGCAAATACAAACAGTTATGCAAGTGTATAATTATGCGCATATACACATTTACGAGTACGAATATGTAAGCGTAGATATTTTAGTGATGCCCTTCACCTATTGAACTAAACATTAATCGTTTGCTCTTTTTTCATGTTCTCTGTCCTCATTTTATTGCTACGTTGCATTATTTTGTTTTTCTTTCGTTTTTTTAAATTTTTTTTGGTTGTAATTATATTTTTACTCTCAATCTATATCAATTCCTCTCTGTGTTCTTTCTTTCTCTAAGTGTCTTTCATCATAAACCCATTTCTATTTCTCTCTCTCGCTCTTTCTCTTCTGTCTTTTTCCATCTTTTTCCGCTACTTAAGTTATTGATTGGCTCTTTCATTCTTTGTTGACTTTAAAGCACTTGCAATAAAATAAGAAGTTGCTGTTTCATACAAGAATGTACCTTTTTTACAAACGCAATATATATGAACATGTACGCATGTATGAGTAGTAAATTGTACATCAAGTTTTACTAATATATATATATATATATATATTTTATATGTTACGTATATGTTTTAACAAAAATATAATTATGAAAAAATATAATAAACATTGTACTGCAAAGCAATTTTAAAATAAAGTAAAAAAAGCCAAGCACCACAATAAACCTTAAAGAAAAGTGTAATAATGCTATAAAATTTAAATTTATGTGAGAAATGAATTTCTATGAAAAACGTACTTGACTTGACATTGCTTGTCATTTTATTATTCGTTAAAACAGATTGAAATAAAATTGTCACTTAATCATTAAATTCAATTCACTCAGTTAATTGAAATTTAATATTCTTAAACTGATACTTGAAAAATTAATTTAGTTAAGTTTGTTTTATTTGTATGCGATTGCTGTAAAAATGTTTCTTAAATCTTTAATCGAAGTAAATAAATTTAATAGATCATTGTGGCGTATGAGTAATACAATTATTATTTAGAGAGGGAGAGAGAGAGAGAGAGAGAGAGAGAGAGAGAAAAGAGTGAGGGAGAGCTTTTAAATAAATCCAGGCATTATTTGCTTAATTTAGCCAAATTTCATTGTGACTTATAAATTAAATGACGTTAACCATTGCAATTTGTTTTTGTACTTTTATTGACTAAACGGCTATTTATATAACAATTTTTTTAAGATTTTTTAAATGTTGCCTTTCAAGATCCAGTTGATAGTCTGCACGATCAATAATATCAATTAATGTGCATTTCAATTAGATATCAATCTCTAAGTCAAGATAACTCTTTCCTCTTCCATGATTATACTCACTTCTTTTGTTAACCTTTCTAAGTAACTTCTGAGTAATATTTCTCTTTCATTAATTTATAGTGTAAGCACTACCATAGATATATTTGAACTTCTTGTTATTATTTATGGCTAATTAAAAAAAAAAAACTACTGCCTCTTTTTGCAATGTGACCCATTTGAATTAAAATAAATTCAAACAGTTTAGGATAAATTTAATGATGAATTACAAGTTCATATCATTTATTACCTTTATCTATAACTTTCATCTAATCATATACATTTTTGTGAAGAAATACAATTTGAACGGCAATTTTTTTTTAAATTTTTTATTAATTACTTAAAACATCCACAGTGCGCATATGTGAAATATGGAAATTCTAAATTATTCAACGAAAACTCAGTAACTCTGATAAGGCGACGATATTTTTTTTGGGAATTTTGACGCTGAAAAAAGACAGTTCCAAATAATATGAAAAACAGAAAAACCAAAAAGAACAATTAAAAAAAAAATTCATGTATGTAAAATTCATATGTTTACATATGAAATTCAATATCTTAAATTTCCTACATATGTGTAATGCATTTGTTTACATTACATTTATTTACCTGAGTATACATGTGTTTATGTGTGTGCAAGCGCGTGTGTGTATGTATGTGTGTGTATGGTTTTTTTCTTTTTATTTTTTCTAATAATTTTACATCAAAATTTCCCATCACATCCTACATGTAAATAAATATGTTTTAATGATATAGAGAGAGAGTTATATAAAAAATGTAAACAATTGATAGGATTCTTGTAAAAACCAAACTGTGGCAAGATGAGCCAAACGCCATCAGCGATCATTCAATCATTCATTCATTCATTCATTCATTCATTCATTCATTCATTCATTCATTGAATGAATGAATATTCAATTCATACCTAAGATTGTTACGCTTAATGTTATGTTAATATGTGAACAATTTTTCAAAAAATCCCATAACTCGAACATATTACAATGCAATAATACAATATCAACGTAAATCCCAAAACTTTAAAATTACAGTTAATAATTAACCATGTGTGGCACATATAGAATATAATTTATATAATTTTTTTTTCTTGTTTGTTTTGTTCATATTTACATTACATCAACTATTTGAGAATCATATAAAAGACACATAGATTTTATTGAATTTTATCAGTTGAAAATAGAACGTGGACGTGAAAGTAAATGTGAAGGTGAAACGATTATATGTAATAATTTAAATAGTGCTATAAATAAAAAATAATAAATAAAGTGAGTAAATAATGGAGCAACAAATAATGCAACGTCAAATGAAGCCGTATGTAAGAATTGTGGAGCAACCAAAATGCAAAGCGGTGAAATTTTGTACTGAGAATGGAGCAGCAGCCATCAATTTTATCCAAGGTGAAAATTCAACAGTGGATAAGAAAACTTATCCAACTATTGAAATTGCCGGATATAAAGGAAAGGCAATTGTTGTAGTATCATGTGTTACGGACAGTGATCCATATAGACCTCATCCAAATAGTTTAATTGGTAATAAGGCATGTAAAAAAGGTGTGTGTACCGTAAAAATTAATACGGATACAATGAGAGCTGTATTTAGTGAATTAAAAATTCAATGTGAGAATGATATTGAAACCAGTTTGAAGACTCGTGAAATGATACGTGTCGATCCATTTAAGACTGGCTTTTCTCATCGATTTCAACCCCATAATATAAATGTAAATGTTGTTAGATTATGCTTTCAAGTTATTATCGAAGGTCATAAGAAGGGTTGTTTTACCAAAACTCTTGAACCCGTCGTAACGGGCCCAATTTATAATTTAGTAATATGCCGTTTAGCTAATTACCGTTCCAGCGTTATGGGTAATAGTGAAGTGACATTATTATGCGGCAAAGTAGCCAAAGATGACATATCTGTACGTTTTTACGAAGAACAAAATAATCAAATTGTATGGGAGGCAATTGCAAAAATTGATCAAACCGATGTACATAATGAGACGGCCATTGTGTTAAAAACACCCACATATCATACCTTAACAATAACGAAACCAGTTCAAGTTTACATTCAATTGAAACAACCATCCGATGGCAGTATGAGTGCACCATTATCTTTTGAATATTTACCACTATCAATGGAGACGAAATATTTAATTAATCAACAGGAGTCGTATCATTTTTGTTATAATCATTTTCTACATACACATGGAACACCCAAATATCCGTACGAACCGAATAATTCGAAACTTTTTACGAAATTTATAGAAGAAAGTAATGTAAAAATTGAATTATTCCATGCATCAGATTTAACTGTTCGACCAGCATCGTTATTACCTTCGACAATGGAAAGCACTTCCATTCAAATAAATAATTTAAAGACGACAGTTCGTAAAAGTTACGTAAAAGATTCGCACAGTCATTTATGTCAAGTATCAGAATCATCTGACAAGAATACTATGACGTGTAGTAAACTGAAACATTCGAATTGTGATTGTACATCAGTTAATGGACAGTCAGCATTAAAAGATCAACATCAACGGGAATTAGTGCCACGTTTATTACAGTCATTTTAACTCAATAACTTTTCCTTTCCACTTGATATATTTTTTTTTTGTGCTTCTAATATTTCCTTTAGTTTAATATATATATATATATATATATATATATATTATAATATATAAATATATATATAATAAAACAATTGTAGTTATGTATATAATTCAATTAGAAATTTATTAATTTTCCTATAGAACATACTTGTAATTTGCCTAGTCTAGCATTTATTACAAAAGCATACTATGAATTTTTCAAATTTTCCAAAGATGCTTCGTTAATATATTTGTTGTAAATTTTATCATTATAATTTTAAGATTACTTTTTACATTTATTTCACATTTATTTAATTGAGATTTAATCTCTGCATTGTTCTTTTTCTTCTCTTGCTGCCTTTACATTCTAATATTCTGTTTCTATGCTTTTTACTTTCCTTGAATATTCTTGTATATTTAATAAATAAATAAATGGATTTAAGAAATTATGAAATGTTGCGTATATCATTATGTTTCTAAGAACATTGAATAAAATTACATCATAATGTCTTGATGATTTTGTTTGAACTGCATAAAGTTTTAATGGACACAAATAGTCCCATAATAATAATGAAATAATTTATGGCGTAAAATTTTTTTTTCATAAATATTTTGCATAAAACAATAAATGAATAATATTAAAATTTTAACATTTCATTTATTTTTCATGTATACAATTTAATAAAACGTCATCGTATCATAATTTTACTTGGTATAGAGGCAAACAACTAGTGGAAAGTGACAACTAATAATAATAATAATAAATAATAAAAAACGATAATAAATAAGTACCCTAAAACATTACATTTCGCTGTGTATCGCTTCAATTCGTTGTACATCGATTAGAAGCGAAATTTTTCATTCGTAAGTACATTTTTTTAATACTTATACTACGTTTATTTTAAAGCACGCTTTTATTACAAATAGTCGTTTAATACTCTAATATTTTTTAAAATTTCTTGTTAAGCACAAAAAATTATTTATTTCTACACTTTTAGCATTTATCTTGTATTTACCAGTAATCAATGCAACCAGTAACCAGTAACCGAGTGCCCATTCAAATATTAGATATTAGACATATACTTATTCTATTCCAATATTTGTAAAACCCAAAAACAGGCGCCACAAATTCTAGTTTAATGTAAATGTATATTATCATTATTAATCAGCATCAAATTCTGTATCGACCTGATGCTATATGTTGCCGATATCTTCCTAGCATAAACTAATGTTACAGAAATCGAAATTTTGTTCGCAGTACAAACTAAATTGCGATGGATGATCCAATGCTATCAATGTACATTCAAAGTTGGGTAGAAAGGATAATCAGCTGTAATGTAATATCTAAGGGGTGGATACTCAAGATAATATAATTTTCTTTGTGACTTACATTTTTCAATAAAAATTATAGTTTTAAATATAATATTTAATACGTAACATAATAACTTGTTAAACAAGAAAGAAAATTATGTTTGGCGGAGGCTAAATCTTGTATACCCGCCACCAAAACACCATGACATTGCGATTCAGAAACTGATTCAATTTTTTAGTAGTAAATTGAAAAATTAGAATTAAATTAAAAAATTAACGTTTGATATTGGACAATTTCACATAGGCATACCCAATTGCATTTAGACCAATGGGCTCCCCATATGTGCAAAATTTCAGCTTACTATTTTTTGCAGTTTTTAAATGATGATGAAAAAACAAAAAAATTTTGTTTAAAAGAAATGCGTTCTCAGTTTATATTGCACTGTAGGTTTGACAAACCTTGTCCATATTAAATCCTAACTTGCGTGCAAGAACTTTCAATGATTTTACCAAATTTGAGTTCGATATCTCAAATTTTACGATCAACAGACATCACACAGATGGACAGACATGATTTGATTGATCGATTTTGAGGCATTACAAACATAATGACAAAGTGAATATAAACCAAACCTGTGGATGGTGGGTATAAAAATAATAACACAATCTCTTCCACGTTACTTTATTTTTACTTAATGTGAAACCATTTTTAACATTATGAGGTGAGGATTACAATATCTGGAAGAGTGCTATATACATCCAAAGATACTCATATACATACTCACCACCACCCAATGGTTGAGGTGTATTCGTTTAGTCATTATGTTTGTAGCACCTAAAAGAAAGCGTCGGAGACCGTACAAAGCATATAGACATGTATATCTGTTTGTCCGTGCCTTGTTAGCATTTTTCCAATCGCTAAAAAAGGGACATCGATATTTGATGGAAACGTCGGAAATTGTCGCAGATAGGTTGGCATTGAAAATGGATAAAATCGATAAAAAGGTACGTCTACAGTTGCAACGGAAACTGAGAACACCTCTTTCTTTTTTAAAGCATAATTCTGCGTTTTTTTGCTCATTATTTGCAAACTTCAAAAGACAAAAATCTGAAATTTTGTACAAGTATTGAGACCATTGATCTATAATGTCTGTCCAATAAACATGCAAGCCGTTTTAATCCTTTCTAAGAGTTTTCTGGTTTTTGTTACGGTTAGTGGATCACAAAGGAAAATTTAACTAGATCGATGCAATTTGTAGGTTCTTCACACTTAAAATAATCTCTGACTTTTAAAGGAATGTACATATGTGATGCCACTTACTGCTCCACTAATATTCAAAATTTTTCTTTTCAGCCATTTAAAGTTTAGCAAAAAAAAAAAATACATTAAATTTAAGCATTAACTTTCTCACAGGTTCTTACAACACTTTTAGCTATTCTCTCAAAAATCTGTCATTACATGATTATTTATCGAATTTTATTTGTTATCATGATTTCACATTCCAATATATCAAATGTAATATATTCATATTTGAAAACATATATATCTAAAAATCATACATTTAATTATAAAAAATTATTGGGTAATAATTTTTTTATTTGTTTCTCTTTCTTTCTTCTTTCTTTCTGTTTAACGCCAATCTAATGCAAATTTTAATTAGCTTATCTACATTATGAGTTAAAGCTTAAATTATATGCCATAGAAGTAGCTTAAAATTAAGAGCAACAAATACAATACGAACGTGCTACAACGCCTTTTTAATCGATGCCGAACAGTTCGTTAATTAAAAAATAAAAACTAATAAAAACTAATAAAACTAATAAAAAAAACACATCACTAGCATTTAAAAGACAAGATGCAGGCGATTACAATAAATTAAATTAAATAATCTATTTACATAATAATTTACGTAGTAAACACGGCTTACTTAAAAAGCACCAAACACTTTATTTTTCAATATTTTTTTATATTTGAATCTTAAAATCACTCAAAACGATTCATTATTAGGAGCCTTCATAAAATTTCACTTTGAAGCATTAACATATAAAAATATAGAACATTGTTATTGGTGTGAAAGTTAGTCCGACTAACGTCATCACGACCAAAACATTGATAACATCACAAAATACCCAACATTCACAAAATAATATGAATACGAACAAGATAAGAAGACGCGACATAGACTTATGATTGGTCCGTACAAAAAGCCGCCTAGGCATAGGCCTAGGTAGAACTGGAACTGGTAGCGGTAGCCGCTACAAGGTAACTGCTAGTTGTGTACCTGAAGTTAATATCGCTTCAACTACTGACGGTCATGATACATTATCCTTAAAAGCAACACAACAACAGTCACAATCACAATCACAATCACAGCATCATGTAACAGCAGCAAGGCCAACACCAATAGCAAAAACACCTTTAGCGGTACTGCCTTCATCATTATCGCATAATCTAGTTTCAACAACATTAATACCTTCAATGCAAACTACCACAGCAACAATTATAGGAAAAGCAATAGCAACAATAAGAACAACACCATCATCATCATCATCAATCAACAACAACAACAACAACAAAACAACAACAACAACAACAACAACAAGTACTACTACTACTACTACTACTATAGCAACCACGACCACTCTAGTAGCTTATTCTCCTTCTTCAGTAACACCGCCGCTTAATTGCAATAGCTATCGTAATAAATGTTTAAATAAAAGCAACAATAAGAATAAGAATAATAATATAAATAAGAATAATAATAATAACATCAAAGAAAAGAGTGAAATGAATATGAAAAGTAATATACTCATACACATAACATGATCATTTAAAATCTATATCTAAAATCTAAATGTGATATTTATTATTAAGATAATTTTCTTATAAATAGGAGCTACTCTAGTTGAAGAGGAGGATTTTAACGAATTAACTGCTGTACCAAAATCAACCATTGTGATAGACACAAATGGTAAAGGTGGTGGTAGTAAAACGAAATTGACATGCCATTTGCCACCTCTAAAATTAAACGGCAAAATACAAAGTGTAACACAAGGACAAAGGCCCAGCAGAAGTATAGCAGCAACATTGCGTAGTATATTGCAACGTCAATCTGCCTCAGCATCTACAATATATACATCGAAGTGCATCAATCAATCAATCAATATAGGCAGAGCTCAATCAAATCAAGAAGAAAATCAAAATATAAACGAATTAACACCCCTGGTGGAACATCAAAGTAACATTTGCAAGAGGGATCAAGAAAAGGCGTCTAACACATTACATTTAAATGTTAGACTTAACAGCAATATAAATTCGGTGTATAAGGCAATTAATATAAACACTATTACTGTAACTGCTGCAACTGTTGTTGGCACTACCACCATCACCACCACTACTACCACCACTACTACGTATAGTCGCAATTCAAAGACTACACGTTCTTGGCCGGTTATTTATCGTAATACTCAGAATTGCGACTACGAAGCGTTACATGCACAAATTTACACTACAAGTAATCTGCCTCAGCCGCCTATTACATACGTATCACCCGCCAGTTCTGCTACGTTTCGTCAAAATTGTTACTCAAATCAATTTCAACAATCAATTGTGTATTCTTCGAGCAATGAAGATGTAACCGCCATAAATGAGTGTGTGGCCGACGATATCAACGAGAATAATAGCGGTGATGGTGGTGGTGGTGTTCATGGTTATGATAACTATGGTAATGATGGTTTTCTTGATACAAATGCTAGGCGCAATAGTGGCAGTGGTAGGAATAATTATCGTCAAGACCAACCCCAGACGACTTGTTATTACTTTGCACCAAATCGTTGTAATAGCATTTATGACCAATCCTCGACTATTCTGGGCAACAGCACATTGCATTTTGGTGCCACAAATGCAGCAACAGTTGAGTCGTTACGTCACAACAACAGCCTACTCTTGCTTCATAATAATTATTCTTCAAAAATCATGCAACCAACGACATCGAATGGGTGCAATGGTACCTTAGATGCTTCTAATACTATAACATCAACGATTGGCGGCAGTGCTCAAACCGATAACGCAACGTGTTATACAAATTGTTGCATAGGGCCACCACCAATACTCTTCCTATTTATTACACTACTAATGACAACAAGTGCAACAGCAATGTTATGCGCTGCTATTATGACTGATCATTGGGAACATGTGATTTGGGATCGTGAAAGTCTAGATAAATATACAAATCGATCCAGTTTACATTTAGATTGGCTTATGGATGAAAAAATTGCCATGTTGAAGCCATATAAAAAAGGTAAATCTATGTAATATGAATCCACATTAATAAAAGTAGGATCCTTTATTGTAATACGCACAAATCTTTTATTTTAAAGTATAACACTTGTTAGAGTTTATTCTTACTAAATTTTGTGGCCGACTGTTAAAACATTCTTCAACACTTTCTATCATTGGTCTAAAATCCAAACATCAAATGTATTATTTTATGAAAAATTGAAACGTGTGGGAACCGTTTGTAAATAAAAAAGATATTAGCTTTAGACTTTTTGAATGGATACATCTAATTTAGAGTTTACAAAAATTTTTTAAATCTTTCTTGGGTCCTTAATATATTGTAATGAATCCACATTCATTTTAAATATGTCAATGGCTCTGAGATAGTGTTAAAATTTATTCCGATTGCACTGAATGTTCATACATTTTCATTTTCGTCAAAATTTACATCCTTTTGTATTTTCAAAGACCATAAGAAGTATGGAAAATATGGAAAAATACAGTTCGCTATATTAGTGGCTACCAAGACAATGACATCCACCCTTGAAATAACCCATGTTTTACTAATTTCTTTATTTTTTAACTATTCTTAGATATGTATTTTTATTTTCATTTTTTAGTTGATTACCGCTTTCGGCGCGACACTCTATTTTTGGTACCGATGCATGGTGGCATTTGGACTTTATGCATAGATCTTCCATTACATGAATTGCAACAGTTAAGGCGCCATCCGAAATTTCCACCAAGCGCACCCACTTGTCTTAATTATTTAGCTGGATCATCGGAGAATGCTCGCGGCGAAGAACAACGTAACGATTGGCAACATAGTGAGTCACAGAATAAATTGCAGCCCCATTTACGTACGTATATGGTAAAATCTATACGTTGTTATTGTGGGACAAAAATTTTACTTCTATTATTCATATTAGTGAAATTTTAAAATGCTTACTCTAGAATGCATTAGCTCCAAAAACACATACACGTAATAAAATGTAAGATAATGTTTATTTTAATATGTGTCATTTCTAAAATTTCCATAGGAAAACGTACATAATTGAATAGTGGCGTTTCTTTTTTTTTTTTTTAAGTAATTGCTGGAATATCATAAAGTTTCGTGGGATACATTATAATAAAAAATAAATGAAAAAGACACTTTCTGATAAACGTGACCAAATTAATACATGTTCGGCTAGATACACTAAAATTTCATAGAAAGTTTTACGTTTCATTAATTAATTAAAAATTAAAAAAATTTTTACTTATTTATTTTATTAGTTTTTGGGAAAGTTTTCTGTTATGGACTTAATCGGTAAAATATTCATTAGTTATTTTAAATTTAAAATTGTCAATCCTCCATATACATTCCTAGCACGTAACTAATAGTAACCAAGGTAATGTACATATTTTGAAGCTTACTTGTCAATGTAACAAACATTTTGGCAAAAAACTATGCCACCATCCGAGTATTTAACGATGGCAGTAATGTAAATTGTTAAAAAATTTTTGAAGCGCAAACAGCAGTAGATCATAAACCAAAGCGTTAATTTTAGCTATTTTCAACTCAAACGATATTTTTTTGTATTTGGCAAATTTCCATCGCTATTTTATTGTACAATAAAATAACCATGGCACATTGCCATCGTTTATTGTGCAAATTGTCTCATGTAAAATTTATTGAAATGTTGTTGAGAATTATTTGACTTTGGAAATAAAACCTCAGCACAGTGTGAGTTTTCCAACTAAATAAAAACGAATAAACAAGTTTATATGTATGTATGTGTGGTTGTTTAAAGCCAGTTATACGAATGAATATTGCAAATGGTAATTTTTGGCATCAGTTCATAAATTTTTATAACAATTAAGACTTTCGTTGAATAGAGAAACCAAGTAATAATTAGAAACATCAATTGAAAGGAGAAATTATAAAACAGAGAACCCCTTAAATATTGTTAGTAAATTTTGTACAAAAGTAGTGGAATGGCATTTATTGAAATAAACAAATCCACGAAATACGGAGCGCAATTATACAGCCGGACGTTTAGCTGGCGTGGCAAAATCGGCAGCTTCAGCTTCTGATGTGTTCGCATCTGGTTTTTTACGTTTTATCAAATGCGTTATATTAGTTGCTTTGACTGATGACGATGAAATATCTGCTGTTGTATCTGTGATGCTTACTTTTGCGACAGTAGAAGAAGTTCCAGCATCATCTTTATTTTTTGGCTTTATATAACTATCCAGAGCTGCTCTAACCTCGGCAATGTTCTGAGCTTGGGTTTCTTCTATTTCTGTGATTTTTGCCAGAATTTCTTGTTTTGTCTCTTCCATATCTTTTATATTATTTTTATCTTTCTCATTTAGATCCGGTTTACTTTTTATATACTCAATTTCCTCCTCAATCAGTTTAGAGGACTCGTTTAGCGAGGCGGCACCTTCTTTATTTAAATCTTGCATCAAATAACTTAAACCGATTTTATAAAAAATTTCGGCCTTGTCACGTCTATATTTCTTGGATAATTGCTTATATATGACCAAGGCTTTTTCTAAAAAAAAAAAAATTTCTTCTGTGTTTAAAAAGAACCAAAAAAGCAAAACCAAAACGTTTGTACTACGTTATCGTACTTACCATAATCTTCGCGGGCAGCTTCAAAGAAACTATTTTCAAATTCAATGTTTGCCAATTCTGTATGGACTTCAGCCAAATTTGGCAAACCACTTTCACCTTGACGTTGAAATATTTTAGCGGCCAATTCTAATATTTCCCAGGCTAATTGAAGGTTGGAGGCAGCTTCATTATCATCATCATCAACTTGTTCCTTTTCGTTTCTTGCTGTTACGCTTTCACCATTCGATGTACTTGGTTTCTCGTCATCATCATTTAAGTCTCCCATTTTTTGCTTATTACCATTACTTTCACCATTTGTTAAAGATTTCTTATTACCATCATTATCACCTGTACTACTAACTTCATTTTCTCCCGTTCTCTTAGTATTTGAAGCAGACTTGTTACAATTTTCATCAATTTTCTTCATAGTTTCTGTAGAATCAATGGTTGCTTCATGATTTCTTACAATTTCTTTTATCTTAACATTATTATTAATGGGTTTTCTGTCATTTGTACCGTTGTTTTCGCCTTTTTCTTCTTTCTTTTTTTCATCTAAGTCAGTGTGTCCCTGATGTTTTTCTTCTGCATCTATATCTGCATTTTCATCAGTATTCGCATCTGCATCGCGTACTTCATCATTAACATCACTATCATCATCATCAGCTGGTCCATTTGTTACATCGACTACATTGTTGTCATCTAAAGCCAAAGCAATTAACGATTTTGCATAGAGCAAGTAGGGCATACCCAGTTCATCAGATTTTGCTCCATATATTTCCTCATAAATGGTGCATACTTGGCTTAATTCATCAGCTGCTGCAGCATATGATTTTACTAGAAACTTTCGAGTGCCTTGAGCATACAAATTTTTCGCTTTCAATATTTTTTCATCACGTTCCTCTTCGCTCTTTAAATTAGAGGCAATCGTTTCGGTATTGGCAGTTTTTGTATTAATGACAGATTGCTTTTCTTCTCCTGACATTTTACTTTCGTCTTTCTTCCTTTAGTTATATTTAAAAACAAAACGAAATAAACTTATTAAACATATTATTACATGTGGTATGCATTCAATTCTAATCGTAGCAATTCTAACATCTGTATCATCATAATTTTTATTTCAATGTGCAATTTGCAATTGGAATAAGCTCTTTTACTTTTTTTCTAATTTATTATGAATTGGAACATGTTAAGTGGAATAAGAGTAAATAATGCTAATTGATATTAACGTAGATTGTACCTAAATATACAAAAAATATATATATTGTTGTTGCATTTCAATTTTCATAATGCTCAAATTTCAAATGAAATTCAATCATGACAACGTTTAATAATCTATGAAGTTGAGGTATTTTCATATGCCAGAATTTTATTTAAAATGTAAGACAATTATATTTGGCTATAACCAAATATTAAATATCTACCATCTAAACAATGCATGATACTTAATAAGCGAAACCTATTTTTATCAACTTTGAATGGACATGGCAGTATCATATTTGAGATGTATAGACAAATTGCCAATGCTGTATTTTATATGTATGAGTTGAGGGTATTAAATAAAACAAGAAATTTTCAATAAATGTAAGATCTTTATATTCAGTGTTGAATGACTTTTAAATACCCTACGTAACTTTGCTTAATGTAGTTAAAATTATATTAAGAGAATTACAAAACATCCAAGTAAAAAGTTCTTATCTAAATTATTTGAAAGTTTTGCTATACGGACGGATCAAAAGTAAAATTGGTGTACATGCTTTTTATATCAAAATATAATAAAATGTTAATTTGGGCTACTTTTTTCGAAAAAGGTGCTCAATGAAGAGTGCTATTAAAAATGGTCCGCTTCTAATCATTTTTATTAGGGTTCGTCTCTGGATCAAAATCTACCTATGCACCATATTTTATTAAAGTATTTTAAAAATTGCGATATTTAGCTTAATAAAAAAATTTATACGGACAAACAGCAGACAGTTGTTAAAAAGTGGGTCTATATCAATGCCTTCTGGATTTTACAAACATCTCCACTATATAAAATATCCTGTACGATAATAAGCATAACGCATGAACATAAGAAATTTAAAAAAAAAATAATTGAAGTTTAGACGCATGGATAACTTTTTCAATATTTAAACTAACATTATGAAACTAAAGCTAAAATAAACGGCTAGAATCGAAATTGCCGAGCAATAATCAAAATTAAAAATTTTTCACTTATTAAAAGTAGACCTTTGTAGTTTAAACTGGGTATATCTTTTCGCCAAAGTGTTTGGAACAAGTTGTAACGTTTTTGGAAAATTTATAATCGATATCTTAATGCAGTAAACTGCAAACAGTAAACTGTGGTCAAGTTAAAGCGCAAACGAATAAATATATAGATCCAACCGACTATATGCAAAATTTGTATGCCAATTAAAAATAAATCATTGTAGTGTTTTTAAAAATTTCTTTTTACAAAGTTTGTGAGAAAATACGTATGCGCTCGATATTTAGGTGGAGGATATATGGCACGTATGCTTCAAGAATGATTAACTTAAAAAGGCATGTATCATCAACACAATGTATTTACTATTACCGCAATTCACGTATTATTTAAAAAATTTTTATTACAATAAAGGGACCAATTTATACCGATTTGGATAAAAATTTATTTAATATGGGAAATATCTGTTTTGTAATATTCTGTACTATAAGCTTTTTTTCATGCATCGACTTTTCTAAAAATAACACTTCACATGGGGTAAAGTTCTAAAAGTTTTTATCTGATCTTAAACGTATTCAATCTCTTTCAGCTAACAAATTCATTAAAATATCTTTAAAATTACGTCTTATGTATTGATAACAAATTTACATGGACATATGAAAAATTTTGAAATCGTTTTAGAAAGTGTTTTTAAGTTAATCCGTACAGCAAAATGCACAATACTAATATCCGCATAAACCCTTTTACATGATAAGTTGATGCTATCTTATTATCTTAGATAAGATTTTCTAAACCTGAAGAAGAAAAAATATAATATTAGTCAATATTTAAAATGTCAATACTGAACAAATTTAAAATTATGAAATTTAATCCGTTAATGAAAGAGGCTTAAGTTCTTTTCAGTTTGCCTAAAAACATTTTATATTATTTGATTTTACATTACATTCCGTTATTTCAATTTAAAGCATTTAAAATATTTTTACGATTAGTTACTTTGAATAGAGAGCGCGCTTACAGTCTTCCATACTTTCAATTAAATTATTAAGATTTCATTAAGTAAAAGCTTTTAACGGATAAATGCATGTATAAATTATTCTCAAGTTGCCACAACAAAAAGTTAACACAACAAAATCTTATTTTGCTTTTCATATATTTCCTCTTCTTTAATGTAATTACATTAGAATGAATTAATTATGATGGTCAGGTGAGAGTTTCCTGTTTTATTTTGTTACACATTACAATATAAAAAAAAATTTATATAAAATTAATTGATGCCCTTGTTTTTATATCCTTCACATTTTACATAATCACACACATATCACTTACATAATCCCCAATTATCACAAAATTATCACAAAATATTTTTCTGGTTACTTTGAATAATGAATATTCCATCATCTCATATACGTTATAGGTTACTCACGGTAATCTGTTGCCATTACATCGCATAAATAAATCTATAATCGATTCCGAATGGTACATTTTATGAATTTTATTTTAACTAAATTGTACTAAAGAAAAAAACATGCTCGTTGCCCCAAAGTTTGTTATTTTTATTTCTTTCCAATTTGCTGCGGTTGGTAAGAATTGAGTATTAAATATTTTATATCATACATCAAGTCAAACATTGTAGAGGTGTTGAGAAAACTCTTCAAGGGAAAGCACTTCGAAAAGTTGACACAAGTTTGACAGGGTCCATTTGAAATACGAAGAAAAAATGGTTTTCTGAAAAAAGTATCTAGAATATCGTATATTTTTGGACGTAATATAAATATATCATAGTGTATGGATATAATAAAACCTGTATACTAATACAATTTTAGATCTCTTTAATTATTCCTTTATTATTGGTTTTTTAACTGAATAGAGCGATGCGGTCTAGGATACTTGATTCACAGCTATCTACAAAACTTATTACTAGTTTTCATTCATGAAGTAATTTCTATAAAAATAAAAATTATAAGAAATTCAATTGAAATCTGAATTTTTAAGATAATTGAACGAATTTGGAAAACGTACAACAAAAACATAATGTAGAGTAGGCAAAGCAACTTAAAGATAATCTCTCATCTTTCTGTGTCAACTAAAATTTTCATTAAAAAAAAAAAAGTAAATGAGGCAACGAAATGAATTTCTAATAAATTACTGTCATTTAAATATGTCAACAGTGTCATGAATTGACATTCATGATTACCATTTGTCAATATTAACTATTTAACACAATTGTCACATTTTACAACAAATGAATGACACCCAAATCATAACAATATTTTCGTTTTACTTTTTTTTTAGTTTTTTTTTTTTTATTGCGCATTTTCTCTTACTTAAAGAAAAATGTCAAAAGAAAAGACAGTACAATGTAACTGCTGCTTTTATTTATTTTAATTTTTACATAAGTGCTTTAAACTTGCAAGTCGAATTTAGATTATGCACTCACACACGTTTAAATCAATCATAATTCTTTAAGTAGAACAGGAAATGCACTTTTACAGAATATTTCGTTTTATTTTTTCTTTTTTAAATTTAGGAATGCAAAATTTATCAATATCTTGTTCCCTGGTATGTTTAATTATATTGGGTAGTGCAGCATTGGTTGGTGCATTTGGTGTATGCCAACGACAAATTAGTGCCATACTTATAACAGGTGTCATGTATTTGTTAGCTGGTACGTACTCGTAATTAATTAAAATAATTCAATAAGTTTCTTGTCCTCTTAATTCATTATTTCGTTTTCTCTCATTTCAGCCTTATTTGCTTTGTTTACTTTAATGATTATACATTTTAAGCGGCAACAAGGTCGCCCAATGTTGGATAGTGATTATGATGGTACTGTGGATGGTATTGTGGCAAGACCTGGTGGTGCTGCCATATTGGCTAAACCACTTTTAGGTGCTCGAATATTTTTAACATCGTGGAGTTTAGATTTGGGTTGGGGTGGTGTAGGATTATGCGCTATCACATCCGTTCTTTGGATATTATTATCGAAAATTATGCGCTACAATCCATTTTCTACTTTATTGATTTAATTAATTTATACTAACTACACTAAGTAACATTAATGTGGCTCTTATGTACATAAAAAGCATAACAATTAAGAAAGTATGCTCAAATTAACATTAGATTAGCATACTTAGATTGGATAGAAGTGATTTTCAATTTTTCCAAAAAAAAATTTTAATATTCCAATCAATTGAGAAATTACTGTAAAATGTATACTAAATATTTGGAACCAGCATCAAATTTTCAATCTATTCTCATGTCAATATTTTTTTGATGTCAAATGCCACCAGATGGCATCATCCAATTGTGAGATTCTTTCATGAAAATTTTTATGAAATATAAACAATTTGATCAATCACGCATCATGGAAGGAATATGAAAAATGTATTAGAAAGACAAACTTTTATACATTTTTGCTTGTACACTGCACTTTTACAACTTACAACTTATTCCATTCAATCGACCTCATTCATTCGTAAACAGAAAAAAAAGAACGGTCCAATAATATGTTGAAGTGTGTTTCCAATTGATCATTGGAAAAAAAAAAACATACGTATGCATAAAACTGCATGCCAACATAGAAAAATTTAGAGAATCGTAAATGATAAGCTTTTCCAAAATTTTGTAAAATCTATAACTTTTATTCAAATCCATATGATTTGAATAAAAGTTGATATCGATACTTAATACACCGCTTCATCTATAATAATGAAGAGGAATATCATGCTAATTCAAAAAAAAGATGTGGGTCATTCGTCTTGTGGAAGGAGACTCTTTACAGAGCCTATTAATTAACGAATTCCTCACAAAAATTTTTTTTGTATTAAACCGTTACATGTGAAATTATTTATTAAAATTGTTCAACTATTTAAGCCTAGATATTCATACTTAAGTACTGTCTGCAACTATTTCAATTGTACTTTGGGGACAATTGTAGTTTTTATGTCATTTAACAATCGATCAGTTTGGTAGAAAAAGGAAAATGAAACGGAGGTTTATATTAAAATCTATTTTATTTCTATATAAGGACCAATTGACATGCAGTATTTTTGTCTCTATCATCCTCTCTCTCTCTGTCTCACATTTTATAATGTAATGGAAATTTCACAGTGAAGGGCACGTCTCCACCAGTCATGACGATTATTAAATATTTGTGCACAAATATTATATGCCTACCTCCTACTCCCATCCCTTTTGACATTCCATCATTCCAAATGATATTACTACAGATAATTGACTGATTAACAGTAAATAGCCTTCTTCTTTAAGTTTTAATATTAAAAATATGAAAAAAATTAAGAGCCAAAACTTTTTTTTTGCTATTTAATTATTAATTTCTATAGAATGTCTTATATGCATGTATGTACGTATGTATGTATGTATGTATGTGTATATGTATGTATATATTAATATATTGCTTAAGATAATTATGAAAAGCTTAAAATGAATTTCTTTTTAGTGTTGTATTCATAAACTGATGCTGATGATCATATTAACCTTGTGATAATACAAATAAAAATGTTCTAGTCGGTTGGAGAACGACTAATAAGCATTCTACACAATCATTTCGGCCATATTGAATTTAAAAAATTAATTGTAAACGAAATTTGAGAGATCGATTATAGGCGGAATCTTTTCATTTAAAGCTAGTTTGATTGATACGTCCAATTTAGTAGGTTGAGTGTTGGTTGGTGAAGAGTATAAAGATAATTACGCTATAATGCAAAACTTAAATTTCGAAGCAAATAAAAATTTATATAATTGGATTTTCATTTCACAAATTTAGTGTAAACTAGATAAAAGTCATTTAAAAAACAAAAACAAAAAAAAAAAGGAAATCAACTAGAAGAAATCTATCTTTTGCAAGTGCAACTCGCTTATGATAATTGTGCAATTTAAAAAAAATATAATATATATAAATATACATATATATTTTTATATTGTATAATTGTACCATAAATGGTTCGCTTTATTAATTTGTAATAAGACACACACACACACACATATATATATATATGCACACAGATTACTTTTTGGGAGCTCTGTTGTGGAATGATAGGTACGGCGAGGTTATACGACTTCCATTAGCATTAGGCGCTAATATCATAGGTTCCGAGGATGATATAGCTCTTACGATAGTGGCTAAAGAAATTCAAGATCTGGAAACAACAACCAACATCCATGATTGGCTCAAATGAGTAGATTTGGTGCTGACTGAACATAAGACTGGGGTAGTGCTTATATCGGAAACAACGTGTGTAAATATAGGCAGCACAAGTATAAGATCATCGGAGTAGATCAAGTATCTGGGATTGATCATAGAGAGCAGGCTCACTTTCAAGAAGCATATGTTAGGTGTCTGCGACAAGGCGGCGAAAACGCAAGCGGCATTATCTAAGAGAAGAGCGGGAAGTGTCCCTTTTGCTTTGGCTGAGCCGAGGAGAGGTGGACACACAGGCTTATACCGAGGTTATTAACCTGAATTAACAGAAAAGGCGGGGATGCAAATTTTTACATTACATTGAACGGCCACAGCGTTTTTAGGAAATACCTCCATAAGTTCGGGCACGACGAATCATTGACGTATCTAATGTGCCCACGTTTCGCATTAGATTGAAGCGCCTTACAACGCGAAGCGTGGTGGATTACTTGTTGGCAAAAGAGGCTGATTGAGATTAGCGAAATTGTCGTCTCCATATTAAAGGAATTAAGGGCGACCAAACGGGCCAGAAAATAACAAGAAGGACGATGAATGCATAAGTATGCTTACCAGCCCCCCGTGAAGTAATACCTAAAGGCACAGGTAGATGGCGGAGTGTGTTTTAGTACGTATGTGTGGCCATGGATGAAGCTAGGTCCAGCCCTGTCTGCGAAATGTGCATGCCAACAGACGACTCTTGGTACCAATGGGGGGCAACTAGTCCCGAGAAGCACGTACTCAACTGGGAGTGGCACATGAGACGGTCTTTAGTGATGCCGGCCATCAGGAAACATCATGAGTCAAGAGATCAGATCCAAAGATTTAATTTAGTACCATTGGATCACCACTTTTAATATGCCCATTGTGGCGATATTGAGGTTGGCTTCGTGGGGACTGTGGTGCCCATATCGCGGGCGTTGATTGTTCAAACATATATATGCTTGTCGTGCAGGGTCCCATTTCCCAAATAAAATGAGCAGATGGGTAGGCTTATCGGGCTAATTTAAGCTAAGCCTAGGATTAAGGCAAAGATTAAGCCATGTATATAAGGTGCAATGCAAGCTGTAAATTGGAAGCTAGTCGTGACGGTAGCATGCACCACGCGTGACATGACTACCAACGCTAGCGCTCGTTATGTACGTTTGTTTACCATGCATTTGAACCTTCACGCCAGGTATGCATGTAAAACACTCACTGCACTGTTGGTACCAATGAAGTTTTCACACGGCCTGCTCGCATACCAATAAAAAAAAACACACACACCCACACGAGCACACATGCAAAAGCAAATCCAGAATATATTGAATATTTCACGTTACACAGCATAAAACATGGTTATGCAGTGTGCGAGAGACACAAAAAACAAGGAAAAAAGAATAAGTTTCAATAAATGCTGCAAGAATTAAATGGTATAGTTTGCATAATGCAGATATGTAACATTTGTAACACAAATTTTCTTATTTATTGGAAAAGTTACTTAACATTTAAAATATACTATTTAATGTAAAAAAAAGGATTTTGTTATAATGAAACGCTATGACCTAAATTCGTTCGGGTACAAATAAATCAAAATGTATGAAACAGTACATTTTTTAAGCGATTCATGTAAAACGAAAAACCAACAGTACAAAACAAATATATACATAAAAAATATAAGAGAACCGTTAAGCGGGTTCATTCAACTTTACACTTATTAATTAATAGAGATGTTTATTGTTCACATGGTGTGCAGTTTCTTAAAATAAACACATACATACAACCCACTTAAATAATTTTTATATTCTTTATTTTTTTTTGTATAATGTTGTATCTCTTATGGTAGTAATCAAGCAATGCATAAGAAAAACAATTAAGCAGATAGGTAAACGGTAGTGCAACATAATTTTTTGTCATTGGCTTCCTTTTTCGTTACCAACGTATAAGAGCACCTTTAACTCATACCACTTTTCTCGCTGAAATTCCTTTACGTTGCTTTATGCAAAACGCAATTTCATCATAAGCCACTTACGCATTTCTTTCTTACCTTTGACTGTAATACTTGTTGATAATTATTAATGAATATCACTTAATTTGTTAAGAATAAACGAATATTGTTAATGCAGTTTTACACTTTTTAATTTAAAGAAAATTAACTTTTACGGATTGCGTTGTTTTTTAATATACACACCAAAAACGCACAATATATGCTTTTTTTTTGTCAAAACAAAATTTTTTTTATTTCACTACATTATGTATATCTGGCTTTGTTTTTTACTTCTAAAATGAATTTTAATAAATCAAAAGTAAGAATTACCTAAGTCAGACAGAAACAAATATATTTCACGAAATAATACAACTTTTAATTATAGTTTGATTATTCTTACGCAATTGAGTTTAATAGAATTTAATAGTTGGATTGTATTACGAATATACATATATATATATATATATATATATATATACAGGTACGGTTTTCATTAGTTTCAATTTTATTCGTGAACTTCATTTTATAATACATGAAATAACATTTTTTAACATATTAGAGTAAGCGATTACTTTAGGGATATTGTACATACCTAATTATAAAAACGATTTAGTTCAATTATGAAATTTGCCTTTCAGTCATTACACATCTCTGCCGTTTACATGTGTATTATATAAACTATTAGCATCGAAAAATAAGTTGTTTGTCATCAACTTCATTATTTAAAGCAATGTCTTTAGTAAATATACTCAAAAAACTTCCAGGTATTTTTGGATTAGTTCAAAAAGCACCTACAGCCCCAGCAATCGCCTGGTTACATCGTACTCCAATCTTGTGCGGAGAACCATTAAAGAAAAAAAGACGATTAGATCCACAAATTATAAAGCAGCGAGAAGAGCGGCGTAGAAAGAAACTAGAAAAACAAATTAGACGACTAGAGAGAAATGCTCGACAATTTAAGCCGGTTGAAGAGATTGAAGTGCCTTTAAAATTATTGGATGAAAAAGAGTTAGTATGTAGGGTACATTCATGTAAAATAATTATACAATATTCATGTACATACTAATAATAAATTTACATTTATGTAATTAAATTTAATTTAAGAATGCGAGCACGCACTGTAGAAACATTAACTGCACATGAAGTGGACGAACGTTTTCAGTTACACAAAAAATGGTGTAAATATAAGCACCAAGAAAAAATGAAAGACTTTCAAATTATGGATCGTTTGGCACACTCTCAAGAAAAGGCTTTACAAGAATTACGTTTGGAATCGGAAGAGCTATATCAGGAAGCTATTCAACCTGATGTATATTTGTTACCAATTACCGTTAAAGGACCTACAGCAACTCCACGCATAGATAAGTATGTCTCCCCAGATGGTGAATATATATTAGAGAAAAAAAAATGGGATTAAATGGGATTAAACCATTTGGACATTATGGACATTGCAATAAATTAAATTTACTTGTTTACATATATGGAATGTTTCATTTCGTTCATCTTATTTTATATAAATGCGAATAAATTTTTTATTCCCACTTCACACAATTAATACAACACGCTACATTTTATTACTACATTGAAATGATATTAAGACATAATAAGTGTGTTTGATTGTAATTTGTGAATATGCTTGAAGCGTAAAAACAATTTGTTGTTGTTATTGTTGTTATTGTTGTTACTATTATTTTGGTTTAATTGAAATATTTTTAGAATCATTCGATAAGCGATGATTTGGGATGAACCATTTGTTATTTAGTGAGCGTACAAACATTAAGATGAGTTATTATTTGATGCTACCGTCTTGCCAGCTGCTTGACGCTTCTTAACGCCCCAATTATATACTCTCGCCATATTTACTTCAGTAGTTGTAATTTGATCTCTTAGAAAATTTTGATCATGTTCAACAGTTTTTAAATTAGTTATAGCTGATGTCATATTTTGTTTTAGTAAATCTTCAGCCTCGTTAAGCGGATATTCTAGCATAACATTTGCACCCAACCATAGATATACTGTTTTTGTTGGTGATACCACAGTTTTAATAAACACTTGATCACTTAATAAAAACTGTGTTTCACGGTCATCTACTTCAGTGCGCAGTACATCGATCATCTCCAATGACCTTTGTAAATCCGGTATTTGTGATTTGAGTTTACGCTTTCGAGCTTCAAGATTGTATGCCATAAAACGATATTTACTGTGCTGTTCGTCTAAACGGGTTAATACCTTCTCACAATTGTCTTCATTTTCTGGTTTGGCCATAAAACTATCAATCTCTTCCAAAAATACGGCCTCTGGTATACCAGCAAAGGATTTTTGATTTTCTGGTAATTTAGGCATTTCTATTGTATCTATGATACCGGTCATTTTATTCAATTTTTCCTTAATTTAATTAAAATTTTTGCTTACAGCTGCTTATATATTTTATTTATATATAATTAATTAGAGATGACAAATTGGATATAAAAAAAAAACTTGTTAAAGTGTTAGCACTAAAAGTGCAAGTAATTTAGTGCTGTTTGTTACAGAACTACTTCTAAAATTGAAATGATTTAGATAATAAAAATAGGTAGCAAAATAAAAAATGGCAACTTTATTTAATGATTTCTACATGAATGAATTAATAGTTTTGGATAAATAATGTTGGATAGATGAAGAAAATTGGTAAAAAGTAAAGAGATAAAGGAAAAGAATCTTAAAAAAGCTAAATTTATTTTGGAATATTTGTATGTTTTGAACAATTCTCCCTCAGATTTTAATAATGGAAAACTTTTAAACAATGCAACACTTTGTTTGGTCTTGAATGACAAAAGCATTGAGAACGAAATGGAATATGTCAGAGTACGTAAAACTAAAAAGTACATAAAAGAAATTTACAGTATTTTCAAGCAAATTTGCCTAAAATTAATTTTTGTGAAATATGGATTTCATTCGATATATATTAAGTTGTGGTTAATGGTCTTGAAAATATTGTAAATAATTAATGGTAATATTGTTTTGCATGATGAATTTGGTTATAGAACGGATATCTGATAATTGAGTTAAAATTTCTTGAATTATTTACGATCATCCAAATACAAGAGTTAATTTGTTTTGTGATCTTCGATTATTCATAAGATTTTTAATTCATTTGATTATACCAATGCACCTACAAAACTGACTGCATATTGATGTTACTTAACAAATATAAATAAAAAGAAATAAAATTAAACAAAAGAATTTCGTTACAGGTAAATTATAATGCAGAATATTTTTTATAGATAATTGAAATCGCTTCTTTTCGAGGATTATCTTTTTAGCTAAAGTATGTGAAAAGGATTCCAAAATTTGAATGCACGTTCAACATTAATAACTACAACCAAAAATATCTCACAATCTCAATAAACTTAATGCAACAGAATTTATGTAGCAATTAATAAAATTTACACGGAATGCATAAAATTATGTATAAATTGTATTCCGAAAAGGTACGACTTGCTATGTGTTCAAATGCCTTCGATGTTATGTTGGTTTTGGTTCAGCAACTTATGGCAGACTATTTTTATTCATAAGACTTATTTTCCATTTGCTTGTTATTTGCTGAATTTTTAATTACAATGATTAATGGGCGATTGTATGTCGCTATTTTAATATGATTTTAATTCAATATAAATTTCACAAAAGAGAATAAAGCTTGTACAAGAATTTATGTATATCAAAATATTTGTATGAGAAATTACAAATTGCATTTAAATTTTTATTTATTTACAAATTAAATACTGTTCCTTCTACAGTTTGCGTAATAAACTGTTAAAGTTAAAGTTTAATGCGTGTGAATGGTTTATATCAAATTAAATAATTGTTTCAATGAAGTTGAAATTTCCGGACGCATAAAGAGAGAACAAAATCTCATGTTTCTAAGAAGGAAACATGAAGGAAACTACTTATAAAACTTATGTTAATTTTTGTAATCTGTCTAATTTATTTTTTATTTTAATCTTGAAATATATTTCATTCAACATTTTATGTAATTTATTCAAAAGAAACGTTTCAAATGTTTCAAATATTTCAAAACAAATGTTGTACTTCATTTAGATCATATTTTTCTATCATTATCATTTATTCTTCTTTCTCTGCCATCATTTGCCTATGTAACTAATATTGTTTGTGTAATTCAACGCTTAAATTTTAATTAAAAAATTCTCACACTCATACACAATCATGGGTTAGTGGCCATTAAAAGAAAAATTGTATTAACTAATACAATAGCAACAATAGCAACAAACTGTTGAATAACAATAGCAGCATTGGTAGCAAGAACAGGAGCAAGAGCAAGAGCAAGAGCAAGAGCAAGAGCAGGAGCAAGAGCAAGAGCAAGAATAATGGCTATAGCAAAATTGTATTCTAGAAAATTGGAAAATTGAAACGTTCAAATTAAGGAAAATTGCATCATTTTAAAATAGCAAAAACAAAGCATTAGAAAGAAAAAATGTAGCAACAACAATAACTAATAACATTTGATAACAATGAGCAACCATACTCATATTGTACGAATAAAAAGAGAGGACGAAAGAGTAACTATGAAAGACGTAACTATGACTAGTTACAAAAGCAAGAGACTTATTATATATAAAATACTTTTTGCCAATACGTGATATATAGAAAGTTTTATATTATATATTTTATATGAATACATACTACAGAACCTTTATATACGATACAATTTAAAAGAAAGAAACTTTATTTATCACATTTGTCTAAATAGTAAAAATAAAACAAAGTAAAATTACAAAAGAAAAGAAAAGCAGAAGACACGACACTCATCGCTTGAAAAATTTCTTCTCAGCCTTAAAGTAGGCAACTTATAAAGTTCATGATTTTTACAAATTATTACAGGGTAACTTCTCAATTTAATATTCTCAGCAAGTTATTAGAGTTAAAATTTTATGCTAATGGTATCTTAGACAACATAAACATTAAATCATCAGGTTATTAGGTCCAAAGTTTTCCAAAAAGTTTATGGAAAGTTGGAGTATAAACCGGATATATAAACTATATCAAACGATTTGAGAGTTAACAAACCTGAAGCGGTGGACTGTTGATATTTGAAATGAGGTCATATTTTCTTACTGGAAATGTAAATTAGTAAAATCTATCCATTCAATATACGGTGCGATTGCTTGCGATTGCTTGCGATTGAATGACCTTGCATTCTAATCATTTCTAAAAAGCGTTCGGGCATGTTTAAAACATAATTCGATTGAAATTTAGGATTTTTTTTGAAACTTAAATCTATTATAACATTATAAAAGAAACCAAGGAACAATTGAAATATATATTTCGTGTGAAAGGCCACTCAAGGCGGCCAAAGTAATTTCGCAAGTTAAAATAGTGATGATAACAATCTTTTCAATAACATTTACATGGATTAACTTCAAAAAGAAGGCACATTTTCTTTAAGAATATTATTAAGCATTGTTGAATAAATTTTAAGTAAATTTTAAGTAACAGCACGCACTTCTGGCGAAAAAAGTGCCAATTCTTGAAGAAGTGGCGTTGTAGAATCGTGCATGCAGTCGCGATGCCAAAAATCAAAAAGTTAGGCTACGAGCACCGTAAAATCTTAATAAATTTTATTCCCCAATAATTATTTTATGCTTTCAACATAAGAAATAATGACTGGTTAGTAAAAGTTCTTAAGAATCTTGACATGTATGTTCTCATTTAAAAGATTACAGATTTTTTAAACGACTTTCGTACTTTTAATCTAAAAAATTATGCAGTGTACCCAAAAATAAAAAAAAATGTGAAAGAAATAAAGGTGCTGAAAGAAACGGGGAGTGACAAATGGAAATGGAAATGGAAATGGAAATGGAAATGGAAATGGAAATATCACATATACATACATACATACACATATGTTTCAATTGATTATAACATTCACTCTTTAAAAGTGCCAAATCTTCTTCGGCACTTAGGATTATTTGTGTAAAAATGTACAGAGACGAAATTTCTTAATCAGCAAAAGCATTAACAATGACACTAACACATATACTTGCACAAGGGTATGTATGTATGTATGTATGTATGTGCCCGTATAACATTACAAAATTGATTTGATTAAAATTAGTTTGTTTGCCCAGAATACAAAATAGAGGAAATATTTACAAAAGCATAAAGTTCTGGTCAGAGCATATAAAATTAGAATTAAGTTTAATAAAGATAGAATATTGAGAAATTTTATCTTTATTATAGATAGAAGGCGCAAATCTATAATGAATTGTCACTGTTTCAATAAGAAGATATGAAAAGCCCAACCATGTAGAAATCATCAATTTTTGAAAAATTTATAAAAAAAATAAACAAATAAATTAGTTTCGTGAATAATAATAAAATTGAACATTTATTTCATCATTTTTTTTATAAATAATGGAGTAAAACATATAAGAAGGTATTGAAAGATTAAGAAATTTGGAATTTTTGTTTGATTATTGCAAATATCTTTCATACGAGATGTGATACAAATTATAATGAAAGTCTTCACTATTTAAACGGTAACATGACTTTACAAACGACCCAATAACTGCATTATGATGGTAAAATAAAGAAGCAAAAAGAAATTTCTTATTAATTATGAAAATATAAATTTTCCTAAAAAAATTTCTGTTAAAGAACCTTTCAGTTCAAAAAAGAATTACCTTGAAAACTCAAATGTCTGAGAAAATATTTTCGTATTTTTCTAATAGCGTGGACATATACGAAACATATAACAATAAAAATTTTTATAAAAATATACATACAAAATAATATTCTTTTAGATATGAACAAAGCACGACTTGTAGACTAGTGGACTAGTGGAGTAGTGGACCTGTAGTATGGACTAGTGGTAGAATACGGCTTTCTCGAACTGATATAAAATTCACGAAAGTATGTTTGAGATGTTTGATGAATTTTGGATGCTACAATAAATGGTAAAAATCAATTCATGTAGACGGTCATTTCTTATATAAAACATAACCTTGAAATCTTATCGGTTAAGTTGCAGTATTTCATTTATTTAGGCATTTCATTTTTTTATTTTTTTTTTTTTTGAATTTTATCAATTTAATGCTTATAAAAGAACCCAAGAAAGAAAGAGCATCAACATTTTGTATTAATTTCAAGTTGCGTTTGTTCGTTAACTTATTTAAATGAAATAACTGTTTGCAAAGGCATTGCAAGACTTGGCCAGTTATATGTTAAATGCTAATAGCAATAACAATAATAATTGCAATAATAATTAATAATAATGATAATAAAAACAGCAATAACAGCATCAACAATTTTATAACCAAAACCATGCATGTTGTTATAAGCGTGTTGCGTTCGTTGTTAGCGTCATTTGTCCTCCAATAAAACTCATTTTTATGATCAATTTTAAACGTAAACATTATCTTATATATTATAAACACACACCTACACACACAAACAAACAAACACACACAAACAGACGTACATTGAAGATGTGGGTTGGCTTAGATGAAAATGGATTCAAAGAGTCCACATAAATTTGTAAGTCTGAAGGCGTGTTTATGGTCTACACGATGCAATTTTTGTACAATTTGATATGTGAGCCTTTTTTTTGAGTTTAAGCCAACCGGAAATTAAAAATGAGATGAGATTTGATAAGCTGTCTGTCCCACGCCATATAATGCTTCATTTTGAAGAAACTTGTTACATGCTTAAACAAAAATCGATGTAATTTGTAATTATTTGATTTGTTGTTATAAAATTTGTATTCTAAATTTAAAACAAATGGATTCAATTTTTTTGAATCATTCATTCTACAGCAGAAATTTATAAATCTTCTAAAAATTTGTATTGTTTTTATTTTCATAATTTTTGTTACATTAAAGAGACCTTTGAAGCACATTGGTGGCAACATGGTAGCACTGGAGGGGCACTTGACTAATTGTAATAAAAATACTTGCTTTCTTATTAATTTTAGGATGGATTTTAGAAAATTGACGTACGTTATGTTTCTATTACGTTCTGTTGTGTACTCCTAAGTTTTGTCATGCTATGCTGAAAATTTAAAAGTCTAAGAAGTTCAGGTATTTAGAAAGTGTGAAAGAAGAAGAAAGAAGATGATCATCTTGTAAAATTTAACGAGACACATGGCCAATAAATCTGTTGTATACAAAGAAAAGAAAAACATTAAAAAAAAATAAATAACAACTAAAGGATTTAATCTTTTTCTTTTACCTCGTTTTTTAGAATTTTTGTTCCTTTTCAATTTTATGTAAATATTTTTTTTTTTTGCAGTTAAATGTTAAGGGGAAATTAAATATAAATTTTTTTATTATATATAATAAAAAATAGAAAATCAAATAAATATTATCTTTAATGTTAATGGAAATATAAGACAAATACAACAAAAGATAAATCACAATTAAAAGAATTTTATTTTAGCAAAAGGTCAAATATTATGCGCTGATTTTCTAAATTTACTGGGCGTTTATTGATTTCTCTTAGTTAGACGTACATAAAATTTTGAACACTTAAAGTAGTATCTAGAGAGAAATTTTAAGATTAAGGCATTAGCATAAATTACATTATATACAACTTTCATGATATTAAAGGAGCATTCAATTTTTCTAATCAGGTTTCATAGGAATAGACATAATAATAAATTCAACATTCAAATTTCGAAGGTCTGAATTTACTTTTGGATCATTTACCTAAGATGCAACATATTTAAAATACTTAAATATAAGTGAAATTAAAAAATTTTAAATTCGGTATTGGATGCTAAAAAATCTCTATTTAACAACAAGTAAGAACTTTACAGGCAGGTAGGGCGTATTCTCTAAGCAAATTTAATAAGAGAATTGCAAGACAACAAAATTGTGGAATGTAATGGTGATTTTGAAACTATTTGAAAAGTTTGTTAAATTATTTGAAAAGCTTCAAAAAATGGACTTTGTCATGATAAAATATGGTCAATTTCTGCTAAAATTGAATCTCTTTCGGTAAAGTTATTATATGGCTAAAACATTTTAAAAATGTTCATTTAACGATTTTTTCTAAGGTAAATGAGATATGTGGGGCGTGGTTCATCTCTGAAACAAAACACATCCATTTGCAAAATTTTATTATTATTTTAGAGATCCACACACGGATAAGCGGAAAAAAAAATTTTTATTAATTTAAAAAAAATTTAAAAAATCAATAGAGAACAGAATATTGCACAATAATTATCATTGAAATATAACCAGAATTGTAAAATTTTTATAGATAAGAACGCTTTTCAAAATATATCGTTCTATGGCGTTCTCTGAAAAAATGATAAAATCCATCATATACTTTCTTACAATTTCCTAAAGTTGTATCAATAAATTTCATTAAAAAATATTCCAAAAATTTATAAGGTAGACTGAAATAGATGGACGGTAAATAGATTTAAATGAATTCAATAAATTTTCCCTATTAAGTCAAGAACTTTTAGTCATATGACTAAAAGTGAAATAATCGAAATTTTTTTTTTATTTGTTACGTATATTTAAATAAATTTGATTTATGTTATTTTCCAAGCAATATAAAATGTAAGGGATTACAACAGATTCTAGAATACAATCAATTTTTCAAAAATTGATTTTTTCAAAAATGCTCATACAAATTTCTTATTTACTCATTTTTTATACTGCATTTACATTTGCAAGTGTATTTCGCGTTTTTTTTGTCTTTGATTTGGTCTATGCATAAATAAAAAATGTAATTGGGGTGAGAATTTATTGAATTATAAATTTTTGTTACATACATTTGGGCGTAATTTTATCTAATTTTGTATAGGAAGAGTTAAGCATTAATAGCAGCCGAATTTTTTTTTTTTTTTTTTTTTTTTTTTTGGTAAAGAAATTAAGAGACCGATATGTAAAGGTGGGACAATTAAACATTAATTGATATACTGATATAATGAAGGGCAATTATGTAAACAAGTAAAAAATTCAAAAAAAAATTTATCACATGAATTAAATCAAGCAACTTTTTTTAATGGCCGTCATGTATTTTCATTACTAATTTGATTTGATTTGATTTGATTCAATGATTCAATGTTATTTTATCTTCAGTTATCGATTTATCAATTTATTACAAATTTCCATTGTCCAAATGTCGTTCTTAAAATGGTAGACTATTTTAAACGATGACCTACTTTTTGAAACGTAAAAGATGATGCTATTTTTTTTTTCATTCTAATAAAATCATTGTAGAATCATCCAGTTCAAAACTTGCTAGATGTTCTAGGATAAAGTTAATCAGAATTTCTATTTTGGATACTTAGCTACATTATGAAGCTATATCTGAAGATATGGGCAGTATTAATTAATTTTCTTCTCGATCAAGAAGTAATTTCATTAATTTGATATAAATCAAAATATCCGAATATTACAGAATATTGATGTTATTAGTGTTATTTAATGTTTATGTTTAGAGAAGTAGAATCATTCAGTAATCCAATACAAATGGAAGAAATAAGTTATGGAAAGAAATTATAAATAATGTAATATATAACTTACTTTTTATTTCTTAAAAAGTTAACACAAATTATAATTTTATAGACTTGTCGGCCGGCATTTTTTTATAGGCAATAATTGCGAGAAGATATTAAAATTTTTTGCTTTTCTTCTAAGATTGGCCGCACACCCAAAAACCAAAAGTAAGAATAGTAAGCATTATAATGTACATTTGGGTTTAGGGCGAAGGTAGGAGGATAAATTTTCTCACATCACTAGAAAAACCTTAAGAAGAAGGACTATAAAAATAAAACAAAATCGGAATTTAAAAAAAACAAAAAAAAAAAAAAAAAAAAAACAAAAAAAAGAGATATACAAGGAGAGCGAGTAAGGCAGTAAAGATGAAAAATACTCAAGTGTAAATCGTAAAAATTAAAAGTGATATAAAAATCTTGCAAATAAATTGAATTGAACAAGTGATGGCAGATGCATTTGCTAACTCAGCTCAAAGCTGAACTGAATCACTACCACTACCACTACCACTATTATTATTATTATTATTATTATTATTATTATTGTTATTATTGTTATTATGGCTGTTTTGATGAATAATTCTCTCCTTTCCGTGTGTTTATCTACTTTTATATAGAATAAAGTGTATTTTGTATGATAATAAAAAAAGTTTCTTAGTTTTGTGTTTTTAATGGTGAAACAGTCAAGCAAGCTATCACTTTATGTTAACAATTCAACAAAATCAAAAGAAAAAACATGTTTTACGATTTTACTAGAGATTTGATGTTCTCTCAACTTTATATCATATACATATTCACATTCATACATTTATATTTATATATTTTTACACATTTATGAAAAATGATAATTAAAACAACTAAGAAAATTGTACAATATTTAGCTGAGGCCTAATCTTGTTTACGTATTACCCAGATATAAGCACTACTTGATAATTTATTGTACAGGCACATAATTTGTACTTGTATAATTTGTGGTAGGCGTGGCTGAATTAAATAATTTTTATATAAGCCTCAATATTTGTACAAAATTTCAATTCTCCAGCTATTTTATTATTCAGTTTTCAAATTATTTAAAAAAAGATAAATGTTTTTTTTCTTAAGGTGGGACTCTGCCATAATTTTGTTAACGATTTAATATACTTTCACTAAACTAAACTGAACTGGCCTCTTATTATTTGCACCCAGGAGAATGTATACCAGATAAGGACAGACGGACAGATGGACAGATGGACAGATGGTCAGATGGACAGAATGGATAGACATATCTAAGCCGATTGAAAAATTAAAGCTGATTAAAAACGTGTATTTCCTAAACGGTCTCCAAAGTTTGTAAAGAGTGGTACGTATAATTAGGATTCAAGTATAAAAAATTACATTTCTGTTTTAGAGATTTTATACTCATTAACCAATTCCGTGTTTAGCAATAAACTTATTTGGCTTAAACGTTTGTCAACATCAAAAAAAAACTTTAGAGTCCTTGTAAAATCAGTAAATGTATGAACATGGCACAAGCCTTTTGTTTAGCGTATACAACTCCTAGAGATGTTCATTTCAGACTATTCATATAAAAATCTTCGTATATTTAGATAATCAAGCTGGGAAATATCGTATAAAGAATTTTGTGAGTTTTTGCGACAAAATCGTTGAAAAGTTAACGAAATAGTTTAAAATGATCATAAATTAAAGTTTGGCAAAGCAAATAATATAATTTCAATTTATTATGATATAAAAAAAAAACACCACATTTATTTCGTCCAAAACATTCAATAAACAAGCGCCAGTAGATCATCCAAATCCTACTTAATACATAAGAATCAGTGATGACGGTTGGTATTGCATTCATATTTTGGGGCAGAATAAACTATTTGGTACCAAATTTATTTATGTAAAATTCTAAAAACTTGATCATGTAAAATACAAAATTTTCAATAAATTTAAGGCTTAATGTTTTTATATAAAATATAACTCTTCGAGATAGTCAGTTCTCTGGTTGATAAGTATTCCAGATTTAGTCCCAATCAAATTGTAATCTTTTACCATATTCATAGTTTTGCTTCATATTTTTTATTCACTCTCAATTCAGTTTTATTGTATTTAACGTGGATAAGTTGAAAATTGTTTGCGAAATAAAAGGCAAAGAAAAAAAGTAAGAGAATAGTGACAGTAGGGAAGGTATTGGGTTTAGGGATTGAGTTAAAGAAAATTTGCAGGCTCAAGCATAAGTAGAAGTTTTTATTATATTTTCCATTCTTCCATCCATACAGAACAATATAACATTCTGTTTTTTTCTCTCTTTTTTTTTTTTTTTGTTTTTTTTTTTACTTGTAGTATTTTAGTAGTTTCTCATTTTGATAGATCTGATGAAAATAGATGCCAGATATCAGTTAGTTTATTTACTTAATATCTTCATATATAAATGTGCATACATATAAATATAACTTGATAGATGGAAAGTTTTTTGAATAAAATTGCACATAAACCGAAAAAAAGTAATGAAAAACCTATAAAAATATTTGCCTCAAAGAAAAAATCAAAACGAAAAAATTGTGCACGCACATGTAAACGTACTAACTGCATCTTTATAATAAGTTTATGTGTATAAGATTAGAGCAAACTTATAATGATATTATTGTTATTGTTATTGTTATTGTTATTGTTATTGTTATTGTTATTGTTATTGTTATGTAGAAGTATACTTTAGTGCACTACCATTTGCCAATAATTGTACAGAGTATGTGACACATATACAACTCTGTACATTATGATTATTTTAAGCTTTAACTAGTTAACTATTGAAAGTTGAAAGTTGTTGCTGAAAGTGGAGTGTGTATGCTGTATGGCATAATACCATGCTTTGTATAATATTTTGCATTTTTATTTTATGAGTTTTCCCTTTAAATTTGATACACTTCATTCACGTTGCATAGAAATACATGAGAAATGCATTTCATTTCATTTCATTTCATTTCATCATTTCATTTCAATCATTTCATCATTTTGTTTGTTATTATTGATGTTAGTTGTTATTGTTTTGTTTTGTTGTTGCTATTGTTTTTCTCTTTTTTTTTAGTGTTTTGTTTCTGCTACTTCTGCTTCAGTCTCATTTATATTTCTCCTTTCTTTTGTGTAAAATTTTATTTCATTTTATTAAAAATGAATTCAACTGAAAATATATTTATATATATCTAAATAATATTTCCGTTTTTTATAGCTTTTCACTTCCGTTTTGTTGCCAATTTTAAATGCACATACATACATACATACACAACTATTGAACGTTTACATTTTTACTACCATTTCTCTCGAAACTTCTGTCACCATTGTCACTCTAAAATATCAATGCCTCATCCATTGTTGCTACAATATCTAACAAACTAACGACCTAACTTCCTCAGCATGTATATACATGCATATATATATATATATATATATATATATATATATATATATATATTTTTGTTTGTATGTGCTTATGTGTATAAGGATTTTGGCAAGACTCTGCAATCTATAAGAACTACACGTCACACTCTGGTCGTTTCTTTCATTTTCCATAATATATTTTTGTCCTTTTTCTTTATGTGATCTGTCGATATATTTATTTTTTATTGTGGTTACGTTTTACGACTTTGCACTAGAATGCTTTCTTCTCTTTACCTATTACTTTTAACATACACAATGACACTCTTTTGCCCGCTCTCCCGATCTTTTGCTCTCTTCCTCTCTTCCTCTCTCAATCATTTGTATGATATATTGTTTTTTTTTTTGTTTTGTAAGTTTTGTAAATTTGTTGTTGCTTTTAATGCTGCTTCTCTTTGTCTATCGTTTTTACTCTTTCATTTGATATACACTTTTCGCCTTAATCATTTATAGTTTATTTTTTATTTCTTTCATATCTCATTGCCTCTCTTTTGAGGGTTGTGCCTTTAGCTTTGTTATTTTCTGGGACGTTCTGCTAATACCTCATTATTTTATTTTATTTTATATTTTTGAATATTTTACTGCAAAAAAAGCAATGAAAACAAAAAGGAAAAAGGAAAAAGGAAAAAAAAGCATGAAAGTAAAAAAAGCAAATAAGAAAAATGAATAAATGGAAATAGAACAATGCTCTCTGTAATCTAATGTAATAAAAACTGTATACAAAATTTTGGGAAAATTTTCCAAAAATTAAATGAGTTAATGATGATGTTGATGATAAGATTTTAAAACTCTACAGTCACGTTCGCCCATTACACATTTTATTGAATATTTTTTTATGGCCTGCATTTATTATTAATTTTTCTTTTTGTTTCTTTTTTTTTTTTTCTTTAGTATTTCCTTCTTAAATTTTTTTTCTTCTTGTAAAAATTAATCATTTCATATACGCGTCGAAAGATGATTAAATGCACTCCAGTTAAGTTCAATTCGATTCAGTATTGATATTGTTGACCACAAAGTTCTAAATTGTACTCTATAAGTTTGGGATTCAACAAAATAGATTGAAGTGTATGCACAATAATTGTTCATTAAATCTGGATCTGCTTCCAATTAAATATACACGAATAAATTTTTTATAAAGAAACTATTTTACAGAGTACAGAGCTTATTACAGATTTTTATGAGCAGTTAGAGAATTTTCTTTTTTTATTATTATTTCTTCAACTGGATTAAAAACTCGCTTAATGTTTGGACTAAATTTAAAGAATTTTATTAATCAGGAAATTATTTTTCACATATTTATATCAATAAATATTGTATAAGCATACAAATATATGGACTTTATAAAATTGACATATATGATATGGCACTAAGGCAAAATAATTTTCCTATCATTAATTAACAATTCTTACTCATTTTCATTCGCAAAAAGTTTTCAAACATTAACGAGATACGTTGATATTCTATATTCTACATTAACGAATTATTAAGAGTCCAATTAATTATGGTTACTCAAATTGACTCGTTACTTAGAAACTAATGCAACTGATGTAATATTATTTTACTTTGGCGAGGATTCTACAGCATTTTTTAAAGGAGGCCCTAAAGCTCATTCAAATTTTCCACAAATATTTTTATTTATTTGTACATTTTATTTAGGCATCTTTTACTGAGTAATATTAAAAAATTGCTTATTCCTACCTACTCAGGCTGATAAATTGTACAGCTTTCCCCATGATTATGGTGTTTCCTTCATTTATGGATAATATTTTCTATCAAATGAAAGGAAATTTCTTTCATATTATTGAAAAATTTTGTAAAATGTTTGAAGGCATTGCAATGCATTGATTTTGAACATAATTTTTAGAAATGATTTGTCAGCTCAATTTTCAAGAAAATTATTCAAAATGCTATAATTTTTATCGCCTTTTTTGTTATTGCTTTCGTATTTTTTTTTTTTTTTGTTTTTTTTTCTGGTTATGTTTAGTTTTGCACATTAAGTTAAATTCATAAAAATTATTAATTTTCATTTACCTCTTCCGCTTGTTTTACAAATTTCCCAATCACTGAATTTTTATTACAATTTTCTTATGAATTTCTTTAAGCGAAAATAAAAAGAAAAATACATAAAAGAAAAGAAAAAAATTTACACCACTTACAAAGTATTTGTATGCATTTTATATTTTTTTGTGTTTTTATAGATTTGAGGGCGTACATATAATTTTTTTTTTCTCATGTATATACATGAGAAAAATTTATATAAAATAAATAAATAAAAATATAACCGGAAATGTAATTTAGTTGCAAAATGTTTAGTTGTGCAAAAGAAAATTAAATTCGCTTTCGTTATAACGTATAAACTTGAGATCATTAATATGTTTTTTTTTTTTTTTTTTATAACAAGCCACTTACATTTTTATTCTTCTTCCAGATCTTTTGTACCACACACATGCATATACAACAATTGCAAACGCATATTAACAAATGCTTATACGACAAAATAACAACAATAAAAAGAAAAATCATTAAATCAAGTTAATAAAAATGAAAGACAAAGAAAAAAAAAAAACAAAAACCAAAACAAAACAAAAAATAAAAGCAGAATGAAATAAGTCAGTATTTGCGACGATTCACACGCATAAATGTAAATATGTGGAAATTTCATTCGTTACATATTTTATATTTACCTATAACATGGAACGATTTTATGTTTAATATAAAAATAATTTTGAAATAATATGACGTCTGACATGTCTGTCTCTTATCGAGATAAGTGTAAAAATGTTACTAATAAGCATTGCTTTGCATAGCGTTGAAAGAGGAAGCACTGAAGGAGGACCTTACACAAACTCTCAATGCTTTAATTTAGAGCAGTGATACCATGGAAGATGATGATGACTTGAAAATAAAATAAAAGTGCTTGATAACTCTACATGATTTTTGTTACATAATAATGGATATGGAATATATTTGGTCTCATGGGTATAGTTGAATCTAATATGTATAAAAGATTTCCATATTTCATGTTTAATTAGGCAATTTCTAAAAAGATGAGAATACTTTTTGATTTTCTTTTTATCTAAAATTTATAAAAAAGTTTCAAATTTTGTGTCCGTTTAAAGTGCATGTGCAATCGTTTGGCCTTATTTGCTTTTTCTTAAATGGAACAATTAGTAAAATTATTCCATAGCTGATCAATAGCAAAATAAAATGAAAAATTTTCAAAAATAAAAATTCAAAATTATTTCTTTCATTACTTTTAAGTGATTTTCATAAATTACATGTAAAAGAAAACCTTTTGCAAATACTTATTTTATATTTTTGTTATTTAGTTTTTCTTTATTTGAGTACTTCTTTAAACTTTTCCAACGATCACCATTTATACATTTTTCGCATTCGTTTGCTCGTTTCATTTTTCTCTAAATAATTTATATTTAAGTTTTAATAGTTTTATATTGTGTTTAATGATCTACATTTTGTGAACGATATGAATAAAAGAGGTTTACTAGTTAAGCTTTACTAGTTACATAGCTATTTTACTTAAAAAACTTCTCTTTCAAATTCTTCTTTTATTCTTCTTTGATCTATTTCATCATCTCTCAGTCATATTTTATCTAGCCAATGCTTCTTTTTTTTATGTGAATGCATACAATTTACACTAAAGTAAATCCTTTACGTTTTTATGTAAACATTAAATATTCAAATTTTAATGCTCAATACTTGAGACATTTCATTCCATTCATTCATGACTGTAATGTAATGTAATGATTAACGTCCTTCATCATTATTAGCAATCTCTTAGAACTCTGTTATTGTTTTGTTCCTCATTGTAAACGCGTGCATAAGAGACAAAGAATGCCAGTGAGAGAAAGTTATACAAACGATGGAATGAGTGAAAGAGTGTAAGAGGGAAAGAGTAAATAATCTGTAGAAGTGAAAACAACTTAAAAAAACATAAGAATTTAACAGTAAACTATGACAATTTCTGTATAATCTGTCTTTATGTTATCATTTTTGCTTTTGTTGATACAATTATTATAATTCTATCTCCCTATCTCTCGCTCTCTCGCTCTCTCGCTCTCTCTCTCTGTATTTGCCTATTTTCAACATATATCAACAAATACTCCTTAAATTATGCGCATTTAAGAATACAGAATAGTAATAATATTATTGTGGGTGGGTATTTTAGAACAAGCTAGATGGAATGTTTTGGGATGTTTGTTTAATAAAAACCAACCAAAATAAAAAAAAAAGAATAAAAATAAAAACAAAAGAAAACAAGGCATAGTAGAAAGAAAAAAAAGACAAAGAATAGTAAAGAGAGAAAAAAAAAAGTTAAATAAAATAAAAATGCAATATAAAAGTACAAGTACGAAACGAAACGAAATGGAAACACATGAAATGAAATAGGTGAAGAAATTACGCAACACAAATATTGTTGTGCTTTTATAAAACGTTCATACTGCCGATACATACGCATGTACACCCATAAATGTATACATCTTTTCATGTAGATTTCATTGTGTTTGAGTTTTATTTTAAACGTCAACATTTCAACTATGCTTGAAAATATCCTCGTAAAGTAGCGACATGGACTTTTATGACATTTTCGCGAAATGACATTTTCCTAACAATTTTTACTACTTTTGGCATTGCTCGTGTAAGAATTTTTTTATTTTATTTTTTATTTTTTATTTTTTTTTACTTAACAACATATAAACAAATACCCAGACAAACGTACAAACAAACTAATTGACTAACTGACTAATGGACAAAGTAAGCAAAATGAAATGCAGTTATAAAGAAATACAATTGCGCGGTATGAGAAAGTAGCTACATATTACAATTTGATGCATGAGTTAGAAAGATACATAACATATATATATATATGTACGTGTGTGTGTATATATGTAGAGCATGATTTTGGCATGTTTTGAGTACATCATAATTTTGTATAATCATGGTGTACATTACAGTTGAAATTGTGATTTTAAGTTAATTGAACATTTCCGTTCTTAGTATTATTGTTGTTATTATTATTTTCATTTTCTTTTGTCTCTTTCATTTATATATCTCTTTAACTCTATCTATCATGATTTTACTACTCTAATATTTCGTCTTCTTTTATTATTGATGCGTGCATTTGTATGCACACATAAATATATATGAACTTACATTTATTTATATATATAAACATTTATTTTATTTTATATATTCATTTTATGATTTCCATTAAAAACATGAAACGAAATTGATTAAAATATTTCTAAAGAAATCAAAATAAAACAAACGCAAAGCGTAACCAACCTAACGGAACTTTCAAATAAAGAGACAAAAATAAAGTAAAATACAAAAATACAAAATTTAAAAAAAAAATAAATAGAAACAAAAAGGAAAGGAAAGCAAGCATTGAGCAAATTAAACTTTGCCAAATGTCATTTGTTGTTGCGTTTTTTTTTTATTTTTATTTTTATTTTCATTCTTTCCTTTCATTTTCTGTGCTGCTTTTTTTTGCTTTATTTATTTATTTTTTTTTGGTAAAAAGATTATTATTATATAAAAAAAAATATTCTACGAAATAGTTAAAGTTTATTAATAAAGAAAATATAAACAGAGTAAACAAAACAATTTTTTTTCTATTTATTTTCTTGTACGCGTTTCATTCATTTATTCAAAGAAAATTTATGGAATATCGTAAATAATAAAAGAAAATAAATAAAACTAAATATGCAATTAAGCAAATGCAATTGAAAATTTCTTAAACAATCGTATTTTAGCTCATGTTTTTGAAATATATAAAACATAAGTAAATGGAAAAAATGGAAAAATTGAAAAAGTTCTCAAAATCGTAGATTAAACAACGGCCAATGGTACATCCTCAAAAATTCAATGCAATACTTGTTATATGACGTTTAAATTTAAAAAGTAAAAGTTAATTTTATGAAGGAAAATTTTAATTCAAAAATAGCTGAGTTAGCTTTCATTTCCTTAGAGTTCTTTTCAAATAACAAAATTTTTAATTCATTAAGTTACATTTTTTTAAATAAATTCTTTTAAGGCACTTAAAAGTTGCACCAAATCGTGTATAATATTTTTATTGGATTTTTTTTTCAAAAGGAAAAAATGAAAATTTCTTTGTTTGTCCGAATAATAGAAAATTCATCTTATGACTACTTATCGCCCAGATTTAAATTTATTGTGTTATTAGCTTATCCAAAGACTAAGATGAAATTTTATATTTCTAAACTGAACTATAAGAAGTTTCTACCGTATGTACCGCATCCTCAACTTCTCTTAGGTTGGTTTTCCATAGCCTTGTCTTCCATATAATTTAGGCACCCAAAAAAAAATTTTACATGATAACGGTACTTTAAAAAGGACCAAGTAAGAATCTAAAGTAAGAAAAAAACAAAGTACATGCAAATACATGTCCATTTTTTAGTGGAGATTATCCTTTGAATAAAAAAATTACACAACGAATTCATTTCATGCTTTATTTTCACAAATGTTCAAAATATTATTTAAAATATCAAATTTAGATAAAATTAGTATAAATGTTGCGAATTTTTTGCTTAGTTCCTAAATACAAGTTTTTTTTTTCTTTAATGATATTTTGAATAGAGGTAGTGAGAAAATTATATTTGGCTGGGGTTAAACCTTGGCTTCCTATCAACCAGACTTTACAAATAGATAATTTGAATTATATTAATTTCTGGTAGGCGTAACTGAATTGCATGATTTTTTTTTTATAGACATTGTAGAATAACGGCCATAATTTTTCAAGTTATAGACGAAAAACCATCAACTTTTACTTTCTACTTTAAAAAATAGCGGAGTTCTCGGTTTACGTTGCGTTGTAAAGCATGTCCTTGGGGGCAACCAGTCCTGAGAAGCACCTGCTCAACTGGGAGGGGCTCATGAGATGGTCGTTGATCCGTGGCCATCAGGGTGCATCATAAGTTCACGAGATCCGTCCAAAGATTTAATTTGGTACCACGGGATTACCAGTTTTAATATGGCCAAGTGGTGATATTGAGGTTGGCTTCGTGGAGGCTGTCGCTCGTTCACACATATATATGCTTGTCGTGCAGGGTCCCGTTTCCCGAATAAAATGGGTAGTTGGGTAGGCTTATCGGGCTAATTTAAGCTAAGCCTAGGAGTAATAGGAAGGCCCCGAATCTAGATACCAAAGATGAAGCCCCGTATATAAGGCGCAATGCAGGTTTTAAATTGGAGCCCAATCGTGACGGTAACATGCACCCTGCGGGACATGACTACCAACGCTAGCGATCATTATGTACGTTTGTGTACCATGCATTTGAGCCTTCCCGCCAGGTATGCATATAAAACACTAACAGCATGTCAAGCATGTCCTTTGACCGCTTTTGCCATCTTTAATAGCAATATGTCTGAAAGAATTTGAAGAAGAATGTTTCTGCCAAGTTTGAGCTTAATATAATTTTTTCCCTTGAAATTACAGTTATTTACCTCTAATAAAGGAGAAAATATCATACACTAAGTAGCAAAGGTGAGCCTAAATGCCTAGGCCCATCTTTTATTAAGTAGATTAAAGACAAAATTTTGAAAAATTTTGCTAAGCTTTTTACGATATTTGATATTTGATAAGCTACTTTTAAACGTTTCAAAATAATAGCATTATTAAATTACTTAAATTATTTAGTTTGGATTAAGTTCTTAATAATTTGAATTAAGTAAGTTGAATAAACTAACCATGCAATTTGTTCGTCTTCAAGAGAGAAACTTTTAAATTATCCATAAATGAGTTGATTAACAACAAATGCCAAAATAAAAATAAAGCATTAAGAATATTAATAAAAAAAATTGTTTAGAGTTCTAGAGTTGAAATTTGCATGAAATATTCTATAAATTGCGTAAATGAAAATCTCAATTTAAAGTATCGCTTAAGGTTAAATGTTAATGTTAAATGTTTAGCGAAGATTTTAATGAAACATAAATATATTGATTGTGGTGGAAATTTTTGCGATAAAACAAATCAATACATAAATAATTTATGTTATTTAATCAGTAGATTTAATTTTCTTTATCTTATTTTCATTTTGCTTTTTCTTCTTTTGTTTTTTTTTTTCTTTTTCCTTTTTTTGTTACTTAACTCATTAATTTTCGTATTAAAAGAGTGACCACACGTACGTACGTCCACAAAAATGATTTAAAAACAAATTGTCTTATTTCAAGATATTTATTTTATTTACTTAAAATCACAGTTGGCCCTTTACTCATAAATATTTTAAATTGTAAATCGCGCAATTCCATAAGACAAAGAATACAAAGGAAATTATTTTAAAAGTTTTTAGAAATTAACATTACAATGGCATTTAAATTGATTGGCCTGCCTTGATAATTTTTTTTAATCTCTTTTAATCATGAAGCCGGCTTTTATTATTTTACCTTTCATCTGATTAATTGGTTCAAAATTTTTGGTATTTACACATTAATTTTTTAGTAATTTCTAGTTTTCCATGGTTAAGCCAGCTAGTTAATATTTTGCATGGATTACAAGTTTCTTGAACTTCGATGGCCTTACTTGGACCTTGAATTTGTGAGACTCATAGAATTTTTCCTGATTTTTGAACTCTCGATTGTTTTTAATTATAATGTGGCAAGATGTAACTTTTCCAAATATCATGATTTGCTTTCTGTACCTTTTTTTTTTTTTTATCATCAGAATATGGATTATAGAAATTGATATTATATATTTTTTCATACTAAAATGGAGTTAGTCAATTTGGCAATGAACGAATGAACTTTTTTAGAAAAGTAAATAAGTTAAATAAATCATACAAAAAATTGCTACACTTACTGCATGAATAAAACTGTGACTTTAAATGTTTGATTTTTTAGATATTATTTGTATTTCTACTTAAACATTAAATTATTGTGGTCAATTGTTGTTATTATTGTTGGTATTGTTGCTATCTTAATGATACACTTTACGGCCTATTATAAGAAAATAAAAAGGATACAAATAAAAAAAAAAATAAACCAAAGAAATTTGCCCCAAGTTATGAAATAATTCAATAAATAGATAATTTATGCATATGTGGTACCGATTTATTAACCACAAATGCCTCATTATTATTATAAATATTTATTTATTTATTTTGTTTATATGTTGCTGCATAAATAGATTAATTATTATATTTTATTTACATATATCGATATCATAAATACATATATAAATAATTTAATGGGCAACTGTTTCTGAGAACAGAAAATGTATGAGATTCGTACAATCGATTTCAATTGTCACCTAAAGCTAATTATTGAATAGAAACATATAAATTAACGTTTATTACTTATCACATTTGAAAATTTTATGTTACGTAAGTTTAAGTGTAAGTGTGTATGTGGATTGTGTATGTGTGTTACTCTGAATATTTCATACTACAAAAATTTACAAATATTTATCGTACAAAGTTAAAAGATTAGGAGAGATAGAGACAAATAGAGAAAGAAAGAGATAAGTCAAACTAAAGGTTAAGTATTAATTTATGTTAAAAAAATTTGCCTCAAAACGTTAATAAAAATTCAATTGTTTTAATGCGGAATGTTCAACAAATCCAAGCAAATTCAAAAAAAACGCAAAGCAAAAAAAAAAAAAAGAAGAAAAAAAGAAGACAAAAATAATCTTTACACACATGAATTCTAGGGATGTAAATGTGTATGTGAAATTGTGGCATTCCCTTTTTTACTTGTCATTTTCAGATGACTTTACTAACTTAAGTTAAAACTAGAGTGAGAGAGATAAAGAGAAGAGAAAAAAAAACAAGTAATAAATTTAATGGTGAATTTTTATATTTGCATTTACATTTGTATGCATGGCATGGTGAAAGTAAATTAATGACAGAAATCACATAAAATGCATAAAAGGAAATTAATGTAATGCAACAAACAACAACAACAACAACATCAGCAGCAGCAGCAGCAGCAGCAGCAGCAAAAAGAGATATCTAAAATAAAGTGGCAAAAAAATAAAAGTGGAAAATGGAAAACTGACGTAAGAGAAGTCATAAAAATTTTCTCGCGATAAACTTAAAAAGCAACTTTCACCATCTCAAACACTCCTTTCTTTTTATCTCTCTCTCTCTCTCTCTCTCTCTCTTCTATCTATCTATCTATCTATCTTTCTCTCTCTTTCTCTCTCTCATTATACACATACGCATATATATAAATAAGCTTCTAGAATAAAAAAACTTTTCACGAAAATGTTTCTGTGCTCACCTTTCGGGCAAATACGTACAATTTAACATCGTAAACTTTCTTAAGTGGACGAAGGCACGAATAAATAAAATTGTCTTAGGTCAGTGTAACTGTACTTTCATATTATTACTGTTATTACTGTTTTCTATGTGTATGTATATTTGTGTGTGTGTGTGTGTGTGTGTGTGTGTGCTTTTGTTCTTTAAGTTTTTAACACACTTAAATGAAAAATCACTAATCGCATAAATGAGTAGAAAAGAAAGAAAAAAAAGAAAGAAAGACTAAACGACTAACTGATTGACTGATAACATGATTGAACGTGACTCCTGCATTGACTGATTTATATATCTTTTCATTGTTTCTATTGTTTTCTTGTTTTTGATTTTTTCTCTTTCTTTTTTTTTTTTGTTTTATCATCAGACAAACGTTCACATCAAATCGTAAAATGTGCTTGCCGATTATTTTCATTTCCTTTTATAAATGTCTACATAAATGTGACCATAATAAGGTGTTGAATGTATACGTGTGCCCATGTGCCCATGTGCCCATGTGCCCATGTGCACACGGCCACATGGACTCAAGTTTGCCATATAAGTATGCATGTATGTGTGTGCCTGAACATTTTGATTCATCTGCAATTGGCATCAATTTACTTGTATTTTTATACTTTTTTTATATTTTATACTTTACAGTTCATACTTTATTAGTGGCTAAGTATTTCTATGACCGTACCTTTGTATCCATGTATAACGTACGTGTGTGTACGTGTATGTAAGCATCTCTAAAGCACACATACATGCACACACATCCAAGTGATAATGGTCATGCCAGTTTGTTTAAACGACAGCTACTAAACTTCCACATCCAAAACAAAATCCATCTCCATCTTCCTACTTTCTATTTCCTACTTTCCACTTTCTCTTTTGTACTTTGTACTTTTTATTTCATCACTTACCTTTATAGCAACTATTGGCAATTACTGTTTACTACTGTGAGATTATTGAAACAATAACAACTTCAGAGCAAGCTAACTCGCAATAGTAAATAATAATAAAAAGTACAACAACAACAACAACAGCAGCAGCAACAATAATAATAATAATAATAATAATAATAATAATAATAACAACAAGAACAAGAATAATAAAATATTATGACGTCCATGTTAGAACTTTATTTATTTTTATTTATCTTTATTTATCCAAAATCCAATTATCCAATTTGTGCGTTCGATTTGTTGCAACTGCAACAAAACAAATTGTTAGAGATTAAATGCATATTTTTCGGCTTCCAATTTATAACAATTTTGATTAAACTAAACTTTCGTTTATCTGTTCATTTAAGCAGCTTATTAAAAACTAAATAACGTTATTTTTGATGTATATCGATAAAATTTAATAGATATCGATGACTCATTGATAACTTAAGAATCGCTTATTGTAAATACTTAAAATTGGACTTACATCCCTTAAGGGGCTTTATTTGCAAGAAAATTCATTATGTGTGGAGAAAATTTGAGAAAGTTCAAAAATTTTTTTGGTAAAATTATTATCAAATAATTTTTTGTAATAAATAAAAAAAATTTATGTGTCATAAATAAAAACGTTATAATAAGTTGTGAACGATTTCTAAATACCCTAAGCGACTTTGCTTTACATATTACAAAATAAATTAAGAAATTTTTTTTACAAGGATGGATGGAGATGCTTCAAATCGAATCATCTAGACTGAATTTAGCATTATTTTAAATATGCCAAATAATTGTCTCAAACGGTTATTTTTCTTTTTATGGTAAAATAATTTGTGTAAAAGTATTTTAGCTTGTTATTTTGAAAGCTCCTTCAAAATTCAAAATTTTCAAGTTTAATAATTTTTTTGATTAGTTTTATTTAAACAAACTGTAAAGTATTTTCAAGTCAATTTCAATTTTCTTTAAATTTTTAAGGGGTATGTGTACAGCATCTCGCCTTTCCCCCCCCCCCCCCCTCTCCGACACCCCTATAAGGTATTTGTGATTATGTGAATGTGCGTGTATGTGGCTGTGTGTGCTGCTTCGTTTTATGCCTTTTCCTCAATTTCTTTTTTTGTATTTATTACGTTTTTCTTTCCTTTTATTGTTTAAATCCTAAAATCGTAAAATCGTAAATCGTAAAATCGTAACTTGTGTATGGCGCTATTTTCAATATTTCACATCTCTTTCACATCTCTTTCACATCTCTTTAGCTCACCATTGCTCACCATTTCATTTGGTATGTATGAATGTGTGTGGTATATTGGTTGCCATATACATACACACATACATACATACATACATACATACATACATACATACATACATACATAAATACATACATATGCATATGATAGACGTTGTAATAATAATGGTAATAGAAATCGTTAACACTAAACAAGTCGCAAGTCGCAAGTCGCAAGTCGCTCATGCAACTTGATGTGAGCTATTGCTTGCTAGACTGTGGCATCGTAAAATGATAATTCGTGTACGCACATTTCATTTATGTGCCCATATATTCGTCCATATATAAATAATATTTAAGATGATATAACAATTTTATGTTTTTCATGTGAATGAAGAAGCAAAAATGATGGTAGATGAGGAAGAAATCAGCCATACGCAATATTTACCTATTTAAAGGGATTTTGAATTTTATTTTTAAATTATTATGCCTGCCATGCTTCTATTCCAAGAATTTCAAAATCTTCTTTTGTGTTTCTGTTTTTTTTTTGCCAAATTTAAAAATGCAAAGCAAATGCATGTGCCATGTAAATGTAAATTGCCACGCCTATTACTTATACAAACATTATTCTTATATAAAAAAATTTTCAATCTCGCTTAAAATAAATTGATTTCCCTCATTTTTTTAAGCTTCCAATAATAATAAAAATTATGAGCTCTCATATTTAGCTGGTTGGTTTTTGTTATATCTGGTCCTCAAAAGCGTTTCTTACCTTTCGAAAATATCATAATATTCTTAATGGAAAATTTCTGATGTATTACTTTGCACAAGTCACTTTCATACTTATTAAAAGATTCTACTCCTTTTTGAGCTGCATTTGTTGTTATTGTAATTTCAAAATATGCCGCCCATTTAAAAGAGCATGAATGCCTGAGGTCCCATTTACCTAATAAAATGAATGGCTAGCCAAATTCCCTGAGCTTAGCAAATTAGGCCTAGGAAAAGCCTAGGCCTTTAGTAGCAAGAATAAAGATTAAGCTTGCGGACTTTTAAGAGGATGATGGGAGGAGTGATGGTATTGCGTAAGCGTGCCCATTAGCCTTAGTGCACAATTAAGCTTTCATGGCAGGTGTGTACGCGTGCTGATAACTCTTATCTATAAAATACGGTCGGACTTCTATTAGACTTTATCTCAACCTTGGTCCTTCTTTTTGTAAAATGACGATTTGTTGCCATTGTATTAGAGATTTACTTTTGTAATGCGTACATTGAACTGGTAGAAGATTTCGCTTCAAAAATTAAAATTAAAGAACTTTTTTTTATTTAAAAATAAGAGTATGCAACATCAAAGAAATTCAAAATTATAGAAATTGATAATTCTGCATACAACTACTCGTACTACGTGAGAAATATTTAATTTGATTGAATTATTATTGAATCTCGAACTTAAATGCAATTTAAGTTTTGTACGAAACTTTTTTTATTTTTTTTCTATTTTTTTACTTTGTTTTGCTTGCATATACAAAATGTTACTTACTAATCACGTTGCTCCATGAATGTGCATGTTCGTACTTGTGTTCGCATTTGTGTTCGGTTTGTGTTCGTGTTTGTGTTCGTGTTTGTGTTCGTGTTTTGTGTTCGTGTTTGGGTTATTCTGTGTGTATAGAAATAATAAAAACAAATGAATTAAGTAATAACACACGTCTTGTCTGATTAGATACCACAAAACTACTCTATTGTGTATTGTGCGTTATCTAAAATGAAAAATTAACATATACACAAACATCTATAATAAATATCTAAATATTAACACTAGTAATATTATAGTGGATTACACATACAGACACACATTTTAACATTTGAATATTTTAACATTTCAACATTTTAAAGGCATCTATGCGAGTATATCGGTATTTTGTCTTGCTTTGTTGGTATTATTATTTTATTAATTTTTTTTTCTGCTTTTTATATATCGCACAAACTATTTGAAAAGTTGTTTTTATTTAGAAAGAAAGTAGAAAAGTAAACAAATTCATATAAAATTTTTCAATTGTATCTAAAGCATATGCAAATATTTTTGTGGTGTTTATGGTCGAATTTAGTAAAATAACTAAAGTTTTCTGTATCAATTGCTATTTCTGTTGCTGTTATATTTGCTATATCTTCTTCTTCTTCTTCTTCTCTTTATCAACAAAATTCAAAGGTACAAAATGTTATAATAATAATAAAAATAATGAAAATAATAAAAATAATAATAACATTTATATTTCGGGCAGAGTTTTGTTTACAAAAACTATTTGTTCTTTATTCGTTGGTTCGTTTAGTTGCTTGTTGCTCGTTCGCTCATTTTGTCCATTTCGTTTCTTCATGTGTGCCATGTGTAAAGTACTGTAAGTCAATTTCGGAACGTATGCACAAAAACTTAATGAAATTTTCTATCTTCTTCTCTTGATATGAACGGGCAAGTGTGCCTGTATTTGGCCTGTGTGTGTGTGTGGGTATGTGGTTATATGCATGTGTATGTATGTTTGTTTGCATTGCTTGTATATTATCAAAGTTTTCTTTATTACTGTTTAGTTCTATGACTTGTATCAATATTCACTATGGAATTTTTATTGTCTTTTTATATCAAATGCATTTGAAATGGCAAAGGCTATGGAAATGTAAATGGAAGTGGAAATGGGATTTGTGCTAAAACTTAAACTTACCTTTGCCCATGGCCTTTTAGTATTATGATTATTATTATTTTTATTACTGTTGTTGTTGTTATTATTATTATTATTATTATTATTAAAATATGGTAAAGCAATTTCTGTCTAAAAGTATATCGAACTGCTACTGCTGATGTTTTTGTTTATTTGGTTTTTTAATTAAATTAAATTTAATTTTATTCTATTTTTCTTATTTGTTTCCTTTTTCCTTTGTCTTTTCCTTTCTTTTCTTTCTTTTTTTTTTTTTTGTAAAACGTTATTCTAAAATAAAAAATATTTATCTTGTATATTTTCAAAACTAAAAATTACAAACTTAATTGTAATTTATTAATTTATTTATAATTTATTACAATTAGAAGAGTGTAAGTACAATACATGCAAGTTACAAGTAAAATTATTACAAATTTAACGAAAAAATATATCGCCCATTGTGCTTTATTAGCGAATTAAATGAAAGGTCGAAATGTCATTTGCGAAATTTCATTTCCTTATTTTTTCTATTAATTATTTCTAATTTGTTTGATTTTTGCTTTCTTACTTCATATTTCTCTATATAATAACTAAACGCTTAACGGTTAACGCTAAAATTACAAACAGAATTATTATTTTTTATTAGTTTTATTTGTTTATTTATTTTATTATAATTGAAATATTTAATTAGTCTTAAAATATATAAATTTTTAAAGAAAATAATTTATCACAACATTAATGAAGTACATAAGTTAATTCGTTAATTCGTTAAACTAATAACGAATATTGTGTGCAATGAAACCAGTGATGTTTGTGTCACTTTCACTCTAAATACTCAGCAGCATAATTTAATAATGTTCTTTAAACAAGTGAAAAACATAAAAAAAAAACAAATAACAAGTAAAAAATTATATTTGGCTGGGGTCAAATCTTGGATATCCAACATCAAAACCTCTTACGTTGTGATACACAAATTGTTTCAGTTTTTTAATAGTAAATAGAAAATGTCAACATAAAAAAGAGATTAATTTGTATTATATAATTTCAAGTAGGCGTGGCTTTTTTGCATTATTTTTGATAGACTTTGCAAACTAGTTGCCTTACTAATTCTACAAAATTTCAGCTTTCCCAATTTTTCTCATTTGCGAGTAATGAGCTAAAATCAAATTTTATCAATTTTTCTATCAAATTTTACTTTAAAAATTCAAAATTAGAAAAATTGTCTGTTTATTTTGCGTAGGCATCAATGAATTTTTCACATTCACTTTACCAACGTACCTGCAAGAATTTTCAATGTTCCTGCCAACTTTGAAGTTAATTTCTAAAAATTTTACGACAAGGGGACTGCCAACAATACACAAACGGCCAAATGGGCAAATGGGCAGATAGGCAGATGGGCAGATATAATTAAATCGATTCAGAACATAAAATTTGATGTCGATCAAAAATGTAATCTACTTGTGGAATGTCCGATGCTTCCTTCTGAACTTTGCGAACGTTATGACAAAATGACAAAATGATTATACCTCTAACCACTAGATGGCGCGTATAAAAAGTCAAAATCAAAGCCTATCAGTTCTATCAGATTTATTAGTTCATCTATAGATCTGTGTACGTTGGATTTTGGTTTTTCTTTTTTTATTTAATTAATTAATTTATTTATTTCATTTTTTTTTGAAAAATTGACTTCAATCGATTAGAAGAAATGCCCTTGATACAATAAGCTAAGTTAAGTAATAATTATTTTGTTTATTTATTTTAAAGAATCTTGTCCAGAAAAATTGAAATGTAAACTAAAAATAGATGATGATTTCGATTAACGCTTGAGTCTAAGATTTGACCTAAGTTAAGCATAATTTTACTGTTATTGTTACTGTTATTTTATATTACAGATTCAATCTATTATATATTTTTTTTTGACTTTTATCAAAGAACAAAAAATATGTGAGAAATTTTACCTTTTTCATTTATGCATTTTAAATGCATTGCACACCGTTTAATAAGTTCCAAAAAAAAAAAAAAATGAAATATTCTTGCGGCAACTGTAAACTGTAAAGAGTTAAACGTGAATTGTACTAAAAAAAATTCTTTTACTGAATTTTGGACACTTATTAATCAAAGTGTGAAAATCGACTAAGTTTTTGTTTTTACTAATTTTACATCAAATATTTAAAATGTGCATGGTCAAATTATCACTATTATCATTATAATTATAATTGTTGTTGTTGTTGTTGTTGCTGCTGTTGTTGTTGTTGTTATATGTTATTTTTATTTATTTTAGCTTACGTTTTAGATATTTATGGATAATTAAATATTTAAATATGTGACTCTAATTTAGATAAAATATTATTTTGGCGATTGTACAATGTTTTCTGCTTTTCAATTTCAAATTCTTGTAATTATTTCAATTTCGTTTCTGTAATTAATTAATTAAATTATTAATTAAAAAATTTGTATATAATTTGAAAAATGTTTATTATCAAATTTTATCATGGCAACTTAAAGAAACTACAATTGAAACCAAAATTTTATAGTCATTCGAATTCGATTCTTAAATAGTTAAGCAAGGGGTAAAATAAAAGTTAACAAAATTATAAAAATTGTAATTTTTGTATTTTTTAAACAATTCAAACATATGAAAAAAAGTTCAAAAAATGGACCAATTTAAGCCAAATGTAATTCATATCATGCTAAAATAGAAGCCAGTATTAAGAAATGGTCATAGTGATTTTAAGAATAGGCTTTGAGGATAAACATGCCCCCATAGCAAATTTCACTAAAATTGTGCAATCTGCAGTTTGACAGTAAATTTTACATGGACAGATAGACAGACTTAAATCGTATCGGTAAGTGATTCTGAATTTTACACGCAATGGCCTGCACCATAAGTGGCGTAGCATGTAAAAGTAAATTTAAATAATATTTTTATATTGTTAGAAAATTGATAGGAAATTGAAGAAAAAGTAGTAAATGGGGTAATAAATAATTCTGCGTCAAGTGCATTAAATTCTTGAAAAAGTTTCTTCAAGCTTTTATCCAAAATGTCCACTTAGAAATGAAATTACAACGAAAATGCCTTATAGATATAATAATTTGAATATAAGACTTCATTGAGACTATTGTTCGATTAGATCAAATTAACATTTTACCAAGCGCAATTTGACGCAGTTTTTTTAAAAGCAAATTGTATTTCTCTGCTTTATGTTTTACTCTAAACTTTTTGAAATGAACAACAATGCACGTTACATTTTTCTCTTTTTCTTTTTTCTTTTTTTATATTTGTTTCATTTTGGTAAATAAATTTAGTCAATTTCAAAAAATTTCATTACAATTTTTATACAAATATTTATTTAATAAACGTTTAATTAACGTTAAACTTGTCTCGTTTGTTTTGCATTGTAATTGAAAGTGAGCGATTAATTTCCAAGAATTTTTTTATATTATTTCATAATTATTCTGCATTTTGTTTATGTTCGTTATACATAGAAGAAAATTGTTAATTGTCTGATTTTCAGATTTGTTTTCTCTTTTTTTTTATGTTATGTTTTGTTCATTCTAGTTTATGTTTTCATTTTATTTTGTTCGGCTTTCATTGAGATCATCTATTTATTTTTAATTCGTTTGTATGAGTGTGACTTTGCTAATTCATTCAAATTTTATTACATTTCATTTTAGATTTACATTTACATTTACATTTAATTTACATTTACATATTTCGCTTTTATGTAAAATTGTCCTATAAACTAATGACTTTTATTTATGCTGAAATTTCTTGTATAGCTTACCAGTTGCTTAAATTGTTTTAAGTGATCTGTTTATTTTTTTGCTTTTAATCGTCTTCAATAATTAATTCAATTCATCGTTTTTTCTTTATTGTTTCGTGTTAGTTGATTTCATTATTATTATTATTATTATTATTATTATTATTATTATTATTTTTTACACTAAAAAATATTTGGCTTGTTTCCATATGGTCACACAAATACACATACACATGCATGTATGCGTATTATTATAAATATGATATTATTGTAAAGATTTGATCATTTTTTCATCATCCATCCATTCATCCATCCATCCATCCATCCATCTATCTATCCATATGAGAATTACTGTAAGAAAAATGAATGGGAAATAAAAATATTATTTTGTAATTTGTAAATTATTTAGAAGACAAAAGGCAAAAGACAAAAGAGGAAAATGCTAAAAAAGTAAAGAAAGATAAGCAACGTAAAAAAAATTACTTTTAATTGGTCGGAATCGATCTTGCAAAACTCTACTTTGTCACTCAGTTCATTTCAGTTAAAAAAAATAAAAAAAAAATAAAACTGCTAAAACTTATTAAAAAATTAAGTTTTATCAGTTTTTTTTTGTACAGCAGACCAATTTTTCGCATTTTCAATATCAATCTGCATGCAAGAACTTTCAATGATTCATCTCGATATTTAAAATTTTACGTTCCGGAGAATGTTTACAGCAGCCAAACACACAAATGGCGAGATATGTCTAAAACGATTTACAGTTTGATGTTGGTTAAGAATATATATAATTTATAAGATCTCCAACGCTTTCTTCTAGGCATGACAAACATAATGACAAAGTGAATATACCCCCAACTTCTGGGTGGTGCATAGGAAAATATTATTACCATAAATTACAAGATATAAATGACACCTTTATTACAAAATTTATGCAATCACACACACACACACACACACACACAATATATATATATATATATATATATATATACATATGCATACATACTCACACATACGCACAAGAGCATAATCATTATATTTTTGAATGGCACTTAATTCTCTTGGACTTCCACTAGAATTATTTATTTCATAGTTTCGTTACTAATTATTTTAGAACATTTATAATTGTATTTATTTAATATATTATATATATATATATATATATATATATATATAGGTACATGCATGTATGTATGTATATGTGTATGTATATGTAAAAGTATATTTTGCATCATTTGGTATGTCAATTAAAATTTAAAATTTAAAATTATACGTAAAAAACATAAATGAACAACATTTTTATATCCACTACATTATTAATCATAACGCTATTTCTCCAAGAAGATAGAATGAGAAGGATTGATAAACAGACTGCGGAGAGAAAGAGGGTACTTTTTAGTTATATGAAAATTTATATTTTTCTTACGTAAATTTAATGCTTCTTTTCTTCCTCTCTCTAACTCTTTCCCTCCCTCGCTCTACTCTCTCTCAATTTTTCTTCTCACACATTATACATATATAAATTAAGCTCTGCTATTTAGATTATAAGTTTCGTTTGTTTTCTTGATGTTTTTTTTGCTCTCTTGTTGTATTTTGGTTTTTGAGCTTCATATTTGAGAAGATTAACTTTTTGAGATCGCACATTAATGATTGTTGTTATTGTTGTTACGATTTTGCTTTTTTATTCTTTTATAGTTTTTTTATTCTTTTGTTTTGTTTTTTTTTATTGTTCTTGTTGTTATTCTTCTTTTATTATCATTTTTTGTTTTATTATTCATAAAAAAAGTTTTTTGCTTTGTTTTGTTTTTTATCTTATGTGTATTGGAGTTTAAAATGAAGTGAAATAACACTAACAGCAAGAATTAAGAGCAACAACAACAACAACAACAACAACAACAACAATTACAATATTACTAATAATAATAGTAATAATAACGATGCAATAAAAGTCAATATACAAAATAATAATCATAAATGTCTTGTCGTTGCTTTTTAATGTTCACATTTTTTATTTTCATTTTACTTATTGTCTATTTTATGCTGTTATTTATTTGTTGTTGCTATTCACATTTATTATTGTTAAGCGTTATTGCTATTGTTATTGTTGTTATCATTATTATTATTATTATTATTATTATTGGGCAACAAAACTTATAAACCATCAAATCATCTGCATCATCAGTACTTTTTAAGACTTCTCAAGAGCTCTCTATCTTTTTCTATCTCTCTGTCTTTATCTCTTACACACATACACACATACTCTCTCTATCTCTAACTCTCTCTTCTCTCTCCTCTCTCTCTCTCCCTCTCTCTTTATATATACTTAGCTACTGTAGCCATCTATTTATCTATGCATAACTGAAGAATGTGTCAAAGAAGAACAAATAAGAACATGCACTAAATGTGAGCATCACATGTTATTTTAAATACAACACTTCAAGATAACTTAATATTAAGGGAGCGAATTGTTAATAATCTAACATAATGTATACACACAAATTAGAAGCAACCTTTAGGGTATTTCAGAGTAATTTTTTTTTTTATGAAAAGGAAATAGCGTAATCTTATTTCGTTTTTTTTGTGTGAGTGTGTGTTTGCGCGTGTGTGTTTTTTGTCTTTTACGTGAAACCCTACTTGCGGTTTGACTTTTAACTAATTAGCGCCGCTTAAAGTTTTGTCTTGGTTGAATTCTAATGATTATTATTTTCATTTTATTATCATTATTTCTAAATTTTTATGTTAGTATTTTATTTTCTCTGGTAGTTTTTTATTTTCGGTTATTTTTATTAGGTTTTTGATTTATATTAAGTTGGAAACTCGCAGCTTGTGATCGCCTTTGAATGTTGATTCAATAAAAAGAAAAATCATTATAATTCTTACATTAGTATTGTGCCATTTTTGTTTGTTTTTTTTTTTTTTTTTTTTGTAATAAATTTGCTTTTATTTGTTTTTTGTTTTTTTGTAATAAGTTTTTTGAAGAGATTTCATAGTTGAAACATTTATTTTAAGAATCAAAAATTTATGTATCATAATTTCCCATAATTTCCCTCCCTTATAAGATCCCACATAAAAACCTTTCATTAAATCGTGAGTCAATTTAATCATGTTTATTCATTTGCACATCTGCTTACCAAATTTATAGATGCTGAAACTGAAATATCTAAATCAAAGTTATTAGAGATATCTAAAGTTCATGAAAATGAATCATAATTCTCAGGCCATCGTCTACATTACGGACCTTTTCCTTTTTAAAGAAAGTTTTTATATTTTTTCATATTTATTTGTGTATTAATTCGAAATCATTTAAGTCTACACAAATAGAAATCATAGAAATGAGTTACAGAAGATTTAATGCTAAAGATAAATCTGTACAATTGAAATATGGACCAAATTTGACAGAAAAATTAATACAAAAAATGTAGGCCGTTTTTATCAATGCTCATTTACTTTATTTTATATCAAATTGTGAAAAGAATTTTATGAGGCACAAAATTACAAAAATTGTTGCCTAAATTTGTATTTTTTTAACTCTTTTGCAATTCGTAATACAATAAAAAATAAAATAAAAAAATAATAAATAAAAATTATTTTATTTCCATTTATTTTACAGCAATTTGATTGTCAACTTTATCTAGTTCATTTAGAATTATGCTTCAAAAAGCTTAGAAATATTTTGAAATATTAACTCTAAAGAAAATTTCTTAACCACAAGACTTAATCCCTGGGACATAAGCATAATTTCTCCAATTCAATAATCAAAGCATGTTAAAAAAATGCTAAATGAAAAATTCAAATCAATTCAATTCAATTTGAATTGAATCTATAAAGAAGTCCACATTAATTGGAAAAACAAAAATTAATTTAAATTCTATTACTTAAATTTCCAAAATTATGCTGCATATTTTTTTTTATATACAAAACAATTTTAAATTTATAATGACTATTTTATTCATAATAAGTAAATTGAACAGCCCTTTGATTTGATTTGATTCAATTTATTTGCTTTATTATTTATTATTCTTGGTATTATTACTGTTGTCGTTTATTATTTTTTTTTATTTTTATTTTTATTTTTATTTTTGTTTTCTTTCCATTCACTTTATTATTCATGATTTTTAATATTTGATATGTTAATATTAGCAAAAAAAAATTTTTTTAATGTACTTTTCTGTGGTGTGAAGTAGACCACAAAACAAAAACAAATTTGTTTATTTTATGATCATGATCAATCTATTTGCTTGTTTATTATATTCAGCATATTAATGAATATTACATTTCATGTACCACACACATATTTCTGTTTGTTTCAATAACAAAAATCATTACAATACAAATTTTATGTTAAATTCGAAAACTTTTTGCACTCTACGCCTTTCATTTGGCATGCGATTTACATAAAGTGCGCTTGGCATATAAAATTTATTCCATATCTAACGATATAAAAATAATACTCTTGAACGACTTCAATCGATTTATTCGCACATTGCTCTGTTTAATACATTTCTTTTTTTTTTTGTATCTAAACACCAATTTTTATAAATTTTTTTGTATTATTTCAATAGATTTTATTAAATATGCACTACGCATCGATTTAAGATAAATAGATTGAGAGTGGGTTTATTTTTACTTGATATGTCAAAATAAATTCTTTCAAAAGTTAATTCAATATAAAACTTCAAAATATCAAAATTCAAAATATTACGAAAAAATAATCCAAACGCTGCCCATGTAAACATCATTTTAAAAAGTTAATTTTAATGAGGTAGTGCGTTTCTATTTTGCGATGGTAATTGGTATAGAATTTTGCATAAATTTTGGAAACATTTTAGCCTTATGAATTCTTATGCGAAACTCTTTCGAATTGTTCCAAATCGAAAAGCTAAAAAAATAAATAAAATTTTGGCCCTATAAAATGGAACCTCAGTTCCATAAGAACTGAACTCCGTTGTATAAGAACTAAATCCGTTCCGGATTGTATTCAAGTACGAGTGTAAGGTCTAGATCTTTGTATAGTTCATATGAAAAATTATTCAAAAAAATTAAATTTATGTATATAAATAATAAAAGGAAATTGAAGCAAAACTTTATGGGGAACATAAGCAAAAATTTGACACTGTTTCAATGCGTTTAAAATTTTTTTTTTTTTTTTTTTGAAAATGTGACGAAAAACTTCAAGTCAGATGAAATCAACAAAAATGAAATAAAATTTAAGAAAGTAACACACAAAAAAAACCAAAAAAAAAGAAAAAAAGAAAAAAAGAAAAAAAGAATTCAAAGACTTTTTAAGTGGTCACGCACAATAAATGTGTAAACATTTTGTACGAATGAATCCACATAGAAAAAAAAAATAGTACATTATTCTCTAAACATACGAATTGACTTTAATTTGCTGTTTCCTTTACTGCTTTTAATTTTTTTGTTTTTGTTTTTGCTTGGTGTATTTTGTGCGTTGCGTAAAATGATTCTTAGAAAGGATGAAAATAAATAAAATAAAGTAAAATAAATAAAAATGAAAATAAAAATAAAAATTTACGTTTTCTCTTCAATATTCTCTTAAGTGATTTAACTTAATTCTCATATTACATTTTCACTTTAACACTTTTTTTCGTCGCTTTTTCTATTCGCCTGTTTTCACGCTTTTTAATCATTGATGACATTGATGACATAACATTCCATTATTATTACAAAATCATCATCGTCATCATTATGTCGTACCATAATAATCAAAAATACTAAATTATTGCCAACAATTGTTATGAATGAACATTGATTCTTTGATTTTATGTAATCTCTTCTCTGTTGTTTTGTTAAATGTTATTGACGTACTTAAAATACACAAAATATATTTAATTACCCTCAAATTTAATTTCATTCAATCATACTACCTTTTCATCATCAACGTTACCATTGTCATTATCTTTAACAATTTTCTTTAATCTTTTCTTCACTTAAATAATGATTTATATCAATTTTTTTTTCAAGGCTATAAATCATTGTCATTTGTTACTATAAATTCAATATTAACGAAATTTTAACAAACATAAAAATTGTAGCAGTAACATTTTTCTATTTTTTTTTTCTAAAAATGTTCTCATAAAATAAATAAATAATAAATTATACTGAATGTACTATTGAAATCATTATCATCTGAAATTACCTTTTATAGAATGAAGGATTAAAGGGTAGTTACTTTAATTCAACAAGGGAATTCGTATTGGTATATTATTTCGAATGATCAAATTTAATAAAAGTACAAACTTTTTAGATCCGTTTGCCTTTGTACTTTTCATATTTATTTATTTATTTAAATTTGAATTTTTTTTTATGAATAAAAAAAATTCAATTTTTCGATTTTTCGAAATAAATAGCATGCAAAAAAAATTATTGTAGCAACCAACTCATTAGATAAATAATTTGTTATTTTAGAGAAGGTTCAAAAATTTTATGATCTGGACCAAATAAAATTTTTTATGTTAAAATCCAAGGCAATGCCAATTTTTTCTAAAATATAATCAAAATTGAACCCTTTGCCCATGTAATAATTATTTTCAAAGTCAGCATTGTAGCAAGTTCGTAAAAATGGACCGATCTGAACCAAACACCAAATGGTACAGTGTTTTTTATATTAAATTAATTTTTTAATAAAAACAATTTTCAAACTTTTTCGAAGATATTTTAAAAATACTGAAAATCTAAAATATTATACAATTTTCCTTATAATGACTTTTCATTAGACTGAAAAGGAGTTATATGGCAAGTGATCGTAAAAATGGACGATCTGAACCAAACACCAATTCGGTACACGTGTTTTTAATATTAAAATACAATTTTTCCTAAAATATATTCTAAAATCGTACATTTTTTCATATAAGACTTTTTTGAAAAAGGAGTTATATGGCAAGTGATCGTAAAAATGGACCGATCTGAACCAAACACCAAATCGGTACACGTGTTTTTAATATTAAAATACAATTTTCCATTAAAATAATATTTAACAAACGTACAATTTTTTCCATATAATGACTTTTTTTGAAGAAAGGCGTTATATGGCAAGTGATCGTAAAAATGGACCGATCTGAACCAAACACCAAATCGGTACACGTGTTTTTAATATTAAAATACAATTTTCCTTAAAATATATTTAAAATCGTACATTTTTTCCATATAATGACTTTTTTGACGAAAGGAGTTATATGGCAAGTGATCGTAAAAATGGACCGATCTGAACCAAACACCAAATCGGTACACGTGTTTTTAATATTAAAATACAATTTTCCTTAAAATATATTTAAAATCGTAAATTTTTTCATATAATGACTTTTTTGAAGAAAGGAGTTATATGGCAAGTGATCGTAAAAATGGACGATCTGAACCAAACACCAAATCGGTACACGTGTTTTTAATATTAAAATACAATTTTCCTTAAAATATTTCTAAAATCGTACATTTTTTCATATAATGACTTTTTTAAAAGGAGTATATGGCAAGTGATCGTAAAAATGGACCGATCTGAACCAAACACCAAATCGGTACACGTGTTTTAATATTAAAATACAATTTTCCTTAAAATATATTTAAAATCGTACATTTTTTCATATAATACTTTTTGAAGAAAGGAGTTTATATGGCAAGTGATCGTAAAAAATGGACCGATCTGAACCAAACACCAAATCGGTACACGTGTTTTTAATATTAAAATACAATTTTCCTTAAAATATTTCTAAAATCGTACATTTTTTCATATAATGACTTTTTTGAAGAAAGGAGTTATATGGCAAGTGATCGTAAAAATGGACCGATCTGAACCAAACACCAAATCGGTACACGTGTTTTTAATATTAAAATACAATTTTCCTTAAAATATATTTAAAATCGTACATTTTTTCATATAATGACTTTTTTCAAGAAAGGAGTTATATGGCAAGTGATCGTAAAAATGGACCGATCTGAACCAAACACCAAATCGGTACACGTGTTTTTAATATTAAAATACAATTTCCTTAAAATATATTTAAAATCGTACATTTTTTCCATATAATGACTTTTTTGAAGAAAGGAGTTATATGGCAAGTGATCGTAAAAATGGACCGATCTGAACCAAACACCAAATCGGTACACGTGTTTTTAATATTAAAATACAATTTTCCTTAAAATATATTTAAAATCGTACATTTTTTCATATAATGACTTTTTTAAAAAGGAGTTATATGGCAAGTGATCGTAAAAATGGACCGATCTGAACCAAACACCAAATCGGTACACGTGTTTTTAATATTAAAATACAATTTTCCTTAAAAATATTTAAAATCGTACATTTTTTCCATATAATGACTTTTTTCAAGAAAGGAGTTATATGGCAAGTGATCGTAAAAATGGACCGATCTGAACCAAACACCAAATCGGTACACGTGTTTTTAATATTAAAATACAATTTTCCTTAAAATATATTTAAAATCGTACATTTTTTCCATATAATGACTTTTTTGAAGAAAGGGTTATATGGCAAGTGATCGTAAAAATGGACCGATCTGAACCAAACACCAAATCGGTACACGTGTTTTTAATATTAAAATACAATTTTCCTTAAAATATATTTAAAATCGTACATTTTTTCCATATAATGACTTTTTTGAAGAAAGGAGTTATATGGCAAGTGATCGTAAAAATGGACCGATCTGAACCAAACACCAAATCGGTACACGTGTTTTTAATATTAAAATACAATTTTCCTTAAAATATATTTAAAATCGTAAATTTTTTCATATAATGACTTTTTTGAAGAAAGGAGTTATATGGCAAGTGATCGTAAAAATGGACCGATCTGAACCAAACACCAAATCGGTACACGTGTTTTTAATATTAAAATACAACTTTCCTTAAAATATATTTAAAATCGTAAATTTTTTCATATAATGACTTTTTTCAAGAAAGGAGTTATATGGCAAGTGATCGTAAAAATGGACCGATCTGAACCAAACACCAAATCGGTACACGTGTTTTTAATATTAAAATACAATTTCCTTAAAATATATTTAAAATCGTACATTTTTTCCATATAATGACTTTTTTGAAGAAAGGAGTTATATGGCAAGTGATCGTAAAAAGGACCGATCTGAACCAAACACCAAATCGGTACACGTGTTTTTAATATTAAAATACAATTTCCTTAAAATATATTTAAATCGTAATTTTTCATATAATGACTTTTTTAAGAAAGGGTTATATGGCAAGTGATCGTAAAAATGGACCGATCTGAACCAAACACCAAATCGGTACACGTGTTTTTAATATTAAAATACAATTTTCCTTAAAATATATTTAAAATCGTACATTTTTTCCATATAATGACTTTTTTGAAGAAAGGAGTTATATGGCAAGTGATCGTAAAAATGGACCGATCTGAACCAAACACCAAATCGGTACACGTGTTTTTAATATTAAAATACAATTTTCCTTAAAATATATTTAAAATCGTACATTTTTTCCATATAATGACTTTTTTGAAGAAAGGCGTTATATGGCAAGTGATCGTAAAAATGGACCGATCTGAACCAAACACCAAATCGGTACATGTGTTTTTAATATTAAAATACAATTTTCCTTAAAATATATTTAAAATCGTACATTTTTTCCATATAATGACTTTTTTGAAGAAAGGCGTTATATGGCAAGTGATCGTAAAAATGGAGCGATCTGAACCAAACACCAAATCGGTACACGTGTTTTTAATATTAAAATACAATTTTCCTTAAAATATATTTAAAATCGTAATTTTTTCCATATAATGACTTTTTTGAAGAAAGGCGTTATATGGCAAGTGATCGTAAAAATGGACCGATCTGAACCAAACACCAAATCGGTACACGTGTTTAATTAATAATTTTATATATTAAAATCGTATTTTTCATATAATGACTTTGAAGAAAGTTATTGCAATGATGTAAAAATACATCTAAAAACAAATCGGTACTTTTTATATAATACATTTTCTAAAAAATTTAAATGAATTTTCTAATGACTTTTTTGAAAAAGGTATATGGCAAGTGATTAAAAATGACATAAACAAACATAAATCGTAATTTTTTAATTAAAATAATTTCTTAATATATTAAAATCTACATTTTTTCCATATAAGACTTTTTTTAAAAATTATAGGCAATTCTTAAAAATATTAACAAACCAAATCGTACAGTGTTTTTTAAAAACTTTTCCTTAAATATATTAAAATCTAATTTTCAATAATGACTTTTTGAAAATATCAATGTCTAAAAATACATGACCAATTCCAAATAGACTTTTTTAAAAAAATCAAATTCTAAAAATTAAAATCGACATTTCCAAAATGATTTAAAGGCTTTTATATTAAAAATGCCTAAAAAATAAAATCGTACATTTTTTTAATAAATTTTCTTAAAATTATTAAAATCTAATAATAATGACTTTTAAAAAAGGAGTTTAATAATACTAAATGCTTCAAAAACTCAAATCGTACACTTTTTTAATATTAATAAATTTTTTAAAAGTATTTAAAATGCAATTTTCTAAAATTTTTAAGAAAGCGTAAACAAGTGTCGTAATATAATTAAACAATCAAATATTTTAAATATAATTTTTCCTTAAATATTTTAAAAAATTTTTTCAATATCTTTAAAAAGGCGTTAACAATACAAAATGGACCGTTTAATAAAAAATCTCCTTAAATATTAAAATACAATTTTCCTTAAATATTTTAAAAACTTTTTAATAAGTGAGAACGTAAGGAAGTGTCTAAAAACACCAAATCAGTACAGTGTTTTAATATTAAAATAATTTTCCTTAAAATATATTTAAAATCGTACATTTTTTCCATATAATGACTTTTTTGAAGAAGGAGTTATATGGCAAGTGATGTAAAAATGGACCGACCAACCAACACAACGGTAATTTAATAATTTTTAAAAAATTTTCTAATTTTTTAATAATGACTTTTTTAAAAGGGTTTTGAAGATCGTAAAAATGGACTGACAAAAAATGGTACATGTTTTAAAAAAATCATTTTCCTTATTATATTAAAATACATTTTCATAAATATTTTAAAGAAAGGTTATATGCAATGATGTAAAATGAGATAACAATAATCGGTACGTTTAAATTAAATCATTCTTAAAATAATTAAATCGGTACATTTTTTCATAAATACTTTTTTAAAATATATGAAATCTAAATGACATAACAAACTATTTACAGGTTTATATAAATTTCTAAAAATTACATCTACATTCCAAATTATTTTAAAGTTATATAATTCTAAAATAATCTACAAACAAATTATTTTTAATATTAATACATTTTAAAATTATATCGTATTTAAAAATGACTTTGAAAAACAAATGGTAATGTTAATATTAAAAACAATTCGTAAATTTTTAATATATACATTTTCCTTAATATTTATGAATTATATATTGAACGTTAAATGGCAGTTGAAAAAACAACAAAATGTACACGTGTTTTTAATATTAAAATACAATTTTCTTAAAATATTTAAAATCGTACATTTTTTCATATAATGACTTTTTTGAAGAAAGGGTTATATGGCAAGGATCGTAAAAATTATATGCAATGATCGTAAAATGGACATCTGAACACACCAATCGGTACACGTGTTTTTAATATTAAAATACATTTTCCTTAAATATATTTAAACGTACATTTTTCATATAATGACTTTTTAAGAAGGGTTATATGGCAAGTGATCGTAAAAATGGACCGATAACAAACACCAAATCGGTACACGTGTTTTTAATATTAAAATACAATTTTCCTTAAAATATATTAATCTACTTTTTCATATAATGACTTTTTTGAAGAAAGGGTTATATGGCAAGTGATCGTAAAATGGACCGATCGAACAAAACCAAATCGGTACACGGTTTAATTAAATACATTTTCCTTAAAATATATTTAAATCGTACTTTTCTTAATGACTTTTGAAGAAAGCGTTATATGGCAAGTATCAAATGGACCGATCGAACCAACACCAAATCGTACACGTGTTTAATATTAAATACAATTTTCCTTAAAATATATTTAAATCGACATTTTTTCATATAATGACTTTTGAAAAAGCGTTATATGGCAATGATCGTAAATGGACCGATCTGAACCAAACACCAAATCGTACACGTGTTTTTAATATTAAATACAATTTTCCTTAAAATATTTAAAATCGTACATTTTTCCATATAATGACTTTTTTGAAGAAAGCGTTATATGGCAAGTGATCGTAAAATGGACCGATCTGAACCAAACACCAAATCGGTACACGTGTTTTTAATATTAAAATACAATTTTCCTTAAAATATATTTAAAATCGTACATTTTTTCCATATAATGACTTTTTTGAAGAAAGGCGTTATATGGCAAGTGATCGTAAAAATGGACCGATCTGAACCAAACACCAAATCGGTACACGTGTTTTTAATATTAAAATACAATTTTCCTTAAAATATATTTAAAATCGTACATTTTTTCCATATAATGACTTTTTTGAAGAAAGGCGTTATATGGCAAGTGATCGTAAAAATGGACCGATCTGAACCAAACACCAAATCGGTACACGTGTTTTTAATATTAAAATACAATTTTCCTTAAAATATATTTAAAATCGTACATTTTTTCCATATAATGACTTTTTTGAAGAAAGGCGTTATATGGCAAGTGATCGTAAAAATGGACCGATCTGAACCAAACACCAAATCGGTACACGTGTTTTTAATATTAAAATACAATTTTCCTTAAAATATATTTAAAATCGTACATTTTTTCCATATAATGACTTTTTTGAAGAAAGGCGTTATATGGCAAGTGATCGTAAAAATGGACCGATCTGAACCAAACACCAAATCGGTACACGTGTTTTTAATATTAAAATACAATTTTCCTTAAAATATATTTAAAATCGTACATTTTTTCCATATAATGACTTTTTTGAAGAAAGGCGTTATATGGCAAGTGATCGTAAAAATGGACCGATCTGAACCAAACACCAAATCGGTACACGTGTTTTTAATATTAAAATACAATTTTCCTTAAAATATATTTAAAATCGTACATTTTTTCCATATAATGACTTTTTTGAAGAAAGGCGTTATATGGCAAGTGATCGTAAAAATGGACCGATCTGAACCAAACACCAAATCGGTACACGTGTTTTTAATATTAAAATACAATTTTCCTTAAAATATATTTAAAATCGTACATTTTTTCCATATAATGACTTTTTTGAAGAAAGGCGTTATATGGCAAGTGATCGTAAAAATGGACCGATCTGAACCAAACACCAAATCGGTACACGTGTTTTTAATATTAAAATACAATTTTCCTTAAAATATATTTAAAATCGTACATTTTTTCCATATAATGACTTTTTTGAAGAAAGGCGTTATATGGCAAGTGATCGTAAAAATGGACCGATCTGAACCAAACACAAATCGGTACACTTTGTTTTTAATATTAAAATACAATTTTCCTTAAAATATATTTAAAATCGTACATTTTTTCCATATAATGACTTTTTTGAAGAAAGGCGTTATATGGCAAGTGATCGTAAAAATGGACCGATCTGAACCAAACACCAAATCGGTACACGTGTTTTTAATATTAAAATACAATTTTCCTTAAAAATATTTAAAATCGTACATTTTTTCCATATAATGACTTTTTTGAAGAAAGGCGTTATATGGCAAGTGATCGTAAAAATGGACCGATCTGAACCAAACACCAAATCGGTACACGTGTTTTTAATATTAAAATACAATTTTCCTTAAAATATATTTAAAATCGTACATTTTTTCCATATAATGACTTTTTTGAAGAAAGGCGTTATATGGCAAGTGATCGTAAAAATGGACCGATCTGAACCAAACACCAAATCGGTACACGTGTTTTTAATATTAAAATACAATTTTCCTTAAAATATATTTAAAATCGTACATTTTTTCCATATAATGACTTTTTTGAAGAAAGGCGTTATATGGCAAGTGATCGTAAAAATGGACCGATCTGAACCAAACACCAAATCGGTACACGTGTTTTTAATATTAAAATACAATTTTCCTTAAAATATATTAAAATCGTACATTTTTTCCATATAATGACTTTTTTGAAGAAAGGCGTTATATGGCAAGTGATCGTAAAAATGGACCGATCTGAACCAAACACCAAATCGGTACACGTGTTTTTAATATTAAAATACAATTTTCCTTAAAATATATTTAAAATCGTACATTTTTTCCATATAATGACTTTTTTGAAGAAAGGCGTTATATGGCAAGTGATCGTAAAAATGGACCGATCTGAACCAAACACCAAATCGGTACACGTGTTTTTAATATTAAAATACAATTTTCCTTAAAATATATTTAAAATCGTACATTTTTTCCATATAATGACTTTTTTGAAGAAAGGCGTTATATGGCAAGTGATCGTAAAAATGGACCGATCTGAACCAAACACCAAATCGGTACACGTGTTTTTAATATTAAAATACAATTTTCCTTAAAATATATTTAAAATCGTACATTTTTTCCATATAATGACTTTTTTGAAGAAAGGCGTTATATGGCAAGTGATCGTAAAAATGGACCGATCTGAACCAAACACCAAATCGGTACACGTGTTTTTAATATTAAAATACAATTTTCCTTAAATATATTTAAAATCGTACATTTTTTCCATATAATGACTTTTTTGAAGAAAGGCGTTATATGGCAAGTGATCGTAAAAATGGACCGATCTGAACCAAACACCAAATCGGTACACGTGTTTTTAATATTAAAATACAATTTTCCTTAAAATATATTTAAAATCGTACATTTTTTCCATATAATGACTTTTTTGAAGAAAGGCGTTATATGGCAAGTGATCGTAAAAATGGACCGATCTGAACCAAACACCAAATCGGTACACGTGTTTTTAATATTAAAATACAATTTTCCTTAAAATATACATTTTTTCCATATAATGACTTTTTTGAAGAAAGGCGTTATATGGCAAGTGATCGTAAAAATGGACCGATCTGAACCAAACACCAAATCGGTACACGTGTTTTTAATATTAAAATACAATTTTCCTTAAAATATATTTAAAATCGTACATTTTTTATATGGCAAGTGATCGTAAAAATGGACCGATCTGAACCAAACACCAAATCGGTACACGTGTTTTTAATATTAAAATACAATTTTCCTTAAAATATATTTAAAATCGTACATTTTTTCCATATAATGACTTTTTTGAAGAAAGGCGTTATATGGCAAGTGATCGTAAAAATGGACCGATCTGAACCAAACACCAAATCGGTACACGTGTTTTTAATATTAAAATACAATTTTCCTTAAAATATATTTAAAATCGTACATTTTTTCCATATAATGACTTTTTTGAAGAAAGGCGTTATGTGGCAAGTGGTCGTAAATATGGCTATAAAGATTACTAAGAAATATATTTTATTATTGTTAATTAGTAAAAAATCTTATAAAGCAATTTATAATACATTAATGATTCAATTTTTATGTAACGATGTGCCATAACTTTTTCCAATACGTACATAACTTGAAACTTGTATTAGAATTTTCATAGAAATATGAAAAGTTCTTTTTGGATAAATTCTGTAATTTATTAGAATAAATTATAATCATATTTTCCGCCAGTGTAACTACACTTTAAGGAGATCAAATTTTAGATTACCTTAGAAAATTTAATTTCTATTTTATTTTAATATGATGTTCAAATCTGACTAAATCTTTCAAGTTATTGAGTCATGTCACTTCATTTAATTGAATCTTTTTATAATATTGATATAAAAAAAATATTAAAGCACCTCGTCTCGAGGCGCTTTCTTAAAAGTACACAAGTAATTTTTTTTGGTTTTTTCCTTTTTCTTTTTTTCTTTTTTCTTTTTTTTTTGCCAGATTCTGCATTATCTATTATCTTTTCAATTAAAGTTTTAAACGACAACAAGTATTTTATGAGAAAATAATAATGCTTTATGAAATACCGGCTAATATTAATCATCATTATATTTTATGATAATTTTTTACTACATGAATTATAAATATTTTTGCAAAGATGAAGAAAAAAATTTCTTAAAACTCGTAATCACTTTATTATACATTTATAATACTAAACAAGAAAGAAAATAATTTGTGATTAGTTATCATCGATTTATAGCATTTTATTTTGTGAGTATGACAAAGTACTAAGCCAAAATTTTAACACATTTAAAATGTTTAGAAAAATTTTCAGTACTGTAATTTGAATAGGACAGATCATTTTAGAAAGTATATACAAAAGTAAGCATCGATCATTTAAGGGGTGGGTCTCTGATTTTCATTCAGTATTACTTTTAGAGTAATTCAAGCATAAACTCCTGCGATCAGCAAAACTTAACGAATAAGCACAAATAAGGCCGATTCACAATATAAAATGTCATTCATTGAAATCTCTGTGGCATTCAGTGACATTTTACCAACTTTTTTTCAAATAATTTAAAGGTAGATAATTAAGAAAATGAAAAATTCCTTTCAAAGGAACGACAATGTAACATTTTATGACAATACATGCTAAACAATTTTAACATTAATTAAGTATGATATTTTTTTTTTAAAATCGTATTCAAAAATCGTAGATAAAGTGATGTACGTGTCGTCTTTGTGCATATCACATGTATCGAAGATCTATGATCACAAATTCATTATTCATAATAATAATTACATGCGATTTTTTCTTCTCTGTTTAATTATGTTGCCTATAAAAAAATCCTATAATTGCTTAATAGCAATTTCTATTAATTAGCCATAAAATTTTGTAATTTCTTCTCCCAAGAAATGTGAAATATTTTTCTTATTTCGCGCAAAGATTTTCTAATTTTATAATTTTTTATTTGCTAAATACGAATAAGTCTGAGCGAATTTGAATTAGTTTACGTATGGGTGTGTGTGTGTGCGGTTGGATATTACTAAATATATATGTGTCTGTTTGTATTTATGATGGTGTCATGTAAAAGAATACGTTAAAAATATCAATGAAAGCAATAAAACAAAAAATATAAAAATAAAAAATTAAATAAGATTTCTTCTAATCAGAGTCTCGATTTTTGTATATTCTCCACTTTTTTCATCTTTCCTTTTACCATTAGCGTATAGAACCTATCTTAGAATTTTATTGTACGCTCACATTGCCAAAAAAAAAAAAAAAAAAAATTAGTGCAATTTAATGAGAAGACTCTGAAACTCCTCCGACCCTTTTCTTTTGGCTTCATACATTCACAAACATTTTCTCTGCCCCTTGAGATATGTTTATTCAAGTGGTGTTTTTCACATTTTTTATTTTTTTTTTTTGATTATGAAAATTTCAAGAAATTTTGAAATAGTAAAAGGAACAGTAACTTTGTATGCTGTGTAATCGTAATTTGAGTTCATCTTAGAGCAATATTTGCATTGTACTTGTGCTATCTAAATTGAAGCAGAGATAAAATACAAATGTTGTGAATGCATTTCGAAGGCACGTGTAATTCCAACAAATTCTTTCAATCAATGTTTCGGAAAAGAGTTCTTGTTTGTAATAAAATTTGAAAATTTGCTTGATTTACTGTAAAACTTAATTCAAGTTGACATATTTTACAAGTTTTCTCTTGTTTTGAAAAACATGATTTCCGCGATTGTAAGTAGTTTAGGGCAGTGCAGTGAGTATTTTACATGCATACCTGCCATGAAGGCTCAAATGCATGGTACATAAACGTACAAACGAGCGCTAGCGTTGGTAGTTATGTCGCGCGTGGTGCATGCTACCGTCACGACTACCTTCCAATTTAAAGCCTGCATAGCACTTTATACATGGCTTAATTTTTGGTAGCTAAATACGGAGCCTTCTTATTACTCTTAGGCTTAGCTTAAATTAGACCGATAAGCCTACCCAGCTATCCATTGTATTCGGGAAATGGGACCCTGCACGGCAAGCATATATATATTTGAACGAGCGACAGCCCCCACGAAGCCAACCTCAATATCACCACAATTGGCTTATTAAAACTGGTGATCCCATGGTACTAAATTAAATCTCTGGATCTGATATCGTGACTTATGTTGAACCCTGATGTTAACGGAACAACCACTACCATCTCATGAGCCACTACCGGTTGAACAGGTGCTTCTCGGAACTGTTTGCCCCCAATAGTTTAGGATACGGAGTACAGGATGATTATTCCCGTAATGTTTTTTCACGTTTATTTTATTTTCAATTTTTTTAATTTTAGCCAAATACATGCCTCTACGAAATGCATACAAAACTGTACCTTAATGTATATATACAGAAAAGTTGTTGCCATTTTAATGCCATATTATTTTAAGTCTGCCATTAAAATTATTACTGGCTGACGGGAAAACAGGTTAAATGCATTTGTTTCTTTTTTGTTTCTGTTGTTTTTTGTTTTTGTTTTAATCATAAAACTAAATGCCATACACCTGAAGAGATTGCATTGTTTCTATATGATCTAACTAACTAAAATAACTAGCCAACTATTATTATCGTATCCACACTTCTCTCTTATTCATCCTTCTTCTTCTTCATTCATCCATTATCCGAACTATCTGATTATCATATACTTTCCATTCATTCATTCCAGTACTATGCTATTCTATCAATTCGCTTTACTGTCATGAACGCCCGCCATTTCATCTCGTGTTTTTTTCTTATTATTTAAAACTTATTATAACGTACATCTAAACTAACTAAAACCAGTAACGAACAACATTTCCAAGATTTTAGTGTGTGCACACCATAAAGCTTCATATGAGAATTAGTGAATGCCATAAAATTGCGCTTGGTGTAGTGGCGGTTGAAACAAAAATAAAATAAAAAAGCAAAGAAGAAGCAAGAAGCAAAGAGGCAAATAAGTAAAAGTAAAGGAAAAGAAATTAAAAAAGGTTTTACATTTTAGAAAATATTCTCTACGATCATAAATAAATGGGATTTTTTTTCAAAAGACATATAAAAAAAAAATAATATAAATTGAGCAACATTAAAAGCAAAAAAAAAAAAGAAAAAAAGAAGAAAACAAACAAATAATTAAAGGGAGAAAAAAAAACAAGAGATAAAAGCAAAGGAAATTTATACTTACATAACATTTACAGCAAAATGAGCATAAGGCCCAAAAATGGGCTTAAATGGCCTTAAATGGCCATTGTTATTGTTATTGTTGATGGGATGCTCTGAATTTCTTATGGGCCTTATGGGCTTTATGTGCCAGCAGCAAAAGCTACTGCAGCTGCAAATACCGTCTTTGGAGATCCCATTCTATGTATGGGTGATAATATTCGTGGTAAATTGGATGCAATTGCTGTTGTAACGCTAATCCCTGAATTTACCTCCTCCAAACTGCCGCCGCTATTTGGCCGTATTGGTGTTGATGTTGGTGGGCTATGAATTGTGGGCGGTGATAGTCGCAAAGGTATGGGCGTAGGTTCAGGTGTGATAGGTCTCTGTATATGCGATTGTATTAGGGGAACGTATGGATGCCACATATTTGGAAAGTATAAACGCGGCGAATTAGTATACATCCATGGCGTTTGTTGAATTTTCATTAATTCCAATTGTTCAGATGTATAGACATCTAAACATATATATGTACATATACATATACATATACATATACATATACATATACATACATATACATATAAATATAAAAGAAAATCATATTAGAAAAAATTGCTATTAAAAGTTACATATAAAAATTTTTTGCATTTTATAAAGTTATATCTTATAGAATTGAAAGGAGTATTAAAATGTATAGAAAAGTTAAATAATAAAAATTTCAATGAATATATTACACGATTGATTAAAGATAAGAATCTAATCTGGCCAAAGATTAAACGGACTTTTCTTAAAAAAAAAAATTAAAAAAAAAAAAAAAACTTTATAATCGTTTAAGACTTTCGAGAGCTGCAAATGCCTGTTTTCTGTTTAAATTCGCATGAAATTTATAGCATGCGATAAATGTTGTAGCTTTCAGTTTGTAAAAAATGACTTATAAAAAGAAAAACTTGCAATGCATTCATTGCATTTTTTTGACATACTAAATCTTTGCCGAATATTTACAATATTTTGAACAATATTTGAACAAATATTTGGCTAATATTTTTAACTCTGTCTCACCGCATAATACCAATAAATGTATCAAATGTTATTAAGATGTTGCATTTCTTAATTGCATCCATTCGCATGGATCAAAACTAGCGGCTACTAAATTTTTTATTATACTTTGATTTTGAACTTATTTTGCATAGCAAGTCATTTACGATACGATTTACAATTAAAATTTTACAATTTATCAAGTTTAGAATGAAGCCTAAACAAAATTTCCTCTCTTAGAGAACGTCTTAAGTGAACGTCTTATTTTCCTTTTACAACACGCATTTAAAAATTCTGATTTAAAAAGATGTTTTTTTTTTGTTTTTTTTTTGTTTTTGTTTTTTTTGGGATATGCCCGCATCACGTTTACGTTTCAATATTTTTTTGTTTATTTTTGTTGCCAATAGACCTTTCATGGTTACCCAAACCATTCAAAGAGTGTCCTTTCGAATGAATTAATTTGAAATGAAATGCACAATAATGATGTATAAATTATTCTAATGTTCCCTTGGGCAAATATCATTTCGCATGACGCATTAGCATCAAGCGTTATGTGAAGGTCAATTGATTTGTTTGTTGATTGTTTTTCTTTTAGTTTTTTCATTTGTTTATTGTAATAATGCGTTATTCTTATGCTAAAAACAGTGGCCGTATATTATCATTTATATATAAATAAATAAATAAAAATATATGTAAATAGATGAATAATTTTAAATAAAATTAGCATTTAAAAAAGAAATGAAATTTAAGAAAACGCACAAAAGTTTTGTTTGAATAATTTCCAAATTGCTGCAACGCAACACAGCGTAAGTGTACACTTAAGAAAATGCATACTTAATGGAGTTGCCATTCCGAAATAATTCTCATTTTCAGAAGAATGAATTTATAGGCAGAAAAAAGGAAAAAAAAATTTACACGACTGATAAAAGTTTCCGTTCATTCCAAAAATATATTTTGCTGATTAAGCATCATTTTATTGCATGTATGATCCAAATAAGGCCATAAAAGGAAAGTCGAGGCCAAATGTTCGACTTGATATTCGAGTGATAAGAAACATTTATTGAACAGATATATGCATATGATTATATAATTAAACAATAATTGTATAATTAAACAGTAATTGAAAATAACGTTTATAAAGGCATCATAAAAATTTCTATGGATTGTCTCAGAAATCTGCTACACTCAACAAACTGCTATTTGTTTAAAATTCATTCAACAGAGAGAAAAAAAAAAAGAAAAGAAAAAGAAGAAGAGGAAGAGGAAGAGGAAGAAGTTCATGTTCTATGTAACATGAATTGAAATTGTTGAAATTGTTGAAATTGTTTCGTGTGCACATAAAACGACAATGAATAAAAGAAGGTTCTCTCCTCTGTATGTCAATTTTCAATGTAAACATTTACCAATTTACTTTATCATTAAATGCCATGTTACTTAATGAATGAGTGCATAAATAAATGGCGAAACGTATAAATGAATGACTGGAAAAAAGTGAGCTTGGTATGCAAGTTATTGGAAGTACTTTATCTTAAACTGCTTATGCTTTTTTTTTTTTTTGTTTTTTTTTTTTTTTTTTTACTTAATGCTTGGTACTAAACACTTCTCCCATAGCTTAATAACAACTTTTTACTTTTCTTCTAACTTCTCTATTGAAAGTTTTAACATTTATGTGATATGTAATATTAATAAGATTATATTTTCAGGGCATAACCATTAAATTGATATCATATGTTGGTATCGTTTGCTTGACATAGACGACGTTCTTTGGCATATGCATACAAAAATTTACTGAATAACGTGTTTACAGCTTGAATGTTAAGTAAAAATTGTTTGACAATTATTTTCATATTTAGACAGGTAACAGCTTAATTTTAATCTATTGAATTATTAATGTTAACAGTTATTGCATGAAATATGTTTGCAAAGATTTTCTTACAGAATTTTACTCTAACTAAAATTATTGCACAAATTGCCATTTTATAAAATTGTTGATTTTATGATTATATTAATTAGATTTGTCTTTTATGTGATATGATAGGAAATTAAGGAAAGATATCTGTCAGAAAATTATGGCCGCTTTTTAAAGATAAGTTTGTAAAGAAATTTTTTTCTTAAAACTTCTGCCAAAAATTGAATTTTAATATTTTCAATGTCATGAGATAAAAGAGCACACGATTTTGTAATAAAAATTTATACATTAAAAATAAATAGTAATAACATAAGGATTCAAAATGCTCTGTACGCACTTGTCATCTAAAACAAAAAATTAGAAGGACCCCCTTCAAATAAATTATCTTCCAAAAAGTAGATCATTGTAATTGAAATTTGGTTTGGAAATTAGTAAAACATTTCTTGAGCTCAAAATTTTTAAATTCACATTACATGAATCTGATGAAACTTGAAATTATTATTATTATAAAAGAGGTTTCAGTTTCAGTTTGTTGAGTAATTGGCTAAATTGACAAGTTAGAAATGGATTCTAAAATTCATCTGAAGGCACACGCGAAATTCTTTTTGTTATAGATTGATTATTGCAATCTGAGAGTTTTAAATTCTGATAAACTTATTTTTATGACCTTTGGCCTGGAAAGAAAACTGCTCTAATTTATGAATATTGAATATAAATTCATTATACAAAATTTAAATGGCATAAGTGCTTTGTCTAGGATTTTCTCAAATTTGTTAGGAAGCATATTATAAATAATTCTAACAGATTCAAATATCTTTTAATTTATAATAATTAATGAAAGAATTTATTGCCATATTTACAACAAAATTTAAATAAATGTTGAAATGTGATTGATAAAATTGTACAATTTTTCTAGTCTCCATTTTGAAATAATTTATTTATTTCTATTCTGCTTCTTTTTTTTTTCATTTGGTGTGTAACATGCAGTTGTTATATACTTAATTATATTTTATTTATATAAATTAAAATTATATGATTTTCATTTGCATAAATTATGATAAATAATAAATTTCATTAGCTGCTAAAAAGTGATGTTTGTTGAAATTTAGTTTTTCCATTTTTTTTTTCTTTTTAATAGTAATTTAAAGTATAAATTTTTTTCTTTATAAATTACAATTAATTTTGATATTTCAATTATCTTATTTAATAATGTACAAATAATAAACAAAAAATGTAAGAAATTTTTATTCAAACATAATTTAATTTTACATGCAAATAAAACACGATTTTTTTAAAATTACAGCTACCACTTAAACAATTCACAAATTCTTTAAATGAAATATTGTGCAAACTTTTAAAAAATTAAATTAAATTCGTATAATAGTTAACAATAAATGCTAAACAAATCCATATCTGTCCATATCGATATTTTTTCTAACAACACTTTATTCAAATAAATATTAAAGATAACATTTTATTTCAGTGTTATTTTATTTTCATAATGTAAAAAATTTTTAAAATGTAAAAAATTTTTTTTAACCTCTAAAACTGCTGATTTAATAAGAATTATGAATTATTTGATGAAATGTCTAGATATTCAACTCTTTAAAAAAATTTTTTTTTAACGTAAAATTGAATTTGACATAATTTATGTGTAAAATTAATTGTGAATCAGTTTCAGATCAAATTTTTCTTAATAATTTACACAAAAGTAGGTGAATGTAAAAAATGACTCCATGTCAGATATTGTTGACATTATCAAATATTTCTTCGTACTTTTTTGTGATATTTTTTTTATAAAATGTAAATAGTAATGCCCAATAATGTCGCACAATGTTTCATTTAAAAGATTTTATATTTTTGAAAATTCATTTATTGTAACTCAAGTCTTGATAATCCTTATTATTACATTTTCAGTTTTTCATAAGAAATAATTAAAAATAATATCTACATCCATCACATAAGCGATCGAGAATACACTCATTTCGTTAAACACTCATTTTATATTTTGCGATCCATAGAAAAAAAATTCGATATTCGTCGTATTCATTGATCTTACCATTTACGCTTTATTTTTAGAAGCAAATTGGTTTTTTGGTTTTTTTTTTTCTTTTTTGTTAGCAAGTGATGAATTTTTTTTTTTTTTTTTTTGGGTAAACGAAGAAAATCGATTGAGCCTACAAAAAATTATAAGGCCAAGAATTTCTAATGTTTCAATTATTTTCTAAGCATTTTTTTAATTTTTTGCAATTATTTGGAATTTACTGAAGAGATTTTTCTAAAAAACAGATCAAGATCCTACTTTAACTTTCTCTATTTTCTATTTGTTTAAATATTTCTTTTAATAGTTAATAAATATTTTTATTTTTATTTTATTTTTTGTTTAATCTACGCTATTTATTTTAATTAGACTTATATTTTAATATTATTTTTATATTTATGAAAAAAAGATTTTCTTTAAAGGCGAGATTTTATTCTTTGGTACAACAAAAATTTTCCATTTTTAGTTTTGTGTCGCTTTAAAGAAGTACAGTTTGAAATAGACAAAACTGTTACGATTCAGTCATTTACATATTTTTACTAAACCCCTAAAAATTTAGAAACTTATTTGAATGCCATAAAAATAAAATCTAAAAGTTAAAATTAGAGAATAATTTTTTTTTTTTTGTTCATTTTGACTCATTTCAATAACGTCAACTCGAGTGATTCATTTCGATTCGATATGAAAGGATTTTTTGATTTTTTGATTTTTTGATTTTTTGATTTTTTGATCAGAATATTAAATACCTTATAAGGTAACCTTACGTGATTATAGAAATCGAAAGAAAGTGAGGAAAAGTATAAAAACACATTCACCTTTTTGGTTTGTGATCGATATTAAATAACTCATAAGTGACATGAACAAATTGACAGGACTATTGAAAAATACTTTTATATTTTTTCATGTTTTCGATTTTTGTGTAATCGAATTCTCGGTTAAGTTATTTAAAATTCATTTTTTTTATCTTATAAAAATGAAATAGTTATTACAATTCTTTATAATGAGTCAAATTTTTAAATGAAAAGGAATTTTTTTGGTTTGAGAAATAATTAGATCTCTTTCATAAATTTTCAAAAAAAAAAAAAAAAAAGCTAACAAAAATTTCACAAACCGCATTAAATATTACGTACGATTAATTTAAATCAATTTGCTTCGTCACATTTACAAAACTATTTACAAAAATCATAAAGTTATATTAATGATGGTGTATTTGATCCATAGTTGATTGAAGATCCTTCATGTTTGAATTCATGGCATGGAGTTGATTGAAGAATTATCTGGTATGTTGATTGATTTGGTAAGTTGATTGTAGATAAATTAAAATTTCAATATAAATGGGTAAGTTGATTGAAGAGGAAGCTGTTTGCAAGAGTTATAAAAATAACAGACCCTTTCACATTCATATTCCATTAAAGTTGTTTGATTTGAGAATTCATTTTGATTTTTTCATGTTTTTTCGTATGCAACCAGTTTGAATTTCAAGCTAAATTTCATATTTTACAAATCTTAATAAATTTAATAAATTTTCATTAATTTCAAAAAAAAAATTATATGGCAACTCTTTTCCTTTTTTCCTTTGTTATTGTTTTATTGTTGTTGTTGTTGTTGTTGTTGCTTGGCATCAACGATGTCATCAATGTCATCATGTCTTTGTTATGCATTCATGGTGTTCGCTTAAACGATTTGTGCAGACGTGTTGCCATATTTTTGTTTCATTTCATTTAAAGTTAAAATTTGTAAAATAAATTCAACAATTTTTTTTTTATTTTAAAGCACACAATTTATATTATACACTTAATGAAAACTTTTAATGAAAAAAAACATAGATTTTATCTAAATGCGTTAAAATTCAAATTCAGATAAATACAAGTAAAAATCCCATAAAATGCTACTACTTTTTTTTCCAATTTTTCTTATCAATTTTTTTTTTTTATTATTATTTTTTTTATTTTTAGTTTTTTTGTCAGATATTAAGTGAAGAATTTATGATTTTCCTATTTTCTTCTCTATAATTTTTTAATGGTTTTTTATTGCTTTCTGTATGAAAAATTCTTTCACACAATAAACAGAAAAGATAAAAGATATTTTAATTGAGTTATCAACCGCACTGTCTTGTGGCACAACGTAATTCACAACCATCATACATATTTAAATTGTATTGGCGTGAATATTCATTTACTACATATTGGCCTACAACAAAAAAAAAAAATTCACCAACAATAATTTTTAATAATAAATCATAAGAAAAAACGATGACATATGTTTACGAAGAATTTCACTTGAAATTTCTTACAGTGTTTTCTGTTTTTCTTTTTCTTCTACACATTTTCATTTAAAAAATTCTCTTTTACTTTTAAAGCAAATGATATTGCAATGAGATGTTTATTTACAAATAGAATAGAATACAGTAAAGGAAATTAAGGGGAAATAAGATCTTACCGTTACTTAATCTTATTTTTCTGATTGGTGGTGATAATGATTCACTCATTTTACGAATTTCCTCTCTTCCTGTCATATTATCCATTGGTAAATGTGAGATCTTCCTTTTGTTAGTATTTGCCTTTGATACTGAATTTTTACAATTGATAATAGCTACAAATATTTGGTTATTTTTTTTGGTTTTTTTTTTTTTTCTTTAAATATATAATTAATTATATACAAATGGATTTTTATCTCATATATTTTTTGTTTTTAGTTTCTTTTTTGTTCTATTTTATGCAAAAATTTAAGGATACCAGAAAACACTGTTCAATAAATTTGCCATTTTAAAAAGGGCAATGTAAAATGATTTTTTATACATTTTTTATAATTTAACTTACCTTCTTCAATACGTTTAGTGGCTTCTTCAATATCACCGCCAGTATCTTTAAGTATCACATACATGAGTGGCATCATTTCCCATGGATAATCGAATTTTTCAATTAATTTTTGAGAATCTGATATAATATCTGCAAAATATTAAATAAAAATAAATAAACATAAATAAATATGTTACAATTTAAAAAAAAATTATTTGGAAATTCATTTAAAATGCTATCACATTTTTTTTTATATTTCATTAAAAGTACAATTTTTTAAGAGTTAATAGTTAATGGCATTTAATTTCATTAAAATAATTAGAAAATATTTACGATAAAGAATTAAAATACTAAAAAAAAAAAAATTAACAAACATCCATATTTGGATTTATTAAAAAAAAAAGTCGCTTTTTTGAGGTCCATAAACGCTTCAATATTTGTGGTAAAATTCGTTAAAAAAAAAAAATTATTTCAAATGGAGAGTTGCTTTCAGTTTAAACGCTTTTTCAAAATGAGACCGCATGTGGCTATTAATTATAGAAAAAATCCATCCAACTTTACCCATTTACCTTTAAAAGACATCTGTGCATGAGATTTCAATGAAATATCTCAAGTAATGTGATTTAGATGTTAAAATTGAGTCCTTGAAATATTTTCACCCGAAACTTAATCCGCTAATTTACATAAGAGAGCTTGTATGAATATGCCGTTATAAAAATGTAGAATATGAAATTTCAGATTTTGGCATAATTTTCGTCATAACGCTATAAAAGTGAGATCTTTTTTTTTAGTCATTTTTTAAACAGCAAAGAGTAAGTAAGTAACTTCTTTGGCATGGAAATAAGTCTTATTCCATAGATATATCTGATGCCAGTCAAACCGAGTAATAAAAGTAATTAATAATTAAATTTCAATTATAGCGTTCACTAAAAATGAAATAAATCCTTTTCATTTGAAATTCTTTTGTGAAATAGATTTAAAGCAATATATTTTATTTTAAATTTACATTAAAAATTTTTATTTGAGATTCTTAAAAATTCTCAACTTTAAATATAAATCCATTAAATTACGTTTCATGGAAAATTTATTTTTTACTCTAAATCATAAATAAAAACTTATCTAATAGATAAAAGAAGAACAATGTTTTTGTTTTAATGAGGCTAAAGAAGAAGAAGATAAAACAATAACTCTAGCTTTATGAGTAAGCAGTTTGTGAAAATATTTCACATAAAAAAAAAAAATTCAAAAAAATTAAAACAAAAATATTACCTAAATTTGAAAGTAATGAGTAAAGTTAAAAATGCACAAAAAATACATTGAGTTTCTTCCTCTCTCTCTCTCCCTTTCTCTGTGTGTGTGTGTTTTTAAAAGTAAACTTTTTTTATGATAGTTTATTTATGTACGTTTGTACACATTCATATAATTAAGATTCAACTGCAGCCAATAAAATAAAACCATTTTCTCCATTTACTGTTATGATGGTGAAACGTTAACTTTGGCATCGACTTCGACTTCGACTTCGACTTTGACTTCGACTTCTATTTTGGCATAAGCGTTGACGTTCATATTAGCATTTATGTTGATGTTGATGTTCATGTTGATGCTTCTTGTTGTAATGGCGTGGGCTATGCTTTTTACTAATACATTCACGCATGTCATATAAAGCATTTACTGAGTTTTATGTTATTTGTCGACACATACATATGCATATAAATATGTAATTTGAAATACATATTGTTATATTTAATATGTAGCAAGCACAACTCAGTCATGCCATACAATGCCGAACAATACTTATGTTCAATGATTGCGTTGTTTTGCTTGTTGCTTTGTTGCCTTTATTGATGTCAGTGAATGAGAGAGTGGTGAGTTTTGTTGGTGTAGCATAAAAAAGGTGGAGTATAATAAAATGATAATAATAATAATCATCCATACAAATGCAGACAAGCAGACATGCACATATGTTCAAAATATGAAAAATTTGTTGTTGCAACGATTGTTGTTGTGATGTAGCAATTCAACCAATCCAAATCAAGCTTGTAGACTCCACCTTCCTTACTTTTATATACATGGAATATATGAATGCCGTTAAGTTATTCATGGGAATGGCCTCTTCATATATGAACGTTATACATAGCAAAACGAGAAACGAATAACGAAACAAAAGTAAAGTAAGAACAACAAGCAACAGCAAAAGCAATAAGAAAAGTTATTATAATCAAGCATAACTATAAAATAAAGTAAAATGAAATAATTTAACTTGATAAACTTCAATGAGCGCACAAATCATCAACAACTAAATGAAGAAGCAAAAATGAAGAAACAGAAAAACACATAAAATAAATGGGAAACATACAAAACAAAATAATTTTTTTTTGTTTTTTTTTTTTTGGATATAAATTGAAAATAAATAAACAAACAGTTAATATATCGGATATAAGAATAAATTATGGCGGAACAGAGCGCACAGAAGAATTTTTCATTGTTACTATTTGCGATGGAATAATTTTCAAATTACGCATTGCTTTGTCCTTTTTTTTTTTATTTAACTGAGCAACAGTTACATGATAATCATGTTTTTACAAATTACAAACATCATCAAATAGTAAATTAATTAAAATTTAAGCAAAATTGGTCCACATTTTGGAATATCAATTTTTTACATTATTCATATATAAATAAATTCTCATATTCTTGCCTTAATATTTAGTTAGACTAGACTTTGTTCTTAGTTAGACATCTCAGTTTTATGGAAAATTTTGTTAGGTATTTAAGAATCGATCTCAAACGTTTGCGATATTTTTCACTTCTTTCATTTTATATATATTTTCTGTTAATCCAACTTCATTACAATTTTTCTTATTACTTGAAAAACATGCATGCGATTTGTAAAATCATTTATGCAATTTGATGGTAAAACTCTTTAAAAATATTATGCTAAACAAGGAATTATTGCAACAATAACAATCAGAGACAGATAAAAATGAGATTTTTGTGCTATGAATTTGCAACTCGTTAATCAATTTGTAGAATTTCAAACATTTAATGTACCTGATATTTAAATTTCAAGGCAAAATTTTCATCCTTTCTTTTCGAACAAGCTATTAACTAGGAACCTTATTCAGAAGTTCTGATCTGTACTTCTGCAACAATTAACAAATTTCTTAATAAACAAACTGTTCCATTTGTCATTTATACATTCGTTTGCACTCTTTACGTTTTTATTTACTTGAAAAGCACTTTATTTCAAGAAAAAAATAAAAAAGAGCAAACACAAAAAACGATAACTCTTCGTACAAACGAAACGATTTGCGAATAAACGTAAACGAGTAAAAGCATTGAAAATTCAACTAGATTTTTTTTTTATACACTTTTAAAATTTTATTGAACGCCAAAACAAAAATTAAGTTACTCAAGTATACAATTTTGTGAAAATCCTTTTTCTTTAGTGTTTTAAAGCATTTCATTTAAATTTATAACGCGTTACTCATTTATATATGTACAAAAATAATTTGAAATTAACAATGTGAAATGATGGTGCAAGATGATTTTGCAAGAATATAAATAAATAATAAAAATTACATAATTCGTCTAAGATTTAAGGAATTTTGGAATTTCCACATGGATGCATAATCTCATAGCAATAATTTTTTAAAATGAAAACAAGTAAAAATTTTATGGTTGGCTTTTGCTTAACATGATTAAAGTCAGACAAGAGAAAGATTTGCAGTCCAATAATATTTGAAAAAAATTTTAATTTCTTGTTCGTTATATGAGAGATGATTCAAAAAGTGGACCTATCTACATTAAATTTATTGCACAAATTTTTTATGTCCAATTATAAAATAATGCCAAAATTTTGCTAAAATATATTTAAAATGAAAACTTTTGTCCATATTAAGACTTTTTTCGAGAAATTATGCCATCTCGAAAAGTGTGTCGAAAAGTGGCTTTTCGAGCACTATCTCTGTGAAGTGTTCCTAAAAATAGGCCCATCTGGAATTACATATATTTTCCATGTTAAAATGCAATTTTTTTTAAAGAATTGCTTTATATGGGGAGTGGTCCAATTTAAATTATTTTTAATAGGATTTGTCTTTGGACCAAATTTAATTGAAATATATTAAAAGTTACGATCTATAGCTTGATAACGAATTTATATGGTTAGACATCAGACGAACAGACAGACTGACTGAAATTGAATAATAAAAGATGGTTCTATTTCACCTCCCCACAGAGTTGAAATAGAACCATCTTAGAACTTATATTTACCTTGTACCACAAGTGATGTAGGTCATAAAAAACAAAAAATATTGTTATAATAGAAAGGAAAATGAAAAAAGCCAAGAAAGGATTTTCTTACAGCCAAATTAATTGCATAAAATAATAATTAATTAATTAATTATTACAACGATTGAATCGAACAATTGTAATTGTTTTCAGAGATTTCTCTTTGAAGTTATTTTATATCTCAAATTAAATTAATTTGATTTAAGTTTTGTCTAAAAGAAACGCTTACATTTATATAGCCTTAAAGTGCCAAGGAATTTTCTTTTTTTTGTTTTGATGCCCTTTAAAAAACTCTAACAATAACAACAATAATAGCAAAATTTTAGCGAAAATAAAATAAGTTTATGATAAAGGAACGAAAACACTGCTATAAATTTTAATGTTTTACAATAAAACAACAAGAATAGAAATATAATAATAATAAGAACAAGAACAAGAAAAGCAAAAGGCAAATATAAAAAGAAAAGAAAAATGTAGCAGTAATAAAAGAATAATATTTCCATAATAAAGCATATGAGTCCGTTATGTTCATATAAAAATATTATAACAGAATGAAAATTGAAGTAAAAGTTATAACTGGCAAAAATCATCAACATAAAAAATAAAGGATTTTTAGTTGATCGAATCAAATAGTGTTAAACATTTACAGCATATAACAATATAACAAAATTCTATGAAATTTCTTGGGTTGGCGTGAAATTTGCTTGATATTTATTTCTTGGGTTGGCATGAAATTGCTTGATATTTATTTCTTGGTTGGCATGAAATTTGCTTGATATTTATTTCTTGGGTTGGCATGAAATTTGCTTGATATTTATTTCTTGGGTTGGCATGAAATTTGCTTGATATTTATTTCTTGGGTTGGCATGAAATTTGCTTGATATTTATTTCTTGGTTGGCATGAAATTGCTTGTATTTATTTCTTGGGTTGGCGTGAAATTTGCTTGATATTTATTTCTTGGGTTGGCATGAAATTTGCTTGATATTTATTTCTTGGGTTGGCTGAAATTTGCTTGATATTTATTTCTTGGGTTGGCATGAAATTTGCTTGATATTTATTTCTTGAGTTGGCATGAAATTTGCTTGATATTTATTTCTTGGGTTGGCGTGAAATTTGCTTGATATTTATTTCTTGGTTGGCGTGAAATTTGCTTGATATTTACTTTTTGGGTTGGCGTGAAATTTGCTTGATATTTACTTTCTTGGGTTGGCATGAAATTTGCATGAAATTTATTTCTTGAGTTGACATGAAATTTGCTTGATATTTATTTCTTAGGTTGGCATGAAAATTGCTTGATATTTATTTCTTGGGTTGGCGTGAAATTTGCTTGATATTTACTTTTTGGGTTGGCGTGAAATTTGCTTGATATTTACTTTTTGGTTGGCATGAAATTTGCTTGATATTTATTTCTTGAGTTGGCATGAAATTTGCTTGATATTTATTTCTTGGGTTGGCATGAAAATTGCTTGATATTTATTTCTTGGGTTGGCGTGAAATTTGCTTGATATTTATTTTTTTTTTTTTTTTTTTTTTTTTTTTTTTTTTTTTTTTTTTTTTTTTTTTTTTTTTTTTTTTTTTTTTTTTTTTTTTTTTTTTTTTTTTTTTTTTTTTTTTTTTTTTTTTTTTTTTTTTTTTTTTTTTTTTTTTTTTTTTTTTTTTTTTTTTTTTTTTTTTTTTTTTTTTTTTTTTTTTTTTTTTTTTTTTTTTTTTTTTTTTTTTTTTTTTTTTTTTTTTTTTTTTTTTTTTTTTTTTTTTTTTTTTTTTTTTTTTTTTTTTTTTTTTTTTTTTTTTTTTTTTTTTTTTTTTTTTTTTTTTTTTTTTTTTTTTTTTTTTTTTTTTTTTTTTTTTTTTTTTTTTTTTTTTTTTTTTTTTTTTTTTTTTTTTTTTTTTTTGGGTTGGCGTGAAATTTGCTTGATATTTATTTCTTGGTGCGTGAAATTGATATTAGGTTGGAATATATTATTTTCTTAGTTGGCATGAAATTTCTGATATTTATTCTTGTTGCATGAAATTTGCTTAATATTATTTTTGTTGCATGAAATTTACTTGATATTTATTTCTTGGGTTTCTGAAATTTACTTGATATTATTTCTTGGTTGGCATGAAATTCGCTTGATATTTATTTCTTGGGTTGGCATGAAATTTGCTTGATATTTATTTCTTGGGTTGGCGTGAAATTTGCTTGATATTTATTTCTTGGTTGGCGTGAAATTTGCTTGATATTTATTTCTTGGTTGGCGTGAAATTTGCTTGATATTTATTTTTGGGTTGGCGTGAAATTTGCTTGATATATTATTTCTTGGTTGGCTGAAATTTGCTTGATATTTATTTCTTGGGTTGGCTGAAATTTGCTGATATTTATTTCTTTGGTTGCATGAAATTTGCTTGATATTTATTTCTTGGTTGGCTGAAATTTGCTTGATATTTATTTTTTGGTTGGCGTGAAATTTGCTTGATATTTATTTTGGTTGGCTGAAATTTGCTTGATATTTATTTTTGGGTTGGCTGAAATTTGCTTGAATTTATTTGGTTGGCATGAAATTGCTTGTATTATTTCTTGTGGTGAAATTGCTTGATATTTATTTTTGGGTTGGCGGAAATTGTTGATATTTATTTTTGTGGCATGAAATTTGCTTAATTTATTCTTGGTTGCTGAAATTTGCTTGATATTTATTTCTTGTTGATGAAATGCTTGATATTTTTTTTGGGTGGCGTGAATTTGCTTGATATTTATTTTTGGTTGGCTGAAATGCTTGATATTTATTTGATTGCATGAAATTGCTGAATTATTTTTGTTGTGAAATTTCTTGATATTTATTTCTTAGTTCATGAAATTCTTGATATTATTTTTGTTGGCGTAAATTTCTTGATATTTATTTTTGGGTTGCGTGAAATTTGCTTGATATTTATTTTTGTTGCATAAATTTCTGAAATTTATTCTGGTTGCATGAAATTTGCTTGATATTTATTTCTGATTTGGATGAAATTGCTTGATATTTATTTCTTGGGTGGCGTGAAATTGCTTGATATTTATTTTTGGTTGGCTGAAATTTGCTTGATATTTATTTTTGTGTTGCTGAAATTTGCTGATATTTATTTCTTGGGTTGGCTGAAATTTGCTTGATATTTATTTTTGGGTTGGCGTGAAATTGCTTGATATTTATTTTTGGTTGACGTGAAACTCGCTTGATATTTATTTCTTGGGTTGGCGTGAAATTTGCTTGATATTTATTTTTTGAGTTGGCATGAAATTTGCTTGATATTTATTTCTTGGGTTGGCGTGAAATTTACTTGATATTTATTTCTTGGTTGGCATGAAACTTGCTTGATATTTATTTCTTGGGTTGGCGTGAAATTTGCTTGATATTTATTTTTGGTTGGCATGAAATTTACTTGATATTTATTTCTTGGGTTGGCGTGAAATTGCTTGATATTTATTTCTTGGTTGGCGTGAAATTTTGCTTGATATTTATTTCTTGGGTTGGCGTGAAATTTGCTTGATATTTATTTTTGGGTTGGCGTGAAATTTGCTTGATATTTATTTTTGGGTTGGCAGTGAAATTTGCTTGATATTTATTTCTTGGGTTGGCGTGAAATTTGCTTGATATTTATTTCTTGGGTTGGCGTGAAATTTGCTTGATATTTATTTCTTGGTTGGCATGAAATTGCTTGATATTTATTTCTTGGGTTGGCGTGAAATTTTTCTGGGTTGTAAATTTCTATATTATTTCTGTGGCGAAGTTGTATTATTTGTGTGAATTGCTAATATTCTGTGGCGTGAATCTTGAATATTTTGTAAATGCTGATATATTTTTGTCGAATTGCTTGAATTATTTTTGGTGTAAATTGCTTGATTTTATTTCTTGGTGGCTGATTTTTGTATTTATTTTGTGCGAATGAACGCTTATTTATTTTTCTGGTGCTGAATTCTTGAATTATTTTGTGCAATTGCTTGATTTATCTGGGTTGCGAATTGCTATATATTCTGGTGGCGAAATTTGATTATTCTTGGTGGCGAACTGATATTTTTGGTTGGCATGAATGCTTGATATTTATTTCTTGTGCTGAATTGCTGATATTTATTTTTGGTTCTAATTTGCTGATATTTATTTTTGTGGCTGAAATTCTTGATATTATTTGGGGCTGAAACTGATATTATTCTTGGTGGTAATTTGTTGAATTTATTCTTGTTGGTGAAATGCTTGATATTTATTTTGGGTGGCTGAAATTGCTGATATTTATTTCTTGGTTGCGAAGCTTGATATTTCTTGTGGCGGAAATTCTGAATTTTTTCTTGGGTGGAATTGCTGTATTTTCTTGTTGGCTGAATTGCTTGAATTTATTTGTGGCTGAAATTGCTTGATATATTTTGTTGGCTGAAATTCTTTATTTATTCTGTGGTGAATCTGATATTTATTCTTGTCTGAATGTTGATTTATTTGTTGGCTAATTGCATTTATTTTGTGGTGAATGCTTGATATATTTTTGGGTGGAGAATCTTGAATTATTTGGTGCGTGAATTTGCTTATATTTTTTCTGTTGCTGAATCTTGATATTTTTTGGGTGATGAAATGTATATTTATTTCTGGTGGAAATTTGCTGAATTATTTCTGGTTGGTGAATTTGCTGAATTTATTTTGGTTGGCTGAAATTCTTGATATTTATTCTTGTGGCTGAAATTTCTGAATTATTTCTTGGGTTGGTAATTGCTTGATATTTATTCTTGGGTTCGAATGCTTGAATTATTTCTTGGTGGCTGAATGCTTATATTATTTTTGGTTGCTGAAATGCTTGATATTTATTTCTTGGTTGGCGTGAAATTCTTGATATTATTTTTGGTTGGCTGAATTTGCTTGATATTTATTTCTTGGTTGCTGAAATGCTTATATTTTCTGTTGCTGAATTGCTTGATATTTATTTCTTGGGTTGGCTGAAATTGCTATATTATTTCTTGGGTGCGTGAAATTGCTTGATATTTATTTCTTGGGTGCGTGAAATGCTTGAATTATTTCTTGGGTTGGCGTGAAATTGCTTGATATTTATTTTGGTTGGCATGAATTTCTTGATATTTATTTCTTGGGTTGGCTGAAATTTCTTGATATTTATTTCTTGGTTGCTGAAATGCTTGATATTTATTTCTTGGTTGGCGAATTTGCTTGATATTTATTTTGGTTGGCTGAAATATTTTTCTGGTGCTAAATGCTGATTTTTTTGGCGAATTTTGAATTTATTTTTGGTTGCTGAATGCTTGAATATTCTTGTCTGAAATTTCTTAATTATTTCTGTGCTGAAATTCTGATTTTTGTTGTGAAATTTCTATTATTGTGCTAAATTTTGATATTTTTTGTGCATAAATTCTGAATTTATTTGTGTGAAATTTGATTTTTTCTTGTGTAAATCTGATTTATTTGTGCATGAATTTTTGATATTTATTTTGTTCGATTTGTTATATTTTCTTGTTGGCGTGAATGTTATATTTTTGTGCATGAAATGATTTTATTTGGGTTGTGAATGCTGAATTATTCTTGTTGAATGTTATATTTATTTTTGTGCAATCTTTTTTTGTGGAATCTATATTTATTCTGGTTGGAAATTGCTTGATATTTATTTTGTGCTAATTCTTATATATTTGGTTGCGGAATTGCTTGATATTTTTTTGTTGCGAATCTTGAATTTATTTGTGGCTGAAATTTTTTTTTGGAATTTGATGTTTATTTTGTTGATTATTGTTGATATTTCTTGTTTTAATTTCTTGATTTATTTTTGGTTATTTGTGAAATTTGCTTGATATTTATTTCTTGGTTGGCGTGAATTTGCTTGATATTTATTTTTGGGTTGGCATGAAATTTGCTTGATATTATTTCTTGGTTGGCATGAAATTGCTTGATATTTATTTCTTGTTGGCATGAAATTTGCTTGATATTATTTCTTGGTTGGCGTGAAATTTGCTTGATATTTTTTTTGGTTGGTTGCTTATATTTATTTTTTGGGGATATTTTATATTTTTTTGGTTGCAAAATTTGCTTGATATTTATTTCTTGGGTTGGCGTGAAATTTGCTTGATATTTATTTCTTGGGTTGGCGTGAAATTTGCTTGATATTTATTTCTTGGGTTGGCGTGAAATTTGCTTGATATTTATTTCTTGGGTTGGCGTGAAATTTGCTTGATATTTATTTCTTGGGTTGGCATGAAATTGCTTGATATTTATTTCTTGGGTTGGCGTGAAATTTGCTTGATATTTATTTCTTGGGTTGGCATGAAATTTACTTGATATTTATTTCTTGGGTTGGCATGAAACTCGCTTGATATTTATTTCTTGAGTTGGCGTGAAATTTACTTGATATTTATTTCGTGGGTTGGCGTGAAATTTACTTGATACCTTTTAACCAAACAGTGCTTTTAAAAAGAAAACTAATATAAAAATTTTTCCTCCAACATTTAGATTCAATTTCATTATAATTAATTTTTTCCATACTCCCTTTTTCCCCTACAGTATATTGGATATGAAGAGAGAGTTACAACTGTAAAAAATTTCGTTATGGAATGTAAAAGTAGACGATTAAACAGATTTTTGCGGGGATATGATTTTAAAGAACAAGGTAATATAATCAAAATAAGAAGGATAACGTGGAAAATTGTATTTAATTAATGAAAAATTTTATGTGACATTCAAGAGCTATAAACGGCTCTGTTTGCTTAAGAATTTCATCACTGTCTCAAATGATGATGCATTCTGTTAAAGAGCATAATTGAAAAAAATTTAATAATTTATACCAGATAATTTTTAGTGAGATATTTTCGAATGTTTTTTTTAATAATAAAGGGAAATTTTATGTAAAAATCAAAAAATTTTAATTGAACGAATTAGGCGAAAATTGGTTGTTAATTGACAACATTTCATTCTTTTACTTATTTTACTTTTGTGACAACACAACGGAACACAAAAATTCAACGGAAATGAAATATCATAAAAATGAAATCGTAAAAAATATGAATACAAGAAATTATTAAAAAAAAAATTTTAAAACGGCATGCATGTAAAATGGGTTAATATTCATTTATACGTAGAACACAAGTGAAAAAGTGGCAAAATAAAAGCAACAAAAAAGAGAAAAAATACGTTACAAAATCACTAGAATTGAATAGAAGAAAAAATATAAAAAAAATACATATTTATATATCTTTTTCTAAATGAATTTTATATAAAATATTATTTAATATGCGTCAGCAAATCCTTATTTTGACAGCATCCATATTTTGTCATCTAATAAGAATTGAATTCTCTCATTCTTTCTACAAAATCTATCAATCAAAATGATCAATTTTAAATTTTATATCCATTTAAAAGGTGTGTCTGTCTTCCTGTCTGGGACGTATAAATGATGATATTAAAGATGATATTGAAGTTATATCTAATGAATTAGATGACGCCATCACGTCCATTCTGAAATTTTGTAATTTTTTTTAATTTATCATTCTCAAGTTTCTCGTTTTCGACGTAACAATAATACAATAATAAAATATCTATCACCATGCCTTTTCAAAATTAAAGGTTTGGGTTTGGTTTTGTGGGAATCAGACTAAATATAAAAATTTTAGAAGCATTGGCCATGTCTACCAATATTTACAATAATTGGTTAGTAGATTTTTTTTTAAATTTTATGTTGGACAATATTTTCTTTGGTAACTGTTTTTTGTAATGGGACCATCGTCTCTATGTCGGTTAGTTCGTCTACATGAAGAAACCCTTTGAAAGAAATTTTCCATTATAATAATATTTTTATCAAATCAGTAAATATTTACCGTTTTATATGGCAGAAAATGGCAGAAAATGGCAGAAAATGCAGAAAATGCCAGAAAGGACGCTTGAGAAAGTCGGATAAAACAAAGTGTATGTTTATAACAAATGAATCATTTACGGCCAATTTGAAACCGTTGATAATATGACAGAAATGATAAATAAAAATTTTAAAAAATTTTCTTGAAAATATTGAAAAGTTGCCTAAATCATTTAATTCTGAAATAAAAGCCATCATTTTTAACTAATTCAACTAATCGAATGAATTTATTGAAATTCACTAATTCATATCACTTTCATTATTTAGAATGGAATCTGAGATATGTATAAATTATACATAAGTTACACCATTTGAAACCTCTAGAGAAAAAGACATCTAGTTAATTAAGAATTATAATGCTATTTAGAAAGGTATCTGGTCTATAAATAAATTACACCAACTCATACTTTTGTTCTTTTTTTTTTTTTTTTTTTTTGATTGATTTTTATGTGAATGCACTTGATCCATTTATTTATATCGGTAACATTTTTTTCTCCCCTGAATATTATGATCTTAGTGATTGACATGATTATCTATTCTTCATTGCATACAATGGTCTACGAGACATTATGATTTTGTTGCTTCTGTTTGCCTTGTGCTTGTCTTTCCACTAAATGTATGAGCTTATTTTGCTTCTGTTTTATTGTTACGTTTTATAAAATCCTTACAATTCCGCAAATGTGACATTATTTATGAATATTACAGGCCCATATACAAGTCATGAAAATTTATTTAATTACCTTAACAAATATAAATTTTCTACAAATTATATTCGCATATAGAAATATTTTTCACTGCCACTAGATTGAACATTAAAGAGAATAAGTTGAAATAAAATGAAAAAAGAAATCTGTTGGCAATTAAAGTTCTCCTCTAAAAACTAGAAACTAGCAAAATAGCAAGCAAAAATAGATTGTGAACGTTTGAATGAGTGAAACAATTTTTATTAAACGAATAAAATTCTAGAGATCAGAATTATTTCATTTTTCTACAACAGTTGTGGTACACTTAAAAAGCTCGATTTAGAGCTATTTACTGAAACAACTGAAATTGTTTGTCTGTCCCTTAGACCTTAAATTTGCCTATTAATTTGTCATTAAAACTTACAAGTCGTAAATGTTTTAAGTCAAGAGTAAGAAAACGGCCAAGCTTATTTACTTTTTCTTATTACTTTCCAGATAACAATTTATTTTGAAAATATTAATAAAACGTGAAGAATATTTCAAAAAAAAAAAATTGATAATAAATAAATGTGAATTTGGTCAATCAAAAAAATATCAGGCAACTTTTTTGCCACACAACTCTCTTGCACAATAAATTTCTATTTTTCATTTTATTGGATTACAAATTACTCTTGAAATGTACATACAGTTAGTGTTTTACATGCATACCTGCCTGGAAGGCTCAAATGCATTGTATAAACATACTTATGATCGCTAGCGTTGGTAGACACGTCACATCACGTGTATGCCACCGTCACGACTAGCTTCCAATTTAAAGCCACTATTGCACCTCATCTAGTTAGCTTAATCCTTGGTGTAAGGATTCGGGGCCTTCTTAATACCCCTTGGCTTAGATTAGATTAGCTCGATAAGCCTACCCAGCTAGCCATTTTATTCGGGAAATGGCACCCTGCTCGACAGAAATATAATAGTGGTATAAACATAATAGGTCGAGCTACGTCCGCGACATGGGCACTACAGCCCCACGAAGCCAACTCCAACATCACCACATGGGCAAATATGAAACTGGTGATCCCAATATGAAACTGGTGAATCTTTGGATCTGATCTCGTGAAACTCATGATGCCCCCTGATGGATATGGATCAAAACCATCTCATGAGCCACTCCCAATTGAGCAGGTGCTTCTCGGGATTGGTCGCCCCCACTCTTGAAATGTACATTACATTTGTACGGTATTTTAAACTCACGCCAATAGCCAAACGTCAAAGGCCAAAACGCCAATTGCCAGTCACCCATCGCTAATCGCCATTCGCCAATCGCCAATCGCCAATCGCCAATCGCCAATCACAAAGTTTTTAATGTTTAGTGTTTGTAATGTTTGTCTTATGGTTTATTTTTGGTTTGTTTGGCAAACATTATAATCAGGCAATAATTAAACGGGTTGGAATGTTTATTATGTGGAAAATAGCTAAAAAATTTTATTTCCTCTATGTAAATATGCACATAATTTTGTGAGCAAATATTTTATTGTGTTATTTATAAGCAATAGCAAACTTCTTACACAAATTGACACAACAATTGAATGTGCCAGTGATATGGCACTATTTATTGCAGTATTCCACCATGCCCATAATTTAGCTTAGCAACTAACTATTCATCCTTATCTAGATGGATAATTTTAGATGCAAGACGATTATATTGAAAATAATTTTTGTAAAATATTCAATTGCATGATTATACAATTTACATTCAATTTTTATATTCAAATCGAAAAGGGTACATCCAAATTTATCGGAACAGAGAGCACAAACTAATTGAATGGCCTTTCTTTTACAAATGCACCTTTTAAAATTTTTATATGTTACAAACTTATTCAAAAGCATGCCTTAGAACACTTAGAACACTCTGATTAAAATGTTTAAAGTTTTAAAATCTTTGAAATCCCACTTGGTAAGCAGTTGGAGCTTCATATATATTTTTTTTCTTTTTTTTCTTTTGTAAAATGGTACTGTCCTTGATTTAGGGACTTTAATACATGCCCCATAACTTTTAAAAAGTACGCACATTATTAAAAGCAAAAACAACAAATAAGAAAATTTTATTTGGCTGGAGCCAAAAATTTGGATATTGAGCGCGACTCACAATCTGATTCAATTTTTTTAAGTTAAATTGGAAACGTTAACATAAAAAAAAAGGAAAAATGATAAATAGTATTTTATAATTTCGCAGAGGCTTATCCAAATTGCATGATTTTTGGACAGACTATATAAATTAATAGGCTCTTTATTTGTACAAAACTACAGTCTTCTATTTTTTACAATTTGTAGATGTTGAACAAGAAATTATCAAATTTTGTTTAAAAAAAGTGAGAAATGTCCTTTGATCAATTTATGCCACTTTCAATTCCAACCTGCATGCAAGAACTTCCAATGATTGTGCCAATATAAAAATTAAGAACAAAGCAGATAGAAAAGAGCATATTAAACTACCTCAAAGTCCCTCAAACAACATGATACCCTTAATTATTGTCTGTCTGTCGTTTTGATTAATTGGACAATTCTGTGGCAATGCGACCATTACATTAAAAAAAAAAAAGGTAAATGTAGCAGCTACCTTAATACGCTTCTCTCTGCTTTTCCAATTTCAAGCGTGATCCCTAGAAGATCGTGATCTGCCATACTGCTAATTTGTATTGAAAATTTTCCTCGTCGAAAAGGTTTGACGATAAAAAAATTTTAGAAACAATTGAAATACTTTCATTGTACTACAAATGTAACAAATCGATAGAAGAATTCAAATATACTTTTTCTACGTCTTAATGAATTTCTTTAAAATTTTTAAGATACTTTGAATGTATCTTAATTAAATAAATTTTTTAAGGTATAAAGCTACACAATTTGTATAAAAATGTTAACAGAATGTTATAAGATTTATGTGAAAATGGATGCCCATTAAACCAGTAAGCATTAAAATAGTAAATTTTGATTTTGATCAAATTAAATTTCATCTTTTCTAAACGAGGCGTAGCATTCAACAAATTTCTTTTTTCATACCATTTCATTTGAAATAAAATTTTATATGTCAAAGGTCGTATCCTATGCACCTTATGCACTACGCATACACACACATAAATTTTCATTTATAAAACTAAAGGTTTATCACCAATTTTTTCATTTTTGCCGTAAATAAAAAAGCAAAACATATCACACAAAGTCCTTGAAATATGAAATTGATATCTGGAACCCAATTAAATGGGTTCGGAAATAAATGTTAATTTGAATAAACGGCGTATCTTTGAGGTTACCCTTTAAAAATATTCCAAAAACTTTAACAAGTTAAGTATAATTTTGGCCTGGTATGCTTCATCAAAAATGCAAAAACATTTTCTAATTTTTTATTCCATGTCAAAAATTACATGCAAATTTTTATATCTTGACTGAATTCGTGCGCATAATTTGCTTAGATTAAAAGAACTTTATCGTATCTCTGCAAAATCAATTTAGTGATGAAATTGAACAAAAGAAGAACAAGAACAAAAGGAGGAAGCACAAAAACAAACTCACTTAAATTTAAATTTTCGATATACGAATTTACAAAAATGAAAAATCAAAAAAAAAAAAAAACAAACAAGAAAGCACTTGTTATTATTCAATTTAATGTATTAAAATGATGTATTCCTAAAATGTATTTTTCATCTAGAAGTCACCTGTTAGATATAAATGTTTTGAAAAATGTAATCAAGCCAGATTTAATTACAATTCATAGGCGTGCCATGTAAATTGTATTTAATAGATTCGAAAAACTTGCCAATCATCAAAAAAATAAAGAAATAATGTTCATCGGCCTATCATTAATACAATCGTCAAAGTCACGATCATTATTGTCAAACGATCATTATCGGCAACTTCGTGTATACGCTTCAATCATACTTGAATGCAATGGCAATTGAATTATAATAAGCATTTTTATATGTTATCTGTGCTTCTTCTTTTTAAAAAAAAATATTCTTTGTTATGCTAATTCTTTGCTTATGCTCATAACATTAATCTTCCATTTTCGACAAAAGAAACTTGCATGCATAATTGGAATGTATTTTTATAAAAACAATTAAACGATTCAATGAACATTTTACAGTGATATTGTGATCGCTTTAAATGTTAATCGAAATAATTTTAAACAATTTTAATGTTAAAAGCTTAAATTTAAGTGCTTAACTTTAAAAGTTTTAACTTTAGCTACTTTTAAATGTTAGGATTACTTTAAAAAGTTTCATAGAAAGTTCAAAGGTCTATCTTTTAGTTGATATCTGGCATATAATTTATTTATATATATACAACAATTTCTTCATACATAGAAGCAATAATAAAATATAGAATAAAAACAAAATGTTAAATTATCAGAATTAAATGAGTTTATATTACACAATAAATTTTGTTTACATCACAATATTTTCTATTATTACAATAGCATTGCTTTTTAGTGGTCAAGTAACAATGTCATGGCAATCGCAATATACTTATCGTGATAACATAAACATTTTTGATTGTATGCATGCAAGCATATACGTCATTTTTCATATTTACATTTCTATATATGCATAAATATATGCTTCTAAATTTACAGATAAATAAATTTACGGTTAGGTAGGTAAATAGATGGATAGAGAGAAAGATAGAATGTTGAATGAAAAGAGAGCATAGGTACAATGCAGGCAGACGAAAGCTAAGACTATTAACATTGAAAAATTTAATATTAAGTATTTTATTTTTTCTATGTATTGTTATTGGGTCTAGATAATAGTCATTTTATCGAAATACCAAAATGAAAATATATATATTATTGATCATCATCATATTCTTCATATTCTGAATTGATTTGATCAAGTTAACTGGCCTATTGCGTTTGCCGATCTATAGTAAACATTCTTCGGCAAGTCCAATTTAGCATAAACTTTGAAAATTTTTGTCTTTAGAATTATTATGAAATTGCTTCAAGGACACGAGCATAATTCAATGTCAAATGAAACGAAGCTCATGACAGAATATAGGAAATTAGTATGTAATATCTGTCCAAAATGGACCAAGTCAATTGAGCCCATGTATCCATTGCAAAACTGGTATTTAACATGTATGAAAAGTACCTAAATGTCGCTATATCTGCTACATTTTAACTTTCCATCCATTTTATATATCTTACTAATTACTTAATTTCCCAAGATAGTAAAAAAAAGTAAAAAATTTACTTGGACGTTCCAATTATATGCCCATATACATAAACAATAGACTAAAGCCAACAAAACTTGTTGTATATCAAAATCTCTGAGTTGCTGATATCCAAAATTTTAACTTGTATAAATATAATTTTTTAACTTATTATTATTTATTGTTAATGTTATTGCTCTTATTGTACGTTATTGTCATTGACGTTTTGGCTTTGTTTGTTTGTTAGAGCCTGCCTCATGCATGCATTTATATCTGCTTAATTAATAATACTGAATAAAAACTTATCAAAGAGAGCATTTGCATTTAAAACAGGGAAGTTATACAAAACACACTGTGCATTGTATGCCTAATTTACTTTACCTATTATTTACATGTTTTTATTTTTATATATATAATTTTTATTAGAGAGTACGTCTACGAGAGTATATACATATATATATATATATTGAGAGAGAGAGAGAGAGAGAGAAAGAGAGAGGAGCAGAATATAAATAATTAATATGCAATAAAATTGTATCTACTTTATATGTAAAATATATGATAATCAATAGACAAGTAAACATGTAAAATTCTACAGCAGAAAATATTTTTAGAAAGTGTATTAAAATTTATTTTTACATTAGTTAACGCGATATATCTTAATAAATATTATCACACTTTAATTCATTCCTTTCATTAAGCCTTCTTAATAAAGATACCGAATCGCACAAATCGTTTTGAATTTTACTTTAAATTGGTATCTACGTTCTTTACCTTCAACAAATCTAAGGAAGGCCCGTTTTTGAATTCCAGCCTTCTGTCTCTTTCCAAATAACCATTTCTCAATGTAATATTTGAAGTGTTACATTCATACATTCAGTAGTTTCGAAAATGTTCCAAGACTCGAAAGGCACTTTATTAAAGTATGAACATTTAAAAAAAAAAGTAAAACTTAATTTGGTAAATTTTTTACAATTATGCTAATTATAATGCCACAATGTACGTTAATATATTAAAAAAAATAATCTACAATTATGAAATATTAAATTTTTACATTGTCAATTTTGTAATGTATTTTCTACAATCATCATTAATCAAATCTAATGTCAAATCTTTGAATGTTGGCCGTTTAAGATTTAGACCTTTTATGTCCACTAACCAAAGATTGAAAGGTTGTAGATTCATTTCATCATTAGATCACCAGCATCAAATTCTGTTTCGATTTAGACATATATGTGTGTGTGTCTGTCCGTGTATTGTTAACATTCTTCTAAATATATTGAAAATTCTTGTTGAGAACAATTCCGTTTTTTAAGCAAAATTTGGCGGTTTTTGGCTTATTATTTGGATATTTTTTAAAGTTAGAAAGTTGAAATTTTGTACAAATAGAAAATCTATTTGTCTAGAAAATTTATTGCCATGTCTAAGTGAAATTACACAATATGAAATTTTCTCTTTTTTATTGTTTACATTTCTCATTCATTACTGAAAAACTGAAACTGGTGTATCATGGTGTATGATATGCCAGATTGTAATGGATATTCAAAAATTCGTTCAAGTCAAATATAATTACAATAAAAAATGTTATTTTTATTATTAAAGTAAAGAAATTTATAGATGAAGAATATTGATTACTTTTCTTAATTTTCTCAAATATAATTTTAGTGGACATCCCTGAGTTTAACATCCCTAATGTTTAACTGCCATGACCGCTAATTGAATCTTCAACAATCAACTTTTTACTTTATGCGTAAGCTAACATTAATTAGAAGCACACCCTTTTGCATGGATGAAAAAGACATAATTTGTAATAGATACTTTTAAGTAGCGCTATTTAATATTAATATTTTTGTATTGTGTTAGGAAGTATTGCGCATTTTATTCATTTACCTGAAATGGTCGAATTCTTTCTTATCTCGTTTAATCCATTTTCATACTATAATCGGCCTGTAAAAATGTGAATAGGTACATGCGAAGAAAATGTTTTAATTCTTTTGGTAAAAATTATTTAATCAACGCGGTATTTTAAAGTACAAAATAATATTATAAAGTCGGTTATATACAGATCATATGCTTAAAATTTCAGAATACCTTTGCTTATACTGTTCTAATGATATTAACATTAATTGATATTAGTTAGACGATATATAATAAGAAGTGTAAGAAGATTTATGTAGTCATTTCAGAATGATTTTTTTTTTGTTTTGTGTTTTTGGTAGTCATGGATTAAATCAGTAAATGGCATATGCCAGCCTTAGAAGTATTTTGCAGAATTGATTGTTATTGAAAGTCAGATTTCTGATATGCCACAAAGCGAATAAATTTTCAAACCGTTCTAATATGTACAAATAAGTCAAAAAATATTAAAATTGTGTAATTCAATTTTTTTAATAATTTTTGAAAATGTAACATTATTCATTATCCATTATTCAGTACTGGCAATACCATTCAAAAAAGGTTTATTAGTTATTATACAAATTATGTAAAATATGACAAGAAATAACTTTCAAATATTTTTTCCATTTATATTTAATTTCTAATTATTTACATTTCTTTATACAATTGGAAGAACCGAATTTACATCATATCTAGGACAATATATTTACCATTTAGCAAAAAAAAAAAAAGAAAAAAAAATAAGAAGTAAATATGGTACATGATTGCAAAGATGTCGCTCAGCAAGTGAATTGTAAGTTGATTTTTTTTCTACAAAAACAAGCAACACAACAAAATAAAAAGAAAAACGAAAAAAGTAAAGAATACAATAAAAAAAAAGAGTTTTTTTTTTATATTTATTACAAGCAAATGATATACGCAAATCATTCTGTCAATTCTGCTGGGAGAATAAATTCACAATAGTTGCCTTTCTAATCATGAAATTCGTTATAATTATGGCAATAACATATTTACTTAATAATTACAGTGGCGGCCGCAAACTTCAAATCTAATATAACGAACCAAACTGACTAACTAAAAACTAATGACTAAAAAAAATTCATATGATTTTCGCGAGAAATTTTTTATTCAAATTAATTTATTGTTACACATATTGTTTATATATATATACACATATAAATTCATATATATATATATATATATATATATATATATAATATATATATATATATGTGTGTGTGTGTGTGTGGTGTGTGTTTGTGGATGTGTATACATGGCATATTTATGCATGAGAGAAAGAGAAAATAATAAAACGATATTTTATTACTGTTACAACTTGTAAGATTTAATTGCCTCAATGTTTTAAATAATTGCAACACCTTAATTACAATTATTGGAGAGAACTAAAGCATGTAAGTATTGCATTCCTTAAATCGCAATAGCAAACGATGAAAGTAAAATGCGACGAAGATCGAATGCAGTTTCACTCGTTACTACTCTTTATTTTTTAATAGAAGCTCTTATATACGAAAATTAACTTATTTCTAGTTACATTCAGTGTGAGTAATCAGCATAAAATTGTAGGTAATTTTTTTTTATCACTCTATTGTAATGCAAATCTTAGATACGTTTTTTCAGTAATGCATTTAATTATAACGAGTCTTAGCAACTGTTAAGTAAAAGCTTAACAATTACTATATTTTTTATTAATCATTAATTTTTTTATATTCCAATGTAGAATAAATTTTATTTGTATTGGTTCAGAAAAACGTAGAGCCAAATCTCTCAAGATTTTATATATAACTTATTAATTGATTTACCACTTAGTACTGTAATATCCTAAGCAATCAAAATATATTTTAGAATTGAATATTTTGTATTGAATTACATTAATTATTTAAATCAATTCTCATACAAGAATAATTCTTATTCAATATATGAAAATATTTTAATTGATTGCATTTTAATTTTACAAAACTTCAATAACTTGATTCCATTTTACTCCATTTAAATTTCATGTGTGACCTGGTACACCTTCGTAATTAAAGAACAATAAATACAAAGGCAATGCCTTCTGAATAACTTTTAGGTGCATTGAAGTGCACGACTTACGACGGACTAATTTATTTATTATTGAAATGTAAGTAAAAGGCATTTTGCATAGATTTTCCATAGAAAATTAAAAGCAACAAAAATATAGAAGAAATAATAAAAGCCACATAGACTTTTTTATGAATATTTTAGACAGATCCATTTTCTAAATCATTACATCGTATAATAAATCAGAAGCACTTGCTTCTTCTTATTGATCACATCTCAAATTTACATATGTCTTATTTATAGTATAAAAGATTTTTTCTACCAACTAGTCTGGCTGTCAAAGGTAAAAAAAATCAGATAATGTTTAACGTTATCGCACTAAATATAAATGTATTTCATTAAAAATATTATAAAATATTGTAAAATGAAATAATACAACAACAACAACAACAACAACAAAACAAACAAGTAAAAAAAAATTATGTTCGAATGGTGCCACATCTTGAATACCCACCATCCATACACTAACACTGTTTGGTAATTTATGAAACAGATAGATAATTTGAAATTTTGCAATTTCAGGTGGATGCAGTCGATTTTTAGCAAACTTAATTTTTATACAAAATATCAACTTTATAAGCATTTTAATTTTTAATTTTAAGAGAAAAAATATAAATTCATCATTAAAAAAAACCAGCAATGTTCTCCGTTTACATTGCACTGCCAGGGTGCCCCTTTGTTCATGTGCAATGAACATGAACTTCCAATGTTTCCATCAAATTTGCAGTAGATATCTGGTTTTATGCGATCACCCGATCACACATGGACAGATGAAAAAACAGACAGACAGACAGACAGACAGACATGTATAAGTCATCTCAGAATTTAATGCTGATCAAAAAATATCCAATTTTTCTAGGATCTCCAACACTACTTTTTAGATATTACGTTACAAAATGACAAAATGAGTGCGCCACCTTTAACCTCCGAATGGTGGATATAAAAATGTGAAGACGTTGCCCTTCACTTAATACAATACTAATCTCCAAAATCCTCAGAAAGTTGAAAATAAATGAAAATATAATTTTGCAGTTGGTGTCATTGCTCAAATCACGTTGAAATTATCAAATTTTTAATCGTTTCAAACATTTTTTATTTACAAATCGAAAATTTTTTTTATTTAAGCTAAAAATCGAAACGAAATTTTCTCTTATAATTAGGAAAAAAAAATCGATTAAATATGGTAAATGAATGAAAATTTTATCAAAATTTACTTAAATGGTATAGAAATACGATTATTTAAAAGATTAGATATATTCGATATAAATTTGTCTCATTTATTTTAAATATGTTTTATCACAATTTAACGCCGTATAATCCGGTTTAAGGTGATTTTAATACGATCGATAGTTGAAAAAGTTCGAACGAATTTTAAGATAATTTTGAAATTTTGTAGAGTGTAAAATAAACAGAAAAGAAATGAAAACTTTATAATCGATTGGAGTTGACTTATAAATACCCTACAACAATTTTGTGAATATAATTAAAGTTGAAAAAAAATTTACAAATCAACAAAATTGAAAACCAAAATTGAAATTCTATAAAATGACTTTTCCTAAGAATAGCGTTATACGAGAAGTGCTCGTAGAAATGATCAGATTTTAAGCATTTTCATTTTGGGCCAAAAAACACCCACATATTCATCAAGACGGACAGATGGATAGACTGGCTTAAGAGTAATACGAAATGCTCCAACTTATAATACCCTGCAATGTACGGCATAGTTAAATGATTATAAGCAGCATTTGATATAAATTGAATTTTCAAATGTCAAACAGGATCATAAGCAATCATGGGTGCTGTCTACTTGGCTGGGTGACAAATCTTTATTATAATTAATACGCCAAACAAATGTTCACATATGTACACAAATAAATAAATAAATATAATAAAAGCGAAAATAAACCAAAATAGTTGATATAAGGGGGAGGAATAAAAAAAAACGTAAATTATAAGATAATTCAATTAATTCGCCTGTTTAAAATAGTTTTACCACGTAATTTTTATCGTATTTGCTCTTGCACATGCATGTAAATATAAATAAGCAAATACATAATTTTATTTTGTGAGATGTGTGGAACAGAGATAATTTGCAGCAGATTTTTTTTTTTAAATGAGAATATGACGAAAAAGCGCAACTAGAGATGCAGTAACAGAGAGAAGAGAGAGAGAGAGAGAGAGAGAGACAGAGATAGAAATAAAACTTAGGATAAGTGCAAAAAAAAAGACAAAGAAGAAGAAGAGAAAAGAAAGAGAAAACGAGTATTTTAATTCCAGAAATGTTAGAGCAATATTAAGAAATGCTGCGAATTTTTATAATGTGTAAATAGTATCAGGAGTGGGCCACCTTTTGAAACATTTGAATCGTTTTGATATCATGTGGAATATTCTTTAATAAATTAAAACTCACAATGACAATTATTTTCTCATAAATTTATTGAGTCTGCAATTCTTTTATATCACATATAATAATTTTATGTCGACTCTTTCATTAACTTAATATCATCAGAACCATTTTTGAACACAAGCGTATACAAATATCGACTATTTTTAGATCTTCGCTCTGTTTTGAAAGACTTTTTTTTATTTTTGAAAATTTCATACGAACTAAAGTTTTTTAGGAGAAGAAATTTGATTTTATGTTAAATAAATATTCTTCTTAGTTATTTTAAATTATTTTGTACCTAAAATTTGCCATATTTTTGTACAGATCGCTTTAGGCAAAAGAATTCTTTTTTTTATTAAGAAATCATAAAATTCTAGTACATGTCTTCACTTTTATTTTATTGCAATAAATTTAAAAGAAATCAGACTGATAAAACGGCCTGTCTGACTTTCATCGTTTCATATCAAATTAAATTAACGAATATACGAATAGTAACGATCAAAAAATATATAAATATAAAGAGAAAGAGCAATATTTGGCCAACTCAGCATTTTATTGTACGTGAGATAAAATTGATGTGGTTTTTTGCTTTCCTCTTTTTTATTTTTGTTTCTATTTTTTGTTTTCGTTTTTTCTTTTTTTTTGTTGTTTTCTTTACCCAACAACAACTTTGTGCTAAAACAATTTTCATTTTGTTTACTTGGTTGCTGCTTGCTAGCTAGGTATATATTTACTCATACACATACACATGTATATGTGTAATGTTATTGTATAATTATTATATTAGTATGTGTGGCACGTGTTAGCAATTTAGTTGATATTTTTGTATGATACGTAAGCAAAGCAACGAACATTATAGAGAATATTTTATTATTACAAGTGGTGCATGAGTGCACTGCAATCTCTCACACTGAGTAAGAAAGTATTTAATTAGAAAAGATTTTTTTGTTTATTTATATATTTGGTTTATTGTTTTTGTTGCTTATTGTATTGTGCATTAATGAGATTTCATTGCATGCATAATGTTTCATAACTAATTCATTTTGCATTACTTTACTTAAATAGGCATCATTTATTCAGCATTAATATAAAAAATAAGATATTAGAATGAAAATATTTATGGTTTCAATGGATAATTCACAAATTTATGCAATATATTAATTATGTTAATTATGTTTATAATTTTTTTTATAGGATTACATTTCAAATCACTTTTAAAATGTTTCTATATTTCAATCCTCTTACTCTTACACTCTTATTCTCCACCTTATTATTTCAGTTTTCTTAGCTTTCTCAATTTGCTTTATTTTATCAATTTCATTAATTTTTTTCATTTTTATTATTGTCAATGGGCATTTTGCGAATCTAACATCTAATTCATTTTATAAAAATCAGCACAACAAGAAACGAAACAAATAAGAAAATATTATTTTGCCAAGGCCAAATTTTGGACACTCACTACCAAAATCTAATTCAATTTCTTAGCAGTAAATTGGAAAAATAGAAAAAGAAAAAAATGAAGTGTTCTCAGTTTAATGTTGGACTTTTTGAGTTCTTCGAACACGCCTAAATCTTCTTCACAAAATGATTCTCAGTCAATCGTTATAATAAAAAATAGGCCTGCCTCAATTGCTTCTGGGTTTAAGAAGCTTTCTGAACAAACTTAAATTACCTTAAATCGTATAAAAATATAGCGCAATAAAAATTAATCAAATTATCATACAAATTAAAAAAAAGTTCTAAATAAAGTTAAAAAATTGATTCTAACAAATCAAATAATTGTAAAAGTATTTTTAGTCATTATCATATATATATATTTTTTTTTATTAGAATATGTCAAAAGCTCATTTTTCGTTCACATTTGTCTCTTTTATTTCTTATCTAAATAAGTCATGTTCTATTAAGATAGAGCAATAAGGGGCATAAGTGTGTTATAATTTTTACTATTAACATCAAAAATGAAAAAGAATTAATGTACTTATTAACGGCTTATTAATTTATAATTTCATAAAGTTACAAAAGTGTATTAAATTTTCTTAGATAAATTATTTTATTATCTGTCTGCATTCAATAGAACTGTCTAACGGTTAATTTATTGTGCTTTGTTTTCTCTCATTTTGTACTTTGCTTACCTACATCACAATTACATTTACTAGATTTATGAACGAAATTAATCATTATGGAGGCAAGTACTAAACACTCAACGTATTTTATTACAAAATACAAAAAAAAAAAAAAATTTTATATGCATGCAAAAGAGAGGAAATATGTATGAGTGAAATCACTTCAATTAAATGCTTCCAGCTTAATGTTTACATACTTTTTATGATCATTTTGTTGAGAATGTGTAAACAAATATGAGATTATGTAAATACGATTCATATTGAAGAGATTAATTATTCATTGTATAGATCACTGAGCTACACTACAGAGACATAACAACGATTACATGATGATGATGGTGCAGATGATGCAGACAAACAATAAAACGTTAACGCTAATCAAATTTATATATACTTATTATGCTCTTACAGCAGCCTTTTTGTAGTTGTAGTTGTTGTAAATGTTTTATAACTTTAATGGTTAACCTAAATTAGCCAAAATTTTACAAAAAAAAAAAAAAAAAAAAAACGAGATAAAAAACTTTGTAATCACTTAGAAATGATTTTCAAATGCTTTTTTCAAAGTTTTCGTAGCATTATAAAAAAATGTCAATATTCGAATGATTTAAAAGAATTAGGCCTATCATGGAGCGTCTAAACAAATTAATCTATCTAATCCAAACTTATATATTTTTCATGTTAAAATGTTTCAAATCAGATCAATAGTCCATAAAAATTATACTAATCATAAAATTCTTCAATAAAATTCGTTGTACAGACAAAACAAGCTTGCATTTTTAAAAATTTTATAAAATAATTTTAACAATTTCAGCTTGAATTTTTTGAATACAGCAATTTAGAAATATCAAAAAAAAAAAAAAGAAGGCGGACAAACAGAGATCAAAAATGAACAATTGTACATTGATTTTTGCTTTAGAATAAGGCGCTAGGTGGAGAATGGTTGTAAAAGTGATGCGATTCTTTAATTTTGATTTGTCTTTAAAGTAAAAAAAACTTCTACTTATACAAAGGAATATCACCCAATAAATCAAGTTAAACTTGATCTACATACTTTGCATTGTTTCAAATTTTATAGCATTTAGTTGTCAATTGTGCAAGCTTAAACGATTTTCAATTTTTTTCAAACCATGAGGTTTGGAAAAAAACTCTTAAAGAATAGAGAATTCAATGTTGTTGGTTTTATTGTGCATGTGTGTATGTTTAAAATTTCCTATTATTATTTATATTTATGTTTTACTACGCTAGAAAGCAATTTGATTTATTACTTTTCCTTAGTTCTCTCCACTTTCATTCTACTCCAATATTTATAAATTTATTACCATTCAATAAACTTTTAATTGGAGTAGGAACGTAAAAAAAAACCGAATGTAAAAAAGCAGCAATAAACAACGAGAAGAACAAATCAATCAAATTACTGTTAAGCATAAATACACTACACACTTATACACAGACACACACACACATATATATATATATAGAAAGATATAATCAACAATGGATCGTTTCATTACTACGCAGTACAATCGGCAATACGAATTTAGCGTGCTTATAGTAAAATTGTTATATCAACTAGTTATTTTCATTTCTCTTTCTTCCTCTCATTTTGCATTACTGTTATTTGATTTGATTTGTTTTTATTATTTTATTATTATTCTATTTATTTTTTTTTCAACTTGCATTTGTTTCTTTCCACTTTTTCTGTTTTTTTTTTTGTTGATATATTTTTACTTACAACTGGAAATTTAATTTAAAATTATATTTGATTATCAATTGGTCTTGTGTATGATGACGACTGATGATGACGATATCATATAACTCTATGCACACATTCATAAGTCCAGCCATATGAAGCATATAAATAAGTGTTATTGCTTTGTTATTTTTGTTAAATTTTTTTTTCAATATTTTTTGTATGTTTATAAACCATATAAATGGATTTGTGTACTTAAAGTGAAGCCTCCATAAATTAAAAATTTTATAAACGAATTTCGCTAAATAACTTAAAATAAAATTATTACTATTTTATTAATATTAATTATTATATTATATTTATATTATAATTATTATTATTATATTTATTATTATTATTTATTATTATTATTATTATTATTATTATTATTATTTATTATTATTATTATTATTAATTATTATTATTATTATAATTATTATTATTATTATTATTATTATTATTATTATATTATTATTATTATTATTTATTATTATATATTATTATTATATTATTATATATTGATATTATATTATATATATTATTAATTAATTAATTATATAAATTAATTATTATTTATACATATTATAAAGATACCTGCCATTAATAAATACATAATGATTTAATGCCTTATACATTCAATACAAATGTAAATGACCTTTTTTAGAAAATTTTAGTCAAAATTCTAGCAAAAGAATCTCCTTAAATCATTTAAATTGATATTTTGCCATGGAACCATGACAAGTAACTTCGTATGACTCTTGATTTAAAAATTTTAGTTAAGCAAATAATATATATTTTAACAAATCACTTTAACAACCATTTCCTGATTTAATTACCATAAAGCAATTTTTCATATCACATTGATTTATTAAACGCTTTATAAGAGACTTGACTGTAAATTGAAAAAATTATAATGTCTCATAATTTATGCATATGAATGTAGGTTGTTACTCTTATTATTGTTATTATTTATTTTATTATTGTTATTTGAATAATAATAATAATACTATTGGCATTGCTTATTATTATACAGAATTTTGCAAATATATTTATGTACAATATGTAACATTTTTTGCAAAAGTTACACTAATGTTTACTTTTTCTATACCTTCATTAATCCCTCAAAATATTATTGCTCTTCATTTATTGATGTTAAACCTTAAACAGTTATTAATAAAAGGAGTAGAGCGATTTCGCTGTCTGCTTGCAATTATTTATCAGTGGGTACTTAAAAAATTTTCTAACTATTTGTGTTATAAGGCATTTTGCGTTTTGCATTTATGTGGATGCATGATCAGAATTTAAAAAGCATTGCAATAGGAAAAGATCATTAGACTTTTTTAATGAATATTTTTTAATGACAATACTTTGCTACTTTGATTATTTAATATACTAAATAAATGTATTAAATTTGATTACACTTCACATGTAACGAACTTTTCAAGCGATAACAAATATTACAATTATTTACTTTCTCTATTTGCAGTGCCCTCTATTGATATTTTAATTAAATTAAGCAAAGTGATACAGAGTCTATTTCGACTATTAACAACTATAAAATTTTTTACCTACCATTTTTCTAATGGTAATGCGTAATATTTACGAAAAATCAGTAGCATCTCGTTTTAGAAAAGCATTAAAATTACTTAAGATACAAAAGTAGAGTTGACTTTTTGACATTTAACGGTATTACGTTCAATTGAAATAAAATCGCATGGTACCAATGGAATTTTTGCAATTGTTCATATTAAAAACACAAAACAAAAAAAAAAAGACATATCTTTTTAATTTTAAAATTTTCATCATAAAGTTCATACAATAAAATAAAATAACAAGAACAAACAGCATTAAAATAAATGTTAAAATTAATAATTATTTTATAATAAATATGTCTGTATGTGTGTAAATATTATATATGTATGTATGTAGGTATTGCATATTTACAGATCGATCGGCTTTTGCTGTACAAACATGAATATCAGAATTTTTCATTGTTTCTTATGATTATAAATTTTAGAGATAAGGCAACTCCAGGCGACAGAGTACTTTATATTAAATGCAAACTTTAAAATTTATATTTAGGTATATTAATTTTTATTATCAAGATAAAACAAAATACAATCGATTGTGATCTATTTTGAAATATCCTATATCAATTCATCACTTAATAAATATTGAAAATTGAATAAATCAATTTATTTTTCTATTAATAAGACACATTTTTAAATGGCTCTGTCAAAGATGGTCTAAATATTGAGCAGGTGTAAATTGTGAACTTGATATACATAAAAATTACACTCATTTCAATTACACTCATTTATTACATAGCGCTAAAAAAATGTAGTATTTATCGCATGACATTTTTTGATTTGATATGTTAAAACATTTGATGGAACGAAGGACACGATTTCAGGTATTCTAAATTTTTTGACATTATACAAGAAATTGTTACTGTTGAATATAATAGGAAAATGAAACTTGACAAGCAACATTTGATAAAGCAATATGTCCACGTGTATGAATTATAAAGTATTAGGTCATGTAGAAGTCGAAGAACCTTAATGCAGCAACAATAACAATAACAGCTGAGAATAATAATATTTTTGTTAAAAATAGCTTTGCTTTTTTTTAAATTTACATTACCGGCGACAGGCTTGTGGCATTAACGTGATAGTCTGAACGTGAACGTTGAGTGTCGCAAGTTAATTGCGAGTTCCTTCTATTACATGTATTATCTATTTATAGAAAATGAGCAGTTAGATTATTATAGGCGTCAGATTTTGACTAGGAAGTATTTTATATATTTTACACATTGTTTAAACGCAATCGCCAAAGCGCGAAATAAGAATTTCAAAAATCTCTTAAATGGAAGAAGGTTCAAAAAATGCTTTTGTACTTGGTAAATTTTTGTTTTATGTTACATCTGAGTAATTAAAAATCAGATGATGATTCAAAAAATTCATCTGCCCGATTTGAATTTGTTGTAGAAGCGTTTTATAAGAAATTCATATTCCTACTCTTGTTTCGGAGAACTTATACAGTTATCTAGATCGATCTACGACAAGCAGAACAAACGAGCATGTAACGGACAATAGATTTAAAACCACTCAAATCTGAAGTTATATAATTCCAGAGAAGCGTGGCCGATTCAAAAAAAAATTCTAATATTTAGACAAAATGTAAACTTTCCATATGCTTTATTGAACAGGTCTTGAGCGAAGAACTGTAAATTTTTGCCTAAACACTAGAAATGTTTTTACACTGTTTATGTTTATGTGTGGACCGATTGGACCCATTTTTAATGCCAACCAATAATGTACATAAACTTCTAATGTTTCTGCCAAATTTAAAATAAAAATTATTTGCTTTTTATGCCACCAGAAGGACGTTTACCATACATGAAATAACGGACAGACAGTGTAAATCATTTCAGAATATTTATGCGTATGTAATAATTTTTGGCGTTACAAACATAATGACCAAATGCACATATTGCCCATCTCTGTATATAAAAATGCATAAAATCCCCTATTACCGAGTTTACATAAACTAAAAGAAATGTATTGATATTGATGACTGGTCATATGAGAGCATGTCTTTTGAAGAAGTAATAAAATTAACAGACATTATGTTTTGAGTAAAAAAAAAAAAGGAAAAAGGTACAGAAGCATATCAACATATTTACAAAGGGTTATATATCACATTGGTGAATAAGTTTCAGTGGTAAATAGAACTAAAAATTTTATTTTAGAACAACAAGGTAATTCACAAACTTCTCCTTTATGCCGTTTCATAAAGCTTGGTTTTGTATTCATTTAATAAAATTAATATCAGTTCAGAATAAAAATAAATAATAATTAATTTTTTTAAGGCAGAATTTCTTTGATTTTAGAGCCACATTCATTTCCTTTCATAATTTTGTAAATGATAGAATTGTATCGATTAATATAATTGTCATAAGAAAATTGGGGGCAAGCAGTTCCGAGAAGCACTTGCTCAACTGGGAGTGACTTATGAGATGGTTGTTGGTTCTCCGTTGCCATCAGGGGGCATCATGAGTCATGAAATCGTAACCAAAGATATAATTTGATATTGAGGTTCGCTTCGTGGAGGCTGTGGTATCCATATCGCGGGCGTTACCCATTCAAACACATATATGCTTGTCGTGTAGGGTCCCATTTCCCCCATTTCCAAATGGGTAGCTGGTTAGGCTTATAGAGCTAACCAAACTAAGCCAAGGAGTAATAGGAAGGCTCCGTATCTACATACCAAAGATTAAGCCATGTAGATAAGGTACAACACAGGCTTTAAATTGGAAGCTAATCGTAACGGTAGCATGCACCTTGTGTGACGTGACTACCAACGTGCGTGCCATGCAGTTAAGCCCTCACGCCCGGGCTTAACAGGTATGCTTGTAAAGCACTCACTGTACTGTCATTAGAAAATTATATTCAGAGTGTCATATGTCCCTTAATAAGGCTGCCATACAATAAGTCAAATCCAAGACTTTTTGATCCAAGCGTTTACATTATTTCTGTTTATAAGTTATGAAGTAAAAGATCCAAGCAACAGCGCTACAACAAAATTGACTCATATTTTATATTGTTTATATATAAAATATATATTTTTTTAATTATAATTTATATATATTAAGCAAATTATAAATATTGTTGTTTATTCAATAACAAACGCAAACGCAAACGTACACAAACGTTAGTTAAGACATTTATTAAAGTAAATAAGATTTTATAAAAATTTTCTACTAAAATCATTGAACATACTTTTTTATTTTTCTTATATACCAAAGAAGCATTATGTATTTGGCCATTCATTCACTTCTGATAGGTGACTAAACTGAAATAATTTATTTAAACTGAAATGACAAAATACACAAAAATCTTACCACAAAAATCTTCAAAAGCACTTTTTAATAAAATAAGAATTTTTTTTTTTCATTTTTTCGTTTCTTTTTTCAAAATTTTATATATAGATAAAAAAAATAAGGCAGACTTTTACAAAAACAGATCAATTTAGTTTAAAATGAAGCAGTGAAAAATGAAATTGGAAAAACTCAGTTGAATTACGTTGAATTACGGAAGTGCAAGAAAAAAATGCAGGAAATGTATAAAGAAGTAGGTTCGAACAAGCAGGGCCCTAGGTAATAACCAGTATAAAGTTATTCATGTAAAATATGTAGATATTGGCAAAGGCAACTAATAAATACTCTACACAAAACATTAAACATTACAAAAGCAACAAGGAACATAAATGAATAAAAATTTTTACAATTGGATAAAGTTAATTAATTAATTATTCTTAGACATTAAAAAAAATATGTTTATAGTAAAAATGAGATGAATGGCTGAAACAAATAACCATTATAAATTATATTATTTAGTGTTATTCATAGTTTAAATGGTCCATACTTTTTTAACCAAAACCTATAAATTTTTCCAAAAGTAAAAGGACACAGGAAAATATTCTGATTCTATTATAAAATATCTCTCAAAGTTACAATTTTTACTTTGGTAACAAAAATTTTGTGTATTTAATATAAATGTCAATTGAATCGATTTAGATGATTTAGATACTGAAACAAGACAAGTTAGTTGCAAGATGATTGTTACATAGAAAATTACAAAAAGCCGATATCTTTGGCACAAAGGAAATTTATTAAAATCAATTAATATTATTAATTAATTAATTACTTAATTAAAAAGATGAAATAATAAAGAAAAATCTACTTTAATATTCATTATACCAAAAAAAAAAAAAAAAAAAAATTATATTTTTTTGGTGGAATGGAAACGACAAGAATTGAAATTTTCAAAACAAAAAAAAGAAATTGGTAATTGTTGATCAAAGCCGACTTTTAAATACCCTACACCATCATGGTTAAAGGTTGTTAAAATCGAACATGAGAATTACATTTTAAATGAAATTCAAATGGAAAAAAAATTTTGCAATTTCTTATTTAATAAAAAAAAAAAAATTTATTATATAAATAAGATCGAGCAGAAGCAAATTGCATTGCCAAATGTCAAAATACCAAGCAATGCCAATTTTCGTTTAAATTTATTGACATTGAAATTGAATTTTTCAAAATGTTTTCAAAATGTTTGTCAAATGAACTTTAACTATTCGACTAATCCCACAATTATTATTCCTTTTTTTTTGTATTGGGGAAATGAGGGAATTCATGCATGCCCTTCAAAAAAAAAAAAAAGCAGAAAAAGAAAAGAGGAAAAGAGAAACAAACTCAGTAACTTAGTAACAACAACAACAACAACAACAACAACAACAAACAACAACAACAAACAACAACAACAACAAACAACAACAACAAACAACAACAACAAACAACAACATAGCCTTAACCATAAAAGTTTAAAAAGAAAAAAAAAAGTCCAAATTATTTATACAAAGAGAGGTTTTGCTTTGCTTAAACGCAACAATACTCACAAATAACGTAAGTAATAATTAACAAGAAAATCAGCAAAAAACTTTAAAAAAAAAAAAAAAGGAAAAAGCAGCAGCAACAATGAACAACACGATGAATGAATTTTGCACGATTCAAATATTTTTTTTTTTTTTCAAACAGTAACAACATCAACAACAATATAACATTAAATGTCATTAGAATTGTCAACATGCAGCAAACACCACAAGTAATGAAAGAAAGCGAATTAAAAGCAGCTAAAGCAAGAAGAAGAAAAACATTTCAATCGCATATATGCATAATAAAAATAAATTTATATTTAAATTTATTTATATGTATGTATGTATGTATGTATGTATGTATGTAAAATATATTAAATATAAAAATTATTATGGGCTTATAGAGTTTTTTTTTTCTTCTTAAATATGATTGCAACAAGACACTTAGTTGGCACACTTGGCACACTCGGCACACTCGGCACACTTGTTGCAAGTTTATTTATTTTTCTGTGAGTAATGTTAAAAAGTTTATTCTGTTCATTTCATTTGTAACCACCAAGTAATTTAAATAGACAATGGCTCAGGTCAGCGTACCTGCATGGCGGAGGCACTAAAATACACTTGTTGCTTTAAAGAGGCTATGCCTTTATCGTAGCTTCTAATGGATTTTGTTTTTATACCAAAAACTTTTTAGCCAAATTCTTAGCATAAGATCTGACCATTCATTCATAACTATTCATTTATTAAATGAGATAAAATTTCGCATGATAAATGAAGTTTAAAAATAGTCCTACCACAGCACCAATTTTTTTAAATATTTTCTTTCCATCTCATGAGAAATTGACAGTTTGGAAATTGACAGTTTGGAGCTAACAGTTACGTGTGCTTAGCGTAACTGTTAGCTCCAAACGGATCCATGACATTTTTTTGGAAACTTTAATAATAAATGAAATTGATAAGGCTGGCGAGGCAGACGAGACAGGCAGCCCTCTTGTGCATGTATATTTTAGAAAGTGTTTGTGCATTTCCACATTTCCAATGCATTTTTCCAACCTCTGTCATACCGAGATGTATCGATCTGACTATCGATCTTACTATCTGACTGTTTCTTTGTCTGTCTGTCTACCTTTTTATGCATGTCCATCTAAATCACTAATAATTCTGCTTATAAATATTTTTTTCTTTATGTTTGTGATAATAATCCCGGCGAGTATGTTCACTAGTAAGAAAAAAAAAAAAAAAAAGAAGAAGACAAAGAAAAGAGCAATTAAAAAGCAAAACAGCAGAACAGCAAAACATCAAAAAAGAATAAAAATAAAAGTAAAAATAAAAGGAAAAAGTAAGAAAGCAACAATCCTCATTTTGTTTGGTATTATAAAATAATTTAATTTATGACACAACATTTAAAACTCGACATTTATAACTGCACAATGCTGCGCTTCACTCTATTTTAACTAACGAATATGAACTAACGAAAAGAGAACGAGAGACGATTGTGAATCGTGGCATATAGAAATGTAAAAGGAAGATTCTGTATTTATTATATAAAATTAATATAAAAAAGGAAAAACAGCAAAAAAAAAAAAAAAAAAAAAAAAGAAATAAAAAAAGAAAAGTAAAGAATAAAAAAGTTTATATATTCGAATGTGATTTTGTGTTACATTAAAATATTTTCAAAATAATATGCCAATAATTATGTATCAAAAAATTTTTCATTAAAAATGCATTTATTCATTTATACGATGACATGATAATGAAATTTAATTAATGTGAAAATGCGGCATGAAAGTTAATCAAAAAAGGTTATAAAATATTTAGATTCATAAAATTAAAAAAAAAAAATAAATAAATAAATAAATAAATAGTAATCTTTAAGTAGGTAGAAATCTCTAGAATATTTTTTGAAAATTTTTTTAACAATTTTTTTTTTTTTTGATGGATTTAAATATATTCAAATATTAAGACAACATTTTATTTGCATAAAAAATATCAATTTATAATTGTGAGAATTATTGTTATGATTTACCATGATTTATCATGATTATAAATTGAAAGTCTGAATAAATGTTTCACTTAATATGTAGCGTTATTTTGAATTTTCATTTATTTTGCTGAAGTGTTAACCATCAAGTAAAGTTTTTTTTTTAAAAAAAACGACATTTCAATATTTTGAGTCGTTTAGTACATGCAAATCACTTTTGCAATCTGGTGGCTGGTTTTTACAATCCATATCAAAAATATCATATCATCGATAATCATAATCAGCATGATAAGTAAAAAACAATCGAATCTTCAAAATATTAAAATTTATTACAAATAACTCGATCAAACTTTTTATACATTTACGAATTTATGCATATACATACAAACTTACATAAATTTTATTGTATTTTATGGCAAAAGCAAAAAAGAGAAGAAGAAGGCAGAAAGTACCGCTCACAAATATCTTAATAATCGCGCTACTTCTTTTTCTTTTTTTTTTCATTAAGAATTTTGCTACTTTTGTTTTTTGCATGTAAAATTATTTGGTGGGCATTAGCAATTTAAAAAAGGCGACTTCTTTTTCAATGCATAAAATACCTTAATGGTTTTTGCATTTAACTCAATGCTTTCAATGTTTAGTACACATTGAAAGCAGGTTTTCATTTCCAAGAGAAGAACAAAAAAAAAACGAACTGGATGAACTGCTTGAGTGCCTTGTAATATGCGACTATATAATACCATCAATTTCACATGTAAATATGGAAAATATTTTAAGAAGAGTTGCATTAAGCTCACTTCTAAAATCTTGTTGAAATTACGTTTCTAGAATAATCTCTGTACACCCAAATTGTTAAATTACCAATTAATTTCCCTCTCAATTATCCGTTAACTGCTTACAAATAAAAAAAAAAAAAAAGAACATACAAGAACACGCCAAATTGATTCATGGGATACCTTTACAACGAATATATCTCATTTGAAGTGTACGTGTTCCAAGGGGGCAACCAGTCCCGAGAAGCACCTGCTCAACTGGAAGTAGCTCATGAGATGGTCGTTGGAGATGCCGGCCATCAGGGGTATCATGAGTCACGAGATCAGATCCAAAGATTTAATTTGTTACCAAATTAAATCATGGGATCACCAATTTTAATATGCCCATTGTGGTAATATTGAGGTTGGCTTCGTGGGGGCTGTCGCTCGTTTAAACATATATATGCTTGTAGTGCAGGGACCCGTTTCCCGAATAAAATGGGTAGCTGGGTAGGCTTATCGGGCTAATTTAAGCTAAGCCTAGGAGTAATAGGAAGGCCCGAATCTAGATACCAATGCAGATTTTAAATTGGAAGCTAATCGTGACGGTAACATGCACCCTGCGTGACATGACATATTAACGCTAGCGATCATTATGTACGTTTGTGTACCATGCATTTGAGCCTTCACGGCAGATATGCATGTAAAACACTCACTGCACTGTAGTCCTGTTGTAAAAAATCGAAACTCTAGGTGATGAGTTTTCAATTTTATTAATATCGTATGATATTTTGTAAATCATCATGTTATATCATTTTTCAAAACCGGATACTAAAATTTTATATATAAAATTATTAGTGATTAATGCTATGCGATTATAAGTTTCGATCGGACTTATAGGTATTTTCAAGCTTCACAAGTTGTTACATGATTCATAAAATAATTATTTTTTTCAGACTTAACCATGTAACCGTAGTTGAGTGATGGGACTGGCTTTTGCAAATATACAATAAAAAATGAAGAAATAATTTTTTAGTCTAACTTTTCGCTTTTACTATCAATAAGATAAAAAAGCCAATTCAAATTGGACTAAAAAATAAAATTATGTAATCGGTATGATAGGACGATCGGGCTGATGATTATTTTACCAAATTTCCGCATATCCATTTTGATATTGAAGTTATGTCAATACATTTTTTTTTTATTTTTTTAAAAATGGAAGCTAATAAAGAAATTGATAGAAACACATTTAAAGCATCGTTTTCAAATGTTCATTCAAATAAATTTTTTTATATATTTTATATATAATATTACTCAGTTAGCGGGAAGTATAAATTTTTTTCTTTTTTAATATGATCAAATATTACAAGAAAAAATGACAATCAAAAAAAAAAAATGAAATTTTATAAATTTTTAATCTACATCAACATATTATTGCGATTTTTTTACTTTTATTCAAAATTGTATACACAATAAACTACTTTAGTGTATTATCATTAAATGTATCATAAATATATTTAATTTATTAAAAATATATTTCTATGTGGTTAAGTGTTAAATTGTTTTCAGGTTATAATTTAGCATTCACATGGCGCTAATTTAAATTAATTAACAACGCAAAACTTAAATAGATAAATAAACAACTAAGCAAACTGGGCAAAGATGTACATATCAACAACAAGAACAACAACAACAACAACAACAACAACAAGTCCAAATTTTTGTATACCCAACATCCAGACATTAACACTGATCTTGATAGTTTAGCCAAATAATTTCAATGTAAATAGAAAAACAACTTGAAATCAGTTGTCTATCTGTTTCATCTGTTTTTCCCGTTTTAATATAAAAACAATTAATTTTTGGTTAAAAGAACAGTTGCACGAATTTGGCCCATTTTCAAGGCCATTTTTAACTAATGTACGCGAATGTTTACTTTCAATGTTTTGACAAAATTTAAAGTCGTTATTGCGATCATGCAAAATACGAGATTTAGACACGATGTCTGTCTGCTGAGTCTAAACTGTCTGACATGTCTAAATCAATTCAAAATTTGTTGCACATCAAGAATATAAATATTTTAAAGGGTTTCTAACATTTTCTTTTAGGCACTACAAACCTAAAACTTTTGGAAACAAAACGGATATTAATATTTTTATAATTTTTATAATTTTTATAATTTTTATAAATTACAATATACATATAAATATATATAAATATGTCTATATATTAAGGAGATCAAGGAATTTCAAATGTCATTTATATAAATGGCTTGTCAAAGGTGGCCAAAGCATTACCATAACTTGGCTTTTCTTGATTTGGCATACTGTTGCCAGGACTTTAGACTTTAAAATTTAATTTAGCATGCTTTAAAGTATTAAATGACCGTTTGAGATTGTCAAACACAGCCTGCGTGTGACCGCACATGTACACCTGTCAATTTATCTTTGGATGGACTTTAATTAAAATGTTTGGGGTTTATGCATTTTCTATACATTAAAATAACATTATTATGTATATCTACGTAGATTGTGTTGTATATTTATATCCAAAACACTTAACAATTTCCAATTGTCTTGCTTGTTTGGACGTGTAATATTATAATTATTTTTAATGTCTTTTAATCGATTGTAATTTATTTAAAAGGAAAATTACTTTTTTCAAATGATTAATTGTTTAATTGTCGTTGTTGTTGTTAATTGATTTCTAATTTAAATTTATCACAATTTATTAAAATAATTATTATATTTTATTTGTTATTTGCTTACACCTCGTGTGTAATAATAATATTTGACATAATGGCACGCCATCATTAACTTATGCAAATAAAAAAAAAAAAAATGTAAATTCTCTAAACAATTCAGTCTTTCATTTTAAATGATAAATATTTTAAACCAAATAATAAGGCTTGATAATGATTCAAGTGCCAAAACAGTCCGAATAGATGCATTCGATTCAGCTTGTTAGAAATTTTTCTAGTGTCATGCACTAACAAGAAAAATTTATTAATTTACATTCAAATATCCACTTATTGGACAGGTACTGGATATTAAAAATAGAAGACAATTTTCTTTTACCCTAAATTATTCAAAGTGTAAAACCATTTTTGCCAGCCATAACATTTTTTACTGCCTAAAGAAAAAAATGAAATTTTTTTACATATCGTATCAAGTAATTCATTAATCTTCTCCTTAAGCGGTTATTTAAAGGTAAGCAAAAAAAAAAAAAAAAATGCATAAATAAATAAATAGAATAAGTATAGACATTGCAACCCTATTGAGCAACGTAATAGTAACTTGTAATTGGTTAAAATTCAATATTTTACATATAAGACAATGGCCTCTTATCATGGAACTTTATATTAATCACGTTTACAAGAATTCATCATGTAAAAGTATGCTTTTGATGTTATAGACAACTAAATTAAACATAATAATGTTTATCACCACCAGCGTTTCTCAGTAACATTTGTCAAATGCAGAATACATTTTTCTTATATTTCAATTTAACTCCACAAAAACAACAACAATAATAAAATAACGAAAATTAAGTTACCTACTTCAATTATTATGCATTGTAATTGTAATTTGAAGAGAAGAAGAAGAAAAAAAACAGTACTTCGTACAATAATGTCATTTATTATCCATATTCATTTGTTTATTTTACTCTTCGTTTTACAAGATCGTTTCACACATCAATTTAATAAAGGTATATGTATAAGTGTATATAATAATTATCATGAATAATTATGAAAATAGAAAACATGCTTTATATTTATAGTCATATCTTATATGACAAATGACTTCTTGCAATGCGAATACCAAAAAAAAAAAACTTTTTTAAAGCGCCATCTTTAAGGCTTTGTAAAACTGATCAGCTGTTCTTATAATTATTTCTTAATAGCATTACACTTCAAGAATTAACGAAAGGAAGCAAACATTTAAAAATTTGCGATAAATTTAATCGTATCAAACAATCAGGTTGGCGTTTTTAAAACAAAAAAAGAAAAAAAAGTCAAATCAAAGTCAAAATAAAAATAAACAAATTTTTTGTCATGTAAATGACAAAAAAATTTGATAAAGGCATGACCTGTAACTGTAATTTCTGAATGGTTTATGGGTTAATTTATCAAAATTTGAACAAATTGATTATACTTTGCCATTCACTCATTTTAGTAAAGCCATGTAATAACAAGTAATTTTTACCCGGTACATTTCTTTTGTTTCTCTAAGTCAGGTTCACATAAAAAATTGATAAACATGATTGGCCATACAAGCACTATAAACGTTTGATCAAAGTCTTCACATAGCGTTTTTCTTTACTTTTTCGCTGACTGAATAGTAGATATGTGTGTAAGAAGAGCAAAAGAATATTGTAAGCCAATTATTTGGAAATGTATCATAAAAAATTATGTGAAATTAATGAATTCATGAATCAACCGCAAACTTAACATCATCGAATAGTTTTATAATAATAGCAAGTAAGCAGTTACATAGAAACGCTATATTAATCTTTTTTTTTTTAACTTTTTTAAATAAATTAAAATAGTTTATAATAAATTCATTACATGCACAAAATTCTAAAAATCTTAAGAGTAAATATCGTCCTAAGATTTAAAGGACTACTATCAACTAATTGCTGATTGAAAGTTTTGTAATTTTTGTGGAATTATTCATCTTAAAATTTTCATATTTATTAAGGGTTTATTTTTGTAATGTCAGACTCTACGTTGGAAGTTGTAGCTTTTACAATGATAAATTGGACTTTAATGGACGTTAAATATTTTATAACATACTTAACATTGTTGTAAAGTGTAATAGAAAAAATCTATAGCAACCAGCAAAGGATACCTCCAAAGTTGCACTCTTAATGCTGAACCCTTAATTATAATGAACAATTTGTGGAGGTTTCCAACAAAGTGTTTGTTATATTGTTGCCTTTCTCAAGTTCTCAAGTTCTCAAGTGCATTCACAGTTTAAGAAAGAGTCACCATAACAAGATGCCATAAATGCAATTGCTCATACGTATTATGAACTGCTAATCAGTTATGATTTCATGATTTATCATTATTATAATTATTTGAAATTGCTTAGATGAATATTATCCTAAATTATCCTAAATTTTTTGTTAACAACTAATGGAATTCTTGAATTAGGTCATGCCCGGTTGTTGCTTGTTTCTTTGCTTCTTTTTTTTTTTTGTTGGTTGGTACAAATAATCAAGCTATAAAATTACAATCTTAAATCGCCGTTAAATTTTTTTTTTTTAATCTGCGGTTAAACACGATGTGAAGTGTTCCATAATGTGATCGGTGAAAACATTTACACCAACAAAACTCATTCTTCGTCTTTCTCTCTCTCTCTCTACTCTCTCACTCTCTCACTTTCACTCTGTCTCTTTTCTTTTTTCTTCCAATTTTCGTTGTATTACCACCACTCGGAGTTTGGGAGTACATACATTTTGTCATTGCATCAGAGACCCTAAAAAGTGTACCTATTCTTAATTAGCTCAAATTTTGAAACGATTTGGATATGTCTGTTTATCCATCCGTCTGCCGTTAATATTCTCAAGGTCGCAAGAAAAAGATATTGAGCTCAAATTTAGTAGGCACAGGGAGAAGTTCTTGCAGATAGGCTGGTATTGAAATTGTTCAAACTTGTTAAAGGACACACCCACCCGCATTATAATAATTTCTCATGATATTCACGCTGTCATATTTATAAGTTATCAATTTACTCTTCATAATCGATGGTACGATTAATTAATTTAGATACAACCTAAAAGTCACAGTTTAGTTTATTTAGGATCGCCTTTTAAAAACTTAATTTAAACTTTTTGTCACTTTTATATTCGATTCATAAAAACTTAGCTGTGCCAAATAGTTGAACGAAATTTTCCAGATATTTAGCTGATTTGAAGTGAAGCCCGAAAATTATTAAGAAAGTGTCGTAACATTTTTACGACAAATTTTTTACGACTATTTTGCCAAAAGTCATTAGTAAAATGAACTTTTTTTCATATAAGTTTGCAATTGGATTGATTCATCTTATAGATGCCTTTTTCAGATGCAAATCAGTTTTTTTTTTTTGTTTTAATATTTTTCACCTTGCACTTTGATATTTTCATATTTATATATAAAATTTGTTTCCTTAAAGTGTTTAGGGTATTTGTAGATTAGTTCCAAACCCTTCTAAAGCATTGTACAAAATAAGTGGGAAGAGAATCAGGGGAATTAATAGTCAACATATTACAATGGCGTTAAAGTTCATGTTTGTATTAAAATAATACAAAATGTAAAGAAGAACATTTGATGTTGCTTGCTTCTTTGTTTACTTCAATATTTCAATAATGCATAATAAGTTTCATCTAACGATTATATGAAATAGTGTGGCATACAACAGTGCGTAAAACATGTTGTACAAATAATTATGTTAAATTTATGCCTCTTGTACAATTATTACAGTCCATACAAATTCATATCGAATATTGAATATTGTTATGCTTTACAAAATTTAAATGAGCTTTAACGAAATGTCGTATATTTTCGTGTTAAATAAACAAACTTTCGTATTTCTTTTACTTTTGCTAAATGAGAAATGCTGAAAGATAGGGAGAGGGAGCTCTTCTCTCTCTCTTAGAGCGACAGAGAAAATAACATACACATATTTTAAATGAAAAAAGAGCAAGGAATAGCTGAAGAAAATAAAGCAAAATCAAAATTGAAGAGTAGTTGGAAAAGAAAGAACAAAACGTAAAAATGGATGAGCGTGTAAAATAATTAAAATTGCAGCAAGAATGCATATGTGTATGTATGTACGCGTTCCTATATAATGTAATAAATAAAGCATAATATAAAAATGTGTTTGCGAATTTAACATGAAACTAATAAAATAAGAACATTGATGTATGTTTATGTGTCAGTATGAGAGACATTTATTACTTTTACAGAAGCTTAAGAAATTCCCCTTTTACAATAGCTATACGTATAGATTTATGTTGTATGTGTTCTTTTCTGTGTGTGTGTATGTGTGTGTGCTTTATTAGCACTACGTATTATGTACTTAAATTTACGTGTAACATATTGGGCAAAAAGTTTTCAGTGCAACCTTTTCTTATAAAAATTCAACTTTTTTTTATTAACATACTCATTTTTAGAAACGTTACACTTATACCGAGTTTTTTTTTTTTTCTAAATGTTCAAAGTCTGTTTTGTAAAGTGGTTTATCTTTGCTGTCATATTCCATTTTTTCCGATATCTGCAATAATTAGCAATCATAAAAGAAGTGACAGATCGGTAAAGTCCCGATTCGAAGTAAAAGTTATTTAATTTGTAATACTTTTATGGATTAAGCAAGCGATGCAAGCTATGCGTTTCAAAAAATGTTTTAGTCAAATGATTTTCAAGTTGCCAAACGCATCGACTGTTCTCCGCCGGCCGTTATTCTCTCAATTAATGGTATTTTACCCTTTTTTATCCATTGTAAAGCGTGTGGCTCACAACCCAAAAGTCGGGTTATGTACCGTTTGCTATTCAGATGGTCCACCATTGATCTAACACTATCTTCGAAAGTAAGTTAAACATACACATGCTAAAAAAACTAACTTAAAATTTCGTAACTGATACTTTGAAAGTCCATACTAATTATCTCAGTGAGTTTGACAACACGCTATATATGTATATGAATAGATCGAAGATTTATTGACCCATATGTTGTATATATTTTTGTATTACAATACGTAATAATACGTAATACGTTTAACTAATTGGAGATTTTAATTTTATTTTACTGTTTATTTTTAAACATGCCAGTGCATATGTGTGTGTGTGTGTGTGTCTGTGTAAATGTGTGTATGTTGTATAAAAGTCTTTCTTTTTGTGCACAAGTTTTTTCTTTTCAGTTTTTCATTTATTTATTACTTTGCGTTGTTGGTATTGTTGTAACATTACTCATATTGTGGTCAAAATCATTAATAAATATTTTACAACATTACAGATTCAGTATATAGTAAATAAAGCATATAGCATATAAGTATGGCCATATTAATTGTTGAGTTGTGTAGGGGCCCCATAAAATTTATAATGATTTTTTTTTTTGCTTTTACAAATCCACTATTTTCATAGTTTAGATGGGTTTGGTTTAGTTCGTTGTACGCTTGTACAATTTGCCCTTTGGTGTACGAGTTATAAAAATGTTAAATAATAATAATAATAATAATAAGAAGAAGAAGAAGAAGAAAAAAGAAAATAAAGAAAAAGAAAAAAAAACTTTGAACAAAAAAGAAAAGATGGAAAAATTTTCCAGTGAATTATAAAAACATTTAATGGCCGTGTAAATTTTTACAGATTTGAACTTTTGTTCAATCGGAACGTGTGTTACATGTACGCACAACAAAATACAATCGTATCCAATAAACATGCTGATGTGAATGTGAATTTTTAGATTTTCATTAATAATCTTTAAAGGGGTTAAATTTTAATGTTCACATTCACACTAGTACAAAATATTAACTCAACCAATACATGAAAAAATTTCTTTGAGGCGGTTAACAAATGTACAACACAACCCAACAAAACAAAATCTAATAAAATGCAAAGAGGCAGACAATTATATATTTCTTAAAATTGTATTATTTTTAATGCTATGGTTGATGTTGGTGTTGTTGTTGTTGTTCATATTATTTTGAAGTTTAGAGTAAATTGAAATGAACTGAACTGAACTGAACTGAACTGAACTGAACTGACTGAGCTGAATTGAACTAAAGTGAAGAAGAATAAATTTTGGTTAGAAACTTAAAGTTACACTAGAAAAAAACACATTTATTGTTATCCTTAACTGATCATCTTAAACTCTAAACCAAAATTAAAAGAAAAATATATAAAAAAAATTAAATATAAAATATATAAGAAATATATATATATATATATATATATATATATATAATAATAAATAATAATAATAATAATAATAATAAAAAGAAGTGCTTAAAAACTTTAAGCTTAAAATCAAACTAAAAACCAGAGAGAAAAATTTTCAGATTTTTATGTGACTTCGCCGTAAAAATGAAACAAAAAAAAATAAAAAAAGAAAAATAAATAAATAAATAAAAACACAATGCAAAAAAGAAACAATAAAAACAGAAAAAAACAAACGAGTGGAAGCGAAGAAAAAAAAATAGAAAATATCATTTCCCTTAAAAATCTATAAATGCTTTAACACAAGTGAATACACATGATGCTCACGATAGCATTAAACGCTACATGCATGCCGACAGCTACATGATTATGTCAAATTGTATTGTACACGTACATGCACACGTATGTATAACAGCACAAATAAAAACGATCATTATCACAATCGTTGCCGTCGTCTCTTTTGTTGTCGTCGCCTTTTCTGGCAAAATAAAAAGCAAAATGCGTTATAAATTTTAAAGTTGCATCTTTATGATTGTTTCAGCATAAACTTTTTTTTTTTTGGCACAAATATACTCATTAGTATTATTTTACTTATTTATTTTTTATATTATAATTATAATAATACAAAATAACATACATACATACATACATACGTACATATGCCATAATCGTAATACATAAATGAATGTGTGCTATGTGTATCTATGAGATAGAGATAGATAGATATATGTTTAGCTTTCAAACTAAATGTATTAATGTTTCAAATTAAATGCATTAATAAACCGACAGGTAATTTTGTTCAGATAATTTATGATTTTGTTTCTTCAATTCTTCAATTCTTCTTTTCTTTCTTCTTTCTTTTCATGTAAATATAATGAAATAGCAGAAAAAAGCAAAACAAAAAAATGATATACCCATAAACGTTGAACGTGGAACGATGAACGATGAACGATGAACGATGAACTAAGAATCAAGAATTGTTAAGGAATATTTTTATGGTACCATACCCACACACAATCCCTAAGAATTTAAAAGCTTAAAAATGAACATTAATTTTTATAGATATAGAAATTTAATTAGTTTAAACATATGAACAAAAGCAGGTGAGATTAGAAAACTTTATAAGCCATTAAAGGAGTGAGAGAAAGAGAAAGATAATAAAAATTAAAATTTGAAAAAAATTAAAATTATCTAAGATCTAACTAAAACGATAAGGATATTAAATTTTGAAATCTTGAAATGCAATTATTGAACGTAAAAATGGGCACCGGCATATTTCTATGAATTTCGTTAACTTTTAATTTCAGTCCTTTTTTTATTATACAAAAAAATTAAAAGGGCAACTATAATTCCAAATTCTGTAATAAAAAAATTACTAAGAAAAACAATTTTATCATTTGTTTTCTAAGTTCTGGAAAGATTGATACTCTTTTTGCGTAGTAATAATCTTTGAAATTTAGAGCATTTTTTTTAGAACATAATGGTAAACAAGTAAATGATGATGATGTGGGTGGTTGTATTAAAGGATAAGTAATTTAAAGAAGTTATTAAAAAGAACCAGCTCATTTAGAAATGGTACATCAGAAGGTGGTTGGAAGGTAACGATATTTAGGGGCGACTCGTGAGCTTATATGATCAAATCAAAGATTTAATTTGGTACCATGGGTTCACCAGTTGGCTTCTTGGGAGCTGTGATGCCAACATCCCGAGTGATGAGCCTTCAAAGGTTCACGTTCGTTCACCTGTTTGCTTGTTATGCGAAGTTCCATATTACCATTACAATGGCTAACTGACAAGGCTTCCTGAGGTGAACAACCAGGCCTAGAGGTCTCGACTAAGCTTTATATATAAAGTGCAAAACAAGCTTAGTGTAACGGTACCATTTTCCCTTTATTACCAACTCTAAAGCCCAAATTATATATAATTGTACTACCATGGGAATTAAGCCATCACGGCAGGTGTACTTGTACAACACTAACTGAAAAAGGTTCAAGAAAGCAATAGAACTATAAATGATAATTAAAAAAAGTGTCAAAATGATACTAACGGATTTTGAAACTTTTGAAAAATGCAATTTATCAAATTTGGCCTTTTTCCACATTTCGCGCACATTACCTTTCAAGGCACTACTTCACTCCGATTATTTAGCTAATAATTCAGTTAATCCTTTCAATTTAATTTGGTTTAGTCAAATTTTCTTTCATATAACACAGATTTAATTTGTTATTTTATTGAGCGATTTAAAAAAACTGATTTCCACACAATAGTAAAAATATTTTATCGATTATGGCAACTTAAGATTCTATTTAATATATTTCTATTACATTTTACATTTCGAAGCGTTTCATTGAATGGATCTTAAATGTATTGTTTAATATTTAGTACTTAATATTTGGAGTAAAATCTTTTAAAATTAAATTAAAAGAAGCAATTGCTTCAATTGAATTTTGCTTTAATAATTTTTGCAATCAATGACATTCAATCCAAATAGTATCAGATGTAAGAGAATTATTAAATTATCATGTACTACTTTTAATAATTTTTCATTGTCCGAATTCAGAGGTATTCACTAAAAAAACACTGGTCAAACTATAATAAATAATTATCTAAATAATTAAAATTTTTCATAATTAACTAACTTGGTAATTAATGATAGTCAGTCACGTGATATCTAGCTTTTTTTTCTGTGAGTTAACTCTGATTCATTTTTTAAATTCCACTCAAGGAAACGCTTTTAATATTCTAATATTTTGGGTAGTCATGTGAACAAGAAGATCAGACCAAGTACTTAACTATCATAACTAAAATCTTAAATAGAAGATTGTATTTGTAGATCCTGCCAATTTTATGTATAAAAACAACTCGGTAACTTATTCTACAAACTGATTATGGATTTTTGGATAACGTAAGATTTAGTTGTAGTACCTCATAACGATGCCAAATGAATGTTAATTTGGTGAAACATGAAGGTCGATATCAGAGCTCAGCTTCTGCTGGCGCTATGAATAAGGAATTTTTTTAAGAGAATTTGGAATTTGATTTGAAGACGAGATTGAAAATGAACGAAAACAAACTCTCAACAAAAGATTAAAAATTTTCATTTATCTTTATTATAAATATCTTTTACAAAAATTAAAATTTTAATCTATATCATTATAAATAACTTTTAACATTTTTAGAAAATTCTTTTTTTTTTTTTTTGTTTTCTTTATCTTTAACAATCGCTCACAACTGACTGTACCATTCTTATTTGTTTTTGTTTTTTTTTTTTTTTTTTTTTTAATTAAAATTATGTATAAATCGCAAAATTTTATATGATTTTTCTATTTTATATTTAAGAAAATTTTTTTTTATGTTAGTTTACGTTTCCATTATACTGGCTCGGCAACAATTCTAACAACTACATGAATGATGAATTATTTTATAAATTAGATGATATAAGTATGATTGATGAGATTACATTTTACAATAATTATGTTAATATAATTAACAAAACTAACATAAGTAATTGCAACTTTTTTTTTTTTTTGAAACTCCCAAATGAAATTGCAAAAGTTTCAAAAGTTTTAAAGAAAAAACAGAAAAATTCTATGTGCGCTCAACTTGTAAAACTTCTAAAAAAGTAATTATTATTTATTGAAATGTTGTATATAAATATTAGTTATTAATTTTAATTTTTTAGTTCCACACATTTCGGTTGCTCGGTATACTTCTCTATTCCATAAATTGTATAATTTGTTCGATTGATGGCAAAGAATTTTTAATTAAAATATAAAAGTACTGATGCAATAAATAATTTTTTTTTTAATGCTGTGCCCTGCCCGTAATAAAATTGAATCTATTAAGAATACAATTTATATTATTTATGTCGTTTTATATTTCACTTAATAATTAATTTACTAAAAATTCATTCCAAATAATTAAATAATATTCGTTACAAACTGAGTACTTAATTTTCATGGTATGTGGATCATATGTAAATGAATTTGACTAGTTAATATTTAAAAAATTGGAATAAATTTCAATCAGAAATTATTTTAGTTTTTTTTTTTTTTTTTTTTTTAGGAAGATTTCAGTTTTATAGTTTTGCAAAAAATCCTTGCTTTTATAAAGTAATGGTTATATACGAAGAGCGGCCAACAGATGATTTAAGATTTTCTTTTATGACATTTATTTAAATTTTTTTTTACAAAATCTTTCAAAAATTTGCAATTTTTATTAAAAAAAAAAAAAAAAAAATGCTTCCCCAAATAAGTGTTTCATATAAAAAACTATAAATTCTGTAATGAGTTTACCATCGATAAATCGATATGTGAAATGAAGAATAATCGAATAAAGGCCCAAATTAATTTAGCTAAAAATATTTGATACGAATCACATGTAAATTACATGTGATTTTAGCATTAATTTAAATTTTATATATGTTATAGATTGAATATACTTAATAAAAGCCAATCCAGAAAATATACCCTTATTGATTTACAAAATATTTCTAGCGTAGAAATTTCACATTTATCATTTTAGATGGTAAATAAATCATGTTCATCTAGAGATTTTTAAAAAAAATTCCTACATTTTCATTGATAACATATGGATTAATAAGCTTTTGGTCTATGTGAACACCTTAACTTAATTGGCCATTGATTGGCCATTAGTGCATTTATTACAAAGAGCTATTGAAAATTTTCACTTTTTATTTTTAGACTTTTTAGCTTATTTGGCAATACTTTTGATTTAATTGGACATACTAACAAAGGGAATTCTCTTAAACTGCCTTTCATAACTTTAAAAATCGATCTAAATCATATATGCCAAAACGGAAACTTTTTGACCATTTTAATAAATTATTTTTTTTTAAATTTAATTATTGCTTCATATTCTTATATTCATACATTTTTATATGATTTTTCTATTTTAATAAATCGTTCCGCATGTGTGACATATTGCTCATGTGAAACTGTCAAACTGAATAGTGAGGAAATTTATTTGCATGTACGTCTTTAATGTTCTTTATGGGTGGACACTTGTTGGTCATATCTACATTATACACATGTTGCTTGGCTTCCATACATACAATTACATTGCATTACATTTACAATTATTGTTGTTTTATATTCTTCTTCTTCTTATTATTATTATTATTATTATTCTGACAAAAAAAAAAATCATCATAATAATAACAATAATAATAATAATAGCTCTTTGGGATAAGTACACATCAATTGAACAACTGTAGATTTCAATATTACATTCAGATCTACATAAACATGATAAGCATAATTAATCAATATTCAGACTTATTGCATTATAATTATTTCATTGGCATGATACGGTCTACAGATTTAAAAAAAATAAACGTATGCCGCTAACAAATTCTTAGAAAGAAAGCTTCTATGGTGGTATTTTTCTATGAGAGAAAATAAAGTCAAGAAAAAAAAAATATAAATGAAAAAATTTCTATATTAGCCAGAGCAGAATTTTGAATACTCACCACTCAGCAGTTGTCATGGCCCAGGTATATAAATCACAAAAATAGTAATTAAAATAATTTATAAGAATCATAAAAAAAAAAAAAATTTGAAATGAAATTGAAATTGAAAAACATGAAAATTTCAACAAACGGAGGAAGGGCTTTATGAGCATTCAGCAAATATCATAAATATAAATGCAAAGTATGCCCTTTTTTTATGGCTTATTGATGAATTTAAATTAATTTAGGTTAAAGCAAAGTTTTTGTAATGAAATTAAAATGTAAGCCAATTGGATTCAAATTTTAGCAAAATTTCAAATTAATCTTAAACTATTACATACACACACACCACACCACACACACACACACACACACACACAACACACACACACACACACCACACACACAACTGACACACACACACATCACACAAACACACACACACACACACACACACATCACACATTCACACACACACACACACACACACAAACACACACATCACACACACACACACACACAACACACACAAAACACACACACACACCACACACATCACACAACATCACACACACACACACCCCACACACATCACACAAGCATTACACACACACACACACACACACACACAACACAACACACACAACACCACACAACACAACACACACCACACACACACACACACATCACACACACATACACACACATTACACACACACACAACACACACACACACCACACATCACACAACAACACACACACACACACACACACACACACACACACATTCACACACACAACACACACAACACACACACACACACATACACAACACAACACAACACACACACACACAACACACACACACACACACACATCACACATTACACATTACACCACACACAACACTCATTACACATTACACAAGCATTACACACATTCGATTTTAACTTTTTAAAAATATAGAATAAAGTACCACGAATGAAAGCAACTTCTTATGCCAAATCATACGCTGTCTACTTACACGGTCATAAACTTTTTTAAAGTAAACGAAAACCAAGGAGAAAGTTACGCCTGCTGCAAATTGCATCATTTTGGCCACAAAATTTCCATCACAACATGAGATCTAAAGAAAATTGTTAGCCGCTAACCATAACAATTTTCTGTAGTTTTTTCTGTATTAAACTTTTATTGTTAAACCAAATCAATCAAATCAATATCCCGCAAAAATTTTTTGTAATGTTAAAAATTTGCTAAAGCATGCTTTGTATAAACTTTTTGAGTTATCTGTCTATTAATTGCTCATTTAAAGTGAGTACTCAGTTTTAGGGGATTTTTTTTTTTTTTATTTAGGGGAATTGCAAAATAGTTTTTGCTACAACAATAAAAATCTGCCTTCACGCATAGCACACAGCAGGCTACATTATGATCGAACAAATAATATCAATCATGCGTTACCACATGATTATAAAATGCTAATTATTAATAATTAAAAAACTGGATAACATTTTAATCATAATATAAATAACATAAAATTCCAATAACACAAAACAAAAACCAAAAAAAAAAGCAAAGAAACAAAAAATAACCACAAACAATTTCCTGTCATATGGCCGGTGGTGTCAAATCAAATCATTTGTAAAAATTACAAGGAACTAAATCAATTGGCAGATTTATCATATCACAAATTATGTAAGATTTTTATAGTTGATCTGGACCGACTCTTAAATACTTACATCACATTACTTTAATTAATATGGTGGTCAAATAAGAGAATTGCAAGCCAATAAAGTTGAAAAAATTGTAATTTTTTTTATTATTTCAAAAGTTCATTATATGAGAGGAAGTTCAAAAAATTTATCAATATGGACAATGCTGGGCTAATAAGGGAATATTCCCTTAAATATAAACAAAATTGAACATTTTGCCTATAAAATCATTATTATCGAAGAAAGTGTTATATCGGAAATGGTTGTAAAAATCCACCTATCTGAAGCATATTCGGTTTTCGTATTTGTTATATTAAAATACAATTCAGCATCAATTTACTTGAAAATATATTTAAAATTGTACTTTTTTTTTGCATAAAATGCCACATTTAAAAAAAAGTGCTTTATAGAGGGCGTTATGCAAAATTTAATTTAATGATTTTTCAATAGAGTTCGCCTCTGAGCTAAAACGTAACATTATACCAAATTTAAATAAAATATTTCAAAAAATTTCGATCTATAGCTTGACATTATATTTACATGAACTGACATCAAGCGTATGGACAAATAGGCAAACATAAATTGAATCAGGAAGCGAGTCTAAGGTGTTAGGTATAATAAAAGTTGAGTCTATTTTAAATTCATTTGCGTGTTACAAATATCTACAGAAACTTATAATACCTTGTACCGCAACTAATATAGCGTGTAAAAAATTATAATAATGGACAATGGACTATTTGAAAACATTATATTTAATACAAATTTTTTTAAGCACTTAATAAATCTAAAACTGCGAATTTGAAAAATCATGATAATTATTTTTTACGATACTTTATTGGGAGTGGTTCATGTATTAATACTTTCATTAGATTTGACTTTTCCTATTTTTAATTTTCCATTATCCATTTTCGATATTCCATTTAAGTTGTGGAAAACTTAATTCCTCATCTTACACTCGTCCACCTTACGAGTGTAAGATGTTTATCCAACATTCAAAGCATTCGTTAAGAGCATGATCTATTTATCAGTAATAATTTATGGACTCTTTGCCATATAATATTTCCCTTTTTTTTTTTTATACTCTAGAACACTTGTGGTGAAAGGTACAATAAGTTAGTGTATAACGATTGACTCGGAAATATTTTCTAATTTAATTTAGGTCAGTCTGTCTGTTTGTCTATTGTGTCTCCATGTAAACTTTTTTTTTTGGAAATGCAGGACACCTTTAAAAAACTAATTGAATAAAATTTAATATGTAGGCATGTTATAGCCAAAAAAAAAACGTTCGGCAATAAATTTGAATAAGCTCAGACCATACTTACGACCACGCCCTACAAAGCGATTTATTTTGTAAAAGGTTATTATATGAAAAAACTAACAATTCTGAGTATTTCTAAACAAAATTGTGATATAAGGTATTTAATAGTCGGCTCCAGCCAACTTCTTTCAATCTAAAATTTTGTTACACTCTAAAGTAGTTCAAGTAAACATCTCATGCATAGCGTGGTTATAATTTATATAAGAACTTTACATAAACGTTTAGCATATTTTACGTTTAATATAAAATCGCGTGCGTGCTTAATGTAATAAAAAATTGTTTATACATTTTGCGGTCTTTGAAAATCAAGTTTTGAGTATTCAATGGAAATGTTACTCATTCTGCTATTTTATATGCTTCATTTATTATTCGACAATGAATCAATAAAGCAATGTAAGAAGACTAAAAAAGAGGAACAAATGACTGCTGCCAAAGAAGTGATTGTTTGCGTACAATGCTTTAAAGGTTTTGTGTACTTTGTTTCAATTTTCATTGATTTCGAAATTCATTGATCGTGCCATTGGTTACGGCAATTTTTTCTTTGGATGAATAATTATTGCATTTTGGGTATTGATATTTTTAAATTGTTAAAATAAATGACTTACCAATAGGGGTCTCAACACCATTTTGATGAGGTGGTGAGTTGTGATCCTTGTGATTACCGGATTCTGTTAGCGGTAAAGCAACAGCTGATGCAGATGATGGTGAAGGTGATGATGAATCACAAGAACTATCTATGGATTGTATTGTGGTTGATACAGCTATCAAATGCGGATGCGTTTGTTGTGACTGTTGATGGGATTGCTGTGACTGCTGTGACTGCTGTTGCTGTTGTTGTTGCTGCTGCTGCTGCTGCTGATGATGATGATGATGATGATGATGGTGCTGATGACATGGTTGATTCGTTGACGCATGATGATTTTGGTGCTGCTGTTGCTGATGTTGCTGCTGTTGTTGTTGTTGTTGTTGCTGCTCTTGTTGGTGTTGTTGATGCTGATGATGCTGATGTTCATGCTCTTGTGGTGATTGTTGATGGTGATGATTATGATGATGATGAGGATGGTGATGATCAGATGGTGTAACACCACCTCCACCACCACCACCACTACTACTGCCACACCGTATTACATTGCCAGATACAGTCATGCTTAGGCTACCTGTTGGATTTGTGCCAGCTGCAGTAGCATTACCATTGCCAGTGTGAACTTCATTATGCGGTGGCGATCTTATTGTTGATATAGTAGCAGCAGCGGCAGCAGCAGCCGCATGATGAGCGGGTACTAAACCGACTCCAGCCACTGCTGCTACTGAAGCTGGATCGACAAGATGAGAATGGAGATGACGATGATGCAACTGCTGATTTAAATGTTGTATATGATGATGATAATTAAGTACTGGTGCTACAGGTGGCACTTCATGCATATTCAACAAGCGATGTTCATCTTGCTGTTGCGCTCGTCTTAAAGCTGTCTGTTGTGCCATCACTCGTTGACGATCTAAAGTTAATAGACACTTTTCACAATCACAGAAACGATATTTACAATAGCGTTTGTGCCCCTTCAATTTGATCTTTAAGCCATGATTATGACAGCGTGCGCAATTCGGTTTAGTGCGTGGCGTTCCACTGCTGCCACTCGAACTTGATGCACGCACGCTCAATTCATTTTTCGAATCACGTATGTCCGCATCGGACATTGTGTCACTACTATTCCAATTGCCGTCCTCAGAAACCATTCAAAATAATTTTTCTTAAAATTTGGGTATTCAATGGGATCGAAAATTATAATAATAGAAAAATGAAGTGAAAGCGTAAGAAACGTTTTCAAAATTTTAAAGAATTTTTAGTGTCCAGGCGAAATTGTTTTTCGATTAACTTGTTTTTTCTCTTTTATTTTTAAACACTTAACACTGACTGTTTAAATCAAGTACGCGATACACTTTCATAAAGTTTTACTTGTTATTATTTTTTCAAAGTTATAATTTCAACTTGAATTTAAACGATATCTGAAAGAAAATTAAATGAAATTGAATGCAGCATTTTGTAAATATTTGTCATAATTTTACAATTATACATTTTTAAATGTTGTACACGATTTTTATTATAATTTTACAAAGACTTCAGTCACAATGATTTACGATCTACAGTTTTAAATGAAAGAGCTAAATTATTTAACAAACCATTACAAACTAAAACTTTTTCTACACAATCACTAAACTAAAATAATTAAGATTAATGTATCGAATCGTTTGTAAAAAATTTTCTCTTTTTACAATCTTTTTGATTTAAAACTGCGATTGTTTTTCGCCTGGTTAAAAAGCAAGATCCCTAAGACTCTTAAAATTTTGTAAGATTTTTTTTGATTAGCATAAAATTCTCATATGTTTTGTCTAAACATCTTTTAGGTAATTTATTTCGGCAAGACACTTATAGATTTTGAAATTAAGCATCAATTAAATTGAAGAATGGATATAAAAAATTTTAAAGATTCTGAATTTTCTAAAACATTATTTGTAATGGTCATAAATAAAAAAAGTTTAAAAGCGATTTTTTTGTAATAATCATATCGTCTATTCAGAAAAATTTCTTGTAAAAGTCTTGTTAAAGAATATGAAATTTATATTTAATTTTTTTACAATTTTTAAGTTGTGAAGTTTGGCATCACTGCTAATGAATTATGCAAAATGCAATCATGGAAATTTTATTACTAAAATTCTAAATAAAATTTAAAATTTCCTAATCATAAGTAGACAAAAGTCGTCCGCCATTTATGCATATCATACTTTTCTAGAAAGTATTTAAAAATTTTATCTTCTTGGCTTCCTTATGCTGCATACATAAAAGGAAGATTGTTCCATAAGGTAACAGAGCATGCAGTTTGACATTTACGCTGTTCTCATTACAATTCTTTATTGCTATGGAGCAACTTTATATATGGATATTTTACTTTTTTTATGTAAAAAAAGAATATTTATTAAATTGAGGTGAGCAGAATTTCAATTGTATTAAATATAAACGCATTTATATTAACAACTAATAAAATTGTTTGTCCAAGCACTTGGTGGTATGAATTCACACGACAATTACATCATTTATTTTTTTTTTAAATTATCGCAAGCGCGTGCACTACTACACTTACACATAATGTACATTATATAATAATCAAGCTTTATAAAATTTATTTATATAAAAAAAGAATACGACTAGAAGTTTAATACAATAAACAAATACGAAAAAAAAAAGCAACAATTCCACTTAGAACTAATAGAATAATAATAGAAAAAATAAAACAGAGAGAGAGAGAGAGTGAGAGAGAGACGATAAATTGCAGATAGCGTAGATAGCGAGTAGCTAGCCACTGAAGTAAAATATTCTAACGTGTAATGAGCATTTTAATATTACACGTTCATCTAACTTTAATAAATAAAATTTTAGACACACGTGTTTAAGCGTGCAAATCAAATAAGCGGCCCCCTGGTGGTGATTGTTTGCTTTTATATTTGCGAAAAATTTTCTTTTAATCATTCGCTAGGAACAAGAAAACTTTTCACAGAATTTTAAACATCAAATCATGATTTTGTTTTAAATGGTTTTTTCATTTCAAAGTTTTTCGATATCTTAAAATGCTTGTTGCCATTTTCATTTAACAAATTTTTTACTTTAAAGTCAGTAAAGTCAAATGAATACATTTTACACATAACACTTTTTGTAATCGTAAGGAATTAAATATCGATGCACTTTAATTGTATTAATAACGTACAAAATTCTTTTAAGCGCCATTAAAATTTCTGCTCTTACTGAAGCAAATGGAATGCTAGACAGAAATTTCGCCTAATTAGAATTAATTAATTCATTTATAATAATTCATAATTACTTAATTTATAATAAATTTTCAATTTTTAGTATGCTAAAAAAAAAAAAAGAAAACTGTAAAGGAATTACAAAAATTTTTTTCTCATAAACTTAAGATATTTGAAAGAAAAGTTTGGCCCATATCAATTCATAAAATTGGTCATACTTGTTGTATATTCCATTTGATGTTCAATTAAATGTGACTTTATTTACATTTACACACAATATAATCGGAATTTAATTTGTATTATTTATAAAATAAATAAATACAAGTTTTGCCATTTCAATTAAAAAATTACTTTCGTGTTACACATGATAAGCTTGATCGATTTTTTAATAATTGCCCTGCAAAAAAATATGTAACTTATTAAAATTTTTCTTATAAAAATGAAAAAAAAATTTTTTTGCATTTGCAATTAAATTAAATATTTATAACTTACTGACTGACTTCTTTTATATCGAACATTACGCTTGATTTTTATTAAAAATTGTTAAGTTGAAAGTAATATCTAAATTTTTACAATTTATCTAAAGAATTAAAACTTGGTGGATCAGCACACCCATTTTTGAAATAACTGTTCATTAATCATTTGTATTAGAAATTCACATTTCATAAAAAATTTGCAGCTTTGAAAATTTGTTTAGAAAATTTTTGTAGAAAACCGATTTATTCCATGAAATTTAATTTTTCTACTTTTCTACTTTTTTAGAATTTTTTACATAATTTTAACTTAAAGTTAAATTTTCATTTTTATATGATAAATATTTAAATTTCATCAGTTATTTGACAATGAAATTTTGATAATTTTGAAAAAGGCAAAATTATAACTTTTTATTATTATTTTATAGAAATTTCTTGGTAATGTATTTACCTTTACAAACGTCCGACTAATTGTTTAAATATTTTCAAAAATTTTTTTAAATATATAAATAAAATTTTGCATTTAATTTTTAAATATTTTTAGCATTAATTTAATTAAATTATTATGAAGTTTGTATAATAAAAATAGCAAGCAATATAAACATTTCAACAAATTTTATATGACATCTAAAATGCTGTACTTTTGTTTTTTGCATACAAAATTCGATGAATTTTCATTCACAGTTCTTTCTACAAAATTGTTCGCCAATAACGATTTTTTCAAATTTTTTCTATTGTCTATTTTGTTTGGGCCTACATTTTTACATTTTATAAAATCATTTATTTGTAGCATTATTTTCTAAAATCGATTTTATAATGTATTGATTGGTTTAGATCGAGCAAATAGGACCACAAAATTTTTCGATTATTTTAGTTTTGTAAAAAGTGAACGCCATCTACGCTTTTTTTGTTTATTTTTTTTTTTTTGTTTTTTGCAAGTAACGAATATTTTGAAAATCTAATATCAACGTTAACTTTTATAAAGATTATAAAAAGGACACCCCTTTTTAATAGATAACACTTTTTTCTCTCTCTCTAAATTGATTTTGCACTTTTTATGAAAAAAAAAAATCGATGTCGCCTACAAAAAAGAAAAGAAAAGAAAAGAAACGCCTTAATAAATTGTCACTTAATTTATTTTAGTTTGTGTGTGTGGTGTGTGTGTGTGTGTGTTTTCTTTATTGTTTTCCGTTTATTTCCGTTTCGATCAAAGAGACTTTATGACAACATTATCTTTATTGAATTTTTTTTTTTAAAATTTTACTAATACAGAAAAAAAATGATAAAAAAAAATAATAATGTTGAAGAAAAAAATTTTACAGTTCTATGACACTTTAATAATTATTTTTAATACTTAAATAATTATTTTTAGAGAAAAAAGAGAAAAAACTCGCCAGGAAGAAAGAAAAAAAGAAAATAATACAATCGATTATCGATTACGTATTATTGTTTGATGATACAAATGATTGATGAACATAAAATTCAACATCAAAATAACTTGATAAATTTATTTAAGTTATTTTAAAAGTTTTGCTTCAGCTCACCTTTATTTCTCTAATTTAATTAATAATTTTATTAAATAATGTTTTACTCGTTTTTTTTTTTATTATTTAGTAATTTTTATGAAAAATTTGCCAATAAGTGCCAGCAGAAAAAATTTCCAAATTTTAATTTATTATTATTTGTTCTTATTGTTCTTCTCTTAAGCATTTAATAAAATTAAAAAAAAAATATTTTATTAAGTGAAAAAACTTTTTATTAAGTAATTTAAGTCTTTTTTTGTAATGTTTGAATTTTTTTTAAATTTTTGCCCGAAATTTCTATTTAATTTTCTTTGCCGCATTAATTCTTTTATTATTAAAATTATATTTATTTACTATAAATTTTATATTAATTATGTTATTTTTACGCTTAATTTAAAAAAAATTGTATTTTTGTTTCATTCTTTTTTTTTTTTTTTTTGAAATTTATATTTTCCCGTTTATTTTGGCTTTTTATTTTTCGTTTTTAGTTTGCACCAACACTTAAAATTTTGTTCTTCAGTTGTTTTTTTTTTGTTATTGCTTTTTTTTTGTTCTCTCTTTCTATTTGTTTTGATATTTATATTATTGTTGTTATTGTTATTGTAAATAAATAAATAACGGATTATTTACTCGCTTGTTTCATTTTCTATCATTTCTAATTATTAATATTTCTAATTTGTATTCAGATCAATTTATAGCATTTAGACATATTTTTCAACATTTATCTGAGTTGGTTTGGTGTTATTGTTTGTATAGAAATATATACAAAAAAAATATATTTATACATACACACACATATATATACACACACGTATGTAATATGGCAGAATGTTATACATTAATTTTTTTTTAAAGTACATCATTAATTTTTGTTACTGTTTCTTTCTTTTTTGTATGCTTAGATCAATTCAATTTTACTGCTATTTATTTTCAATATATATATATATATACGTGTGTGTGTGTGTGTGTGTGTGTGTGTATGTTTATCTGCATATGCATCGAGATTTTTCTTACTTTCTTCTTTTTAGGTATTTATATTATTCTTTAATAAATCAATAATTATATTTATTTATATACACATGTGTGTTTGTATGTATGTGTGTATGTATATACTTCTATACATATATATTCGTAAATATATATAATTAATATATTAACGCAAATTTTTTTGTCTTCTTTCTTTGCTTTTGTTACTTTGCATTCATTTTAAAATAGATTTCTTACACTCATAACAAAATTAATCAAATTATTCAAATCAATTATTTTCGAAACTCTTATTTTTCAACATTTTCTACACCATTTTATTCATCTTCTTCTTCCTCCTCTATTTGTTCATTTGTTTATTTATTTTTTTTATATGATAAGAAAATTTCAATGGAGTTCATGTATGGACCTACGCAAAATTATACAGCTCTCCAGTATAAAATGAATTATGCAAAATACAAAAAAAATTAGAAGCAACGATAGCAAAAACAACAAAAAATTTCAAAATCATAATAATTTTATTATGGTCATTTATTGTTTCTTTTTTCTTTGTACTGTTTTGTTTTATTTTGTTAATTTTTTTTCCTTTTTAACTTTTTTTTAAAATCGTTTCTATCTCTTTTTCTTTGTTTTTCTTATTTTTATTTGTAAAATGTATTTACTTCAATCATTTATTTATGATTTATTTATAAGCGAATAATTCGATACATTTTATTTAAAAGCCCGATTGTCACTGAATTGTTTAAGCGAAAATGAATTGAAAGAAAAATGAATGCTACTGCTACTGCTGCTGCTATTGGTGCTGCCTTCTGCTGCTGCTGCTTCTACAGCACACGCATATACACATATGCATAAACATAAGCGATAAAAAAAACAGGAATAGCATAATGTACATATACATAAAGACGTAACACCGCTATGTAACGTGAATGTAGGATAGCTACCTATCGTATCGTATCGTATCATGTCGTATTATATCGTATTGTATTCAACATACGACGAACGACGGCATGCAATACGCACTTATTATTATTATTATGCAGCAGAATTTGTATATATTTTGTAATGATTGTATTGGATGAATATATAGAAAGAGAGAAAGATGCTTGCATTTAACTTACTACTTGTTGTAATTATTTCTTTCATGTTATACAAATATATACATACATAATAATAATGTATATATTTAAATGGGTACATATGCCAGATAGTGGTAGCATCAACAAGAACAAGGTGTATATAGTTTGGTTGGTTAGTTACTAGATGATTATCTCGTTCTCTCTCTTGTTCTCATTCTAACTATCAAAACATTGAAATTGCTCTTCGGCATTTTCATTTCGAGCTTCATTCATATTTAAGTATATACCGGCTTTTATATATGACACAAGCATACATATGAAGAGAAAAGATAGAAAGAGTGAGATGGGAAGAGAGATGGATCTATAAATAGTTAGCTAAATAGAGATGGGAAAAGCATGAGAGAGATGAAGAACAGTTGATTTCGTTACTTCATTATTCTTCACTTTTCTTTCATTTTTTTCATTTACTTTTCTTATAACAAATTTATAAAGGTAGTGCAACAGTACCACACACACACACAATGTTGTGTAAACATATCAGTAATAGTAATTCAAAATTTATACTAATTAGAATAATAATAACAACAACAAAAATAATTACGTACTGATAACAAACGGCACTTTGAAGCGCAAGGTACAAGAGCAAACAAATAAATTTAAATAAAATATTTGTGTGAATTAAGTTTGTTAATCATACGATCAAATTTAATAATTAAGCACCTAAAAGCATTTCATTCTCTCTTACTCTCTCTTTCGAGGTTCGGCTTATATCTGCTATCTGCTTGCCTATCTCTGTCTATATATGTCTATCTCTGTCTTTCTCATACTGCTCTATTAATGTTTCTCTCTCTTTCTTTTCAAATCACTCTCCTTCACATTCACACCTAACACACCTAACACAACTAACAAACTGTAAACGCATCCATATATAGGAAAAAAAATGTAGTTCAAATTTTTATTTGATATTTCTTCCATTTCACATTTGTTGTTGCTTGTATGTACTTCCGAATTTATGTAATAAGTGTTACTCATTTATTACATCGGTTACAGGGGTATGTATATACGTATGTACATATTATATGTAACTGTATATATATATATATATATATATATATATATATATTATATTATGCTAGGCAGTCATACACAAACAAAAGTAATAGCTTTGTCAAGTGAAAGCAACCAATCTGTGAAGGTTTCATTTACATATAAATAATTGTTGTTGTTTGTATAGAAAAATGTTTGCGACCCAAACGAGGAAATGTACGTATATGTATGCTTATATATAAATGTATACACAAAATGTGCATTGGTATTTTGTAATAGAGATATTTCTTCTTTTTATTTTTTGTTTTTGTTTTGCTTTTATTATCTTTTGTTTTATTTCGTTTTGTCCGTTTTTAGTTTTGCCTTTTCTTATCGTGTTTTTCTGTTATTGCCTCATCTCAAATTTTTTTTTCCATTTCTCTTTAACCATGACCTATCAGGCGACGTTTCGAGTTACAGCACAAGTCGTATTTATATATTTTTACTTTACTCTCCAATTCTATTTCTTTCTTTCTCTTTCTCTCTTCCCAACTCTACAAATTTTTGTTTTAATTGTTTCTCCTTCTTCATAACTCCCAATTACAGGAGTGATGAATGTAAATGCTTGCTTAATGCTTGTTTATCATGCCACATAAACTGATAATGTTTGATATTCAACGTTACAACATGTATGATAACAACTCGCATAATACTCGCATGTGTACATAAATAGCTGTGACGCATACGTAACTATCTCATGTGTCATTTCAAGATATTGGTTAAATTAAATCAAAACTTTGCTGATGATGATGATGATGATAATGATATTTCTTAGCTATAACTAAGTTGGTCTGTTGATTGAATTGGTACATATCTTCGTGGCCTAAACATATGTGGCCCGACAACAGTAGCAGCAGCGATAACAACAGCAACAAAAGTAGGTATATTTTATTATCACAGATTTTATTTTATTGCAAAATTTCTCCCAAAAAACTTTTAGCGTGTGTGTACATTTGTAGGGCTGTATGTGTCTGTATGTGTGTGTGAATATGTCTATATGCAATTTAAAGTTAAGTGCTTTATATACACAACTGACGTTGTTAAACGCAAATTATAACGTCATCATCGTTGTATCGTTGTCATTGGCATTGCCATTATTGCAATGTTGTTGTTGTTATTATTATTATTATTATTATTATTATTGTCTTTGCATTTCCATTAACAGGTTATGATTTGTAATGATTTGATTTGTAAATCGTATACAAACCCAAATGGAAAACATAAACGATAGTTGAGAGTTAAGTATGTGAAATACTGCAGATTAAGGATACATTAGTTTGTACAAGTAAATTTAGCCATTGAACGAACAGCAGCATGAACACAAGTCTGAGCTCAAACACAAACTCAAACTGAAAAATTGCATTAAAGTTGCACTATTTGTTGGTGTTGATTGTTTACTTGTATTGTATTAAGTATAAACTGTCAGTATCAGAAATATCCAATACATGCTGGACACCAAGTAAATATGCAATACCCACCACCCAAATGTTGAGTGGTGGGTATTCCATTACAATTTAAGACTAATTATGGCCATGTGTGAACAAATGAACAAATGTTATTTAAAAAAAAATATAGAGAGAGAGAGAGAGAGAGGGAGAGATTGTGAATGTTTTTTTTTAGAAAATCACCACAAACAACATGTATTTCTGTGTATGAAAGTGGATAATTATATTATAAATAATTTAATGTTTAATTTATTAAGAGTAATAAAGTTTTTCACTTTTATCCCCAAAGCAAATGTAACAAAAAAGCAAGTATGGAAATAAAGAAAGTTTGCTTAATACTTTTCAAATACATTCTATTTTTTTTGGAGGAAAAATGTATTGCTAGATCCTTGAAAAAGTCAAGGGGAAGCGGTCAACAAATTGTAAATTTACTTAGACATTAAATTCATGTTTTTAGTCTTTTTTTGTCATTCTGTTAAAGCAGTCGTTACCCATAATCATTCAAAATGCGAAGTTACTTTTTGAATAGTCCTACAATTGAAATGTTATCTGTAAATCTGGAATACGACGAATTTTTTAATTGTCACTCATTCGTATTTATTGATATATATGCGCAATTTGTGCTGCATTCATTGGATTTGCATGAGACTGACTTTTTTTGGATTATTTTATTGGGTTCAGCAGAACTGAACAACTCCAAAAGGGTGGACGGTAGAACGTTTGCTTGCAAAGTCCAAAAATAAACTTCAAGGATCCCCTAATTATGGATGAATTAATTTGAAATCATTGGCAAATTCTGAATCGGTATTCGTGCTCGATTTTTTATTATAGAAAATTTTCGCATCGTAAAAGTTGAGATTTTGTCCTCAACTTTGCCAATAATTTTTAAAATTTTTGGTCTACAGATGGCTATTGAACATTTGATACAGAATATGCTTATTGTACACCACAAACCGAAAACGGTTCCCCTTTTTTAAATCAAATTATGCTTCTATTGGTTATACGTAAATTACAATAGAAAGCACCCTGGACTTTTTCAAGCGCTATCCAGCCTTGGAGCAAAATAACCATCAACAAATGCATTAAATCAGCCACGCCTATACAAATTTGTACTCATTTTTTTTTTGTTACCTTAATTTAACTCATTATTTATAAGTCGACGACGTCCATTGAGTACAGGCAAGGGCCTGGCTATTACGCAGGCGTAATTTCGCTCTAGGATTAGGAAATAGGATTTTTTTCACACGTGTCACTTATTCTCAGTTTACTTTACTTTTAATTTCATTGAAATAGATAGCATTTGTTACCTATTCAAATCATTGAGCAATAGTTAGGATTTATTTACGTAGAGTTGATTTCAATGTGATAACAATAAATGAAAGATTATTTGGCTAAAACCAAACCCACCATCCGCCAAAACCCAGCACAATGAATAAATTTTACTTTGAGGTACTAAGGATAAAACTACATTTGGAAGGTTATTCAGTATTGTACTTTTCAGCTCACGAATAATATAAAACGAGAAATAACATCAGATTTTAAAGTGAATGTTGGATAACGCCCATACCTTTGGATTTCAAAAAGGTATTAAAACAAATTTATGAAATTTTAATTTTATACCATTTATACTTGCTGCATCTAAATGTGGGCAATAGATGGTTTAATTGATGTGGGCATTAAAATGCGTACAAACACTTTCAATATTTCTCATCATAATTTTGAATGTGAAAAGCAGAGACACAGCTAGACTGATAAAATACCATTGCTTGAGGGATACAGAATTAAACAAATAATACGTGGAAGCGCTTATTTTTGAATGATACAAACTGTTAAGCATAATGAGTTCTCCATTTGAACAGTGATTTTAATGAATCACTTGATTCATTAAAATCTTTTAAGCTTCCTCTTAAGAGGAAGAAAAGCTTCGAGGTGTGACCAGATGAGTTAAAATAAATACATAAAAATTTTCTATACGATAGTAATGTACTTAATGTGTATGCGTTTTTGACTTGCTAATTCGTAATGGGCAAGATATAACATCATCACCAAACACTTTAGACGTCTAAAATAAAAGATAAAATTTTATTATCTTTGATTATATTTACATACCGGCACAGCACAGCAAACATATAAGATAACAGAGTCGAAATTCTACAATCATTGGATATTAGTCGATTACAAAAGAGATTCAGTCTTAACGTTTTCTACTTATTATTTTAATACTACAATTTGCACAGTTCTATGGAAAAAATAATAAAGTCTATGTACCAGGCGGCTTCACAGGCAGTGCAGTAAATGTTTTACATGCATACCTGCCATGAAGGCTCAAGTGCATTATACACAAACGTACATAATGATCGCTAGCGTTGATAGTCACGTCATATGCACGTCACGGTGCATGCTACCGTCACGACTACCTTCCAATTTAAAGCCTGTATTGCACTTTACATACATGGTTTAATCTTTGGTATTTAGATTCGGAGCTTTCCCCTTACTCCTTAGCTTAGTTTGGTTAGCTCAATAAGCCTAACCAGCTACCAACTTTATTCGGGAAATGGAACCCTGCACGACAAGCGTATATATGTTTGAACAAGCGACAACCCCCGCAATAGGCATATTAAAACTGGTGATCCCGTGGTACCAAATTAAATCTTCGGATCTGATCTCGTGACTCATGATGCCCCCTGATGACAATGGAGAACCAACTGCCATCTCATAAGCCATTCCCAGTTAAGTAGGTGCTTCTCGGGACTGGTTGCCCCCGGCTACAGGGGCAGATAACAATACAAAATGTATTAAATATTTAAAAAGCAATAATTGTATGGGAAATAATTTACCAAAATCCACTATGCAGAAGATTCGCTACAGGTCAAATTCTAAATAACGCAAATTCTACTAAATTAGTTCAACCACTTTGCGCTGCGAGGTTTAGGATGGGATGTTAACCAACCCTTGCCTCCGTATGAAAGTTGTCTAAAGCTACACAATTTGCCCACTTTGTCTAAACTCTGTCGTGAAATGTTGTCCGTTATTTTTATGATAAAATTGATACAAGGCGATATTTCCTCACCGAAATTGCTACAGGACATTTCATTTCATTCATTTCATTTCATTTCATATCCCTGTAAGATTTTCTAGGCATTATGTACCCATAAAGCTGCCATAATGTCCAACTCTATAATTCTTTCCGCGTATTGTGTAACTATACACGGAACTATTTTCATTTGTTCGACTCGTCTGGTAACCCGTTAAATTATATCAAGTATGTTGTGCTACACCAATAGTTGCCAGATTATAGCATTTATAAATATGCATATTTTTGAAAACGTGTTTCTCATTTTTGTGATCACGCTCTTAATAATGTGTCCATACTTCATGAGCTTTCATTAGCTTAATCGGCCCATGAAAATACACATTTTGTACCATTATCTGTGCCCCATACAAAAGCTTATTGATAAAGTAAAGAAAATTTTGACTAAATGATTTCGAATAGATTGTTATTATAAAAAAATTAATTTGATGTATTCATTTCAATGTTTTAGATGTTGTCCTCTCATCTAATTATGATGCAGAGTATAATAAAATTTTAGCCATATATTCCAATATAAGTCAATTCAACTAATCCAATAAAGTTCATTCTATGAAATAAAAAACTTTATTCTGAAAAAAACGAGCACTCAGTAATGCAAAATAATGCTGTACACAATAAAAGAAATGTACATTATGATGTACATGAAATTTAAAATTGTTCACTGCCAATCAACCAATACAATACAAATTGAAGACCAATTGTGAAAGAACATAAAATTTTAAAGTAGATTTTTACTTTCTCATTTTTAAAGGGAAAAAAACAATCATCTAATTAAATGTTACATTACATTACATTATTGGTCTGTTATAGTGTATTCAAAAATTTTTCAAATCGACTCATTTTCCTATGTTTGAATCTAAATATACACTTCATTAATTTACACTTGCACTTACTTACATTTACACTTCATTTATTATTAAAACCATATCCCTTTATTTTGCACACGTTTATTATATACATTCTCATATTTATGCATTTACATCTATTTCACAACATTAATATTAAATAAGTTTTTTCTCTTTTTTTACTAATGATTATTTACAAGTACTTGGAGAAATTTCTTAAAATATGCATTTTCTGCTTCAACGTGTTACTTTGCTTTCTTTTCACTTCCCTTCAATATCTTCAATAGATTATAAAATTTATCTCTTATTTCACTGTCGCTCTTCTCTTGACTTATGGCAATTTATATATTTTTTTTCTTTCAATTAATTAATGTGGCGGTTGCTTTTATAACAAACAAAAATAAAATATACAAAAAAAAAAACTTATTTTTTATAATAATTTGTTTGAATCGTATCATAACAACGAAATAAAATGTTTGTACCAAGAGAATTTATAATATTACGTGAAATTTTGCTTGCCCGCACAAAATTGAAACGAAATTCACAAATGCATCAAGAAACGACCTTAACAATTTTAATGCAACCAATAAACTGGTTTCCATGAGTAGAAAATCTAAACATTTTATTAAATCAAGCGTCAAATGGTTTGATATTGCATGTTCAATTCTCTAATACTCACCATTCGTCTAATTATGAATTTCGCCGGTTGGAAAAAAGCATTTGCTTCATTTTTTTCCGCAAAATTTTACATACAAAATAAAAACAATAAATTGTCTCTTATATTTGTTATCTGTCTAATTAAGACAGATCGGAACTGTCTCTCATTAGAGAGATCATGCTACATGCTTCACCAACAAGTGGGGCCGAAGCACAGAGAGAAAGAGATACAGAGAGAGAGAGAAATGCTTTGAAAGAGATAATGCAAAAATGCATTTAGTATGAAAGTAATTGCATTGCATGCGGAGAGATATTTATATAAAGAGAGAAAGCGAAAATACATGAATAATAAAGTTTACCATTTATGTCTGACTTGACTTACCATTACATCTATGTTCATATATCGTGTGTATAGTTCTGGTAATATAAATGAGGAAATACACAACAACACTCAGTTTTGCATGATAATTTCATATAAGACTTACATATTTACATATATAATTGTTATAATTGAATTAACGCAGAAAATTGTTAAAGTATGTTTCAAATTAAATTGGTATCATTAGTTTAAGCGGTAAATAATTATATAAGATATGATTCATTTTTACATTTGCAATATCAAAAATTAGAGGCTTTAGAAGCGCTTGCGATTTTTGTTTCGCACATTCTTTTTTGATGCTGACGCTGCTTTCTTTTTGCCATTCTGGAATTTCGTACGTTTATTACTAGCATTATCATTAGCATTTTCGGTATTTTGAATGGCGTACGCTTTCAAGCATTGTTTTATACGCTGCTCCAATTTAAAGGTATCTAAAGAGTCCGAAATATTATCAGTTAAAGTTTTGTATGAGAAAGTTTCCATTAATTTGGGCATAACTTGAACTAAAAATTTATAAAAATCTAGAGAATATTCTAAATTTTTTACAATTTTAATTTGTTCAACCAATTGTTTATTGTTATCTTTATAATCGCTGCCCATGAGTGCGTACGCCTTTATTAAAAGTAAAAAATAATTACATTGGGCCTCAAAGTCCATTTGAAGTCTTACTTCTGGTTTACCATGATCCGATTTGTACACGGTAGCCACAACTTCATTATATTTTTTTTCCTTCAACATTTTTGGAATACACTGAATTAATTCTTCATAACCCATATTAGACTCATTTTGCTTACTATTTATAATTTCCTTAATATGTGGCAATAATTTTGGTGTTATTTTACAAAATTCTTTCTCAATTTTATTTGCTTTTTTTTGTTCTTTAAGTACCATCTTCTTTAAGTTATTCATTTTAATCAATTCCTCAGCAATTCGTTCCTTTAATTCATTTATAGTTAAATTGCGACAAAATGGATTATTTTCCAAACAAGTTACTATCATTTGCATTGCCTGCATTCTAACGGAAGCAATCCTATCGTCTAATCGTTCCACAGCGGCCGAAAAAATTTTGGTGTATAAAAACAATGGTACGACCTTACGTTCGTTTAGACAATTCCAAATTTGTAAAACTTCAGCCCTTACTTGATATGATATATCCTTGATATGCATAAAAAGATGTCCAAGATACTCATTACGAATTTTTTTCTTATTTTCGCATAATTCTTTGCCGCTAAAGTTACGCAAAACGACATCACCAATAATGCGTAATATAGAGCTGCGTAGTCCATTATATTTACAAGCAAGTAAATCGTAACAGAATGTATGTAGATGTGGTATAAAAAGTTTAGGAGCGCAATATGATAATTCCATTAAAAATCTGGAATAATTCCTAGAGATGCGGCTAAAGCCTGTATCCATGGATAAACTCTCTAGAATCTCTTTAATTAGAATTGGAAAAATTTGCGACATGTCACGGCCATTTTTAATTAATAAATTGAAGCCAAATACGACATATCTTCCGGTATTTTCAGTATTACGTAATATTCGTAGTATACCTATTGGGAAATTCATACCATGATTATAACGCGTTATTGCCAAATCAAATATCTGAAAAATGGTATTGAGCACTTGAGGGCCATTTGAGCTCATATGTAATTTTTCTAAAATATTGTAACAAGCATCGCATACTAAATTGACAAAATTTGCGTCAATCGTGCCTGGATGCCATAATTTTTCTAATGGAAGTTGCATTACATTATATAATTGTATTAGAAATTTACCACGCTTGGATGCCCAATCAGCATATTTGTCGTAATGCTTTCCTTCTGCTGCATCCTGATTTTTTTGCTGCTTTTTTACTTGGTCACCTTCTTCTTTATCTGGGTCTTCATCTTGCTTTTGAAATTGCTGCTCTTCATGTTGCTTAAAAATCATATTATTTTCCTCAATTTTACGCACAATATTAATTAACAAAAATAAGCACATTTTTGTCAAATTCAAATAGCGTACACGTTCTTGGGGATCCAGTGGCTTATTAACCTCTAAAAATTTTGTTAAATTGGTACGCAATTGATTCATCGTAATAAAAATTATATCGAATGCTCGCGACAAATTAATTATGAAATGGCTGTCATCGGTATTCTTTTGCTCAATTACAGCATAAAATACATGAAAATACTCAAATACATAAAATGGATCATTTTGATATAACATTTGCTTGCATAATTCCAATTTGTCGGGTATTTCTGCAGTAGTGAATGATTTTTGCACAGAATAATTATTTCCATCAAATTCCAATAATTCATTATTTGTTAAAGATAAATTAAATGAGACCTCCATCGTTCTCTAAAATTTTCTCTAAAACAACAAATTAAACAATTTTCCTCAATTACAAAAAAATTTTATTTATTAGCGTTCTTCTCACAGCTTACTAAATTTTCCCTTCTTTTGTTCTCTTTTTTTGAAATGAATAAGTTGAAATGAACAATTAGAAAGTGATGTAGTATTGGAATCAACTTGGGAACACTTGTTCTCCTCAAAACTTTGCATTATAATGTACAAATATATCTTTAATTCATGTGTCAAACGTGAAAAACTCCAGACAATTCGAGCACCTTTTAAATGTCATGTAATTTTATAAGCATGTAACGTATGTATTTTTTTAGCGTTTTGTGTGAAGAAAACAACTAGTGAAATTTTGTAAACAAAAATAACAAATTATTGCTGAGAAAAAAATCAGAGATGTTTTAACTTCAAATTTTTTTACACGAATTCAATTTGTTTGCAAGAATTTAAAATGGAAAATGTAAGTTTTGTGCAGTCAAGGAGCCCAGATTTAATAGATATGAACGCATTGATATAAATAGATAATGAAAATTTCATCAAAATAATATAAATTGTTGCTTATAGATTCATATTAGAGAGTTGTTTAATTGGAAAAAGGTAACGATTATGCTGAGCCTTATATTAAAAGTATATCTAATTTTTTGAAGATTAAAAATTTCTGCTTGATATATAATGAAAAATTTCCTGACATATTCTACGCTTAGTCTACCTATTGACCAACAATATTCATACAAAATTTCAAAAAAAAAACGGCCTATATTTATCAAACATCATAAAGTATCGATTGAATCCTTTTTCTTTCTCAATGCTTTCTTTTTTATACTAATGAATTGTAATAGTAAAATTTCTGCCCATTTTAGATTTGGAAATTCAAAACTGATCACTCATGTAAAATATTCTTATAATTTGGATATAAAAACAAAAGAGCTATCATTTGAGCTACAATTAAGCAATCAAAATTTTAAGTGGAACATTTTTAATATAGTTTAATATATTTGGTTTTAAATCAAATCTTTTTGAGGTATATTATGGAAAAATTAAGGATTAATGAAATTGAATTAATGGCATTTAATTTTTAATTTGATTTCTGTAAAATAATGATGGATAATATTTCCACCAATATTGTCTTTTTAAAACAGTACAATAATAATTTGGAGATAAACTGCAAACTTTCACTTCAACATACTTATTTAGCATCTTATGGAAAGGCATATAATTATAAAACATTTCCATAAATATTATAAAATTTGGTAAATTTTCTGATTTAAATGTTTTACCGATAATATCATCTTCACAAAAATCTAATACAATCCATGAAGGTTCTTCATTGTTAGCAAGATGAACGAAATGTTTCATTATATTTAAAAAATTCGTTTCAATTGATGATATGTCATCATCCAATTGGACATAATACGAACCTCTATTTTGAGCATATGCCATCAAATAAATGATATTTAAACCTAGTTCAATGCGCCATTGTGCACATTCCACAACATCATTATGCATTTCTAAACATAAGTTTTGAAAATTTGGATAATATGAGGGATGTGGTGCTATAACATCAATTAGGCCAGTTTCCATGTAATGGGCGAATCCATCTTCTATATGCATTAAGATATTGCCCACAATGGACCATTCTATACCTTCTATTAATATTATTATTAAAGTATCATATTTGTCTACTTCATTCATATTATTAATTAGATTATTAAGCGTTGCATTCAAGGAGGAAACTTTACTTCTTGCTGTTGTAACAATCCCCAAAACCATAGTGACATTAGTACGGTTACGCGTTTTCCATAAGGCTGGAACGAGAGCTTTTGGATTATCGTTTACATGAGTCATAAATTCTAATTTGGGCAATACATTTATTTCTGAATGCAATTTCCAGGTATTTGTTCTCATGCCACGCCCTATTTTTCAAATAAAGTAATTATAATGGCTCATTTTCGTCAATACATAATTACTAATCGTTTTGTGACCAAAAAAAAAAGGAAATTTACCATTGTTTTTATAGATTTTATGGCGTTTTAAAAAAGTTATACGATCAGTGCACTTTTTTAATATCACTAACAATTGATTTTGATGTTCCCTGATCCTTAATATCATATCCATTGCCCATAAAGTTGCAATTATTGCCACAATTGACAAGAAATAATATCGTCGATGCATACCTTTAAAAATTTTATTTAATTTTTTATAAATTGATATATAAAGATGGTATAAAATATTCGATAACTAATTTAAGCAAGAAATTTTATGTATAATTGCGACCAAATTTTAAATATCAATTACTCAAAATTGATACAATTTTACTTTGAAATTTTTATGCAACCCTGACAACATAGACATTCTATAAATCATCTATAGAAAATGTAAGCGGGCACATCCGTATTCCGGAGGAGCTGTGAACTCTCTGTACTATGTACTCTCTATACAGTACTCCAGGAGATTACATGAATACTCATAATTATTCTTAAAAAGATATTTAATATTATTATTACTCCATTATTTAACTAAATTAATAATGTTATATACAATCAAAACTAATTTTTATACCAACTAGAGGTTCCTTTTATCATTCATCCAAAAGGAGACCCTACAAATACATAGATTCTTGATCAACATAAGCTTCTGAATCGATTTACATACGTTTGGCTGGTCATCTAGTGGAAATTTTTGCAGGCAGATATGTCTATTGGAAATTTTTGCAGGCAGATTGATAATAAAAATGGATGAACTCATTCAAAGGACACACCTACAGTGCAACGCAATGTAAGAACACCTTAGTTTTTCTTAGCAAAATTTGGTGATTTTTTGCTAATTATTTACAAATAGCAAAAGAAGGAAAGCTGAAGTTTTGGACAAGGAGAGAAACTATTGGCCATCTCTACATAGAACTATACAATACCAAACTTAAATTTTTTTATGTAAACACTTTTTACATACCAATGAAAAATGGAAGCAGGCTCTAAATCATAATATCAAAGTGTGTGGGTAGTACGATTAATGGGTGGTAAGATTTGGCCTTAGACAAATGTAATTTTACTGCTATGGCTTGGTGGTTCTGGTCTGCACATAGGCCTACCTTTTATTAAAGCAATTTATTTGAAACCATTGTACCATTTTACAAGTCTTTAATTTTTTATTTATTTTCTGGACTTTTTAATCAAAATGGTTTACATGATTTATATTAGGGCAAGAATCGGCCTTAACTAATTGCATATATTTTTGTTTGCAAATTTATCAAACATTGTTATTACGACCATCATTATTTGTTGTAATGAGTTCCTTTTGCCAAAAGTTTAATTATTTCAATATATCAAATAAGAATAATTAAAATTTATATAAAATAGATGAAGAAGCATCAGAACAACTTATTTCCAAAGTTGGGTGTATACTCCAACTGTCATTAGATGTATTGTAGATTTCGACTGTAAATTCATTATGATTTTTGTGATCTAAACCACCAAAAACGTAAATGCATGTAGCCAACTTCAGTATACCAAATCCAATACGATAGAAGCGTGAACTAGACAAGCTTTTCCACTTATTATTTCGAATGTCATAAATCTCATTTTTTTTAAGACTCATACGATACACCTGCGTTTCACTATCGGATATTACAATAAAATTATTTAATGTACTTTCATTAGATATTCCGTCCAATTTCCTTCTCTAGGATCAAAGAAAGCTGCATGGGATTCACCAAAACAGTAAATAGCATTACCAAGAATAACAGATTTAGTATATCCGCTAAAAGGCATAGAGCATTGGTCTACCCAATTACCCACTTCCGTATTGTACGTTTCTATGGAGCTTATCGAGCCAAGGGATGTGTGACCTGTGAGACCACCACATACATAAATGAAATCATCATTGCTGCATGCGCCAAAGGAGTGGCGAGCAGTTGACATATTTTCTATAGATGACCATTTCATGGTGAAAGGATTGAAAGTTTCTCCGCAATGTAAAGCATATCCACCTTTAGGGAAACCACCTATCACATAGAACTTTTTCTTTGCAAAAACCGTACTACAACCCAACCTTTTGTACATCATTGATGGAATAGGAAAGAATTGCCATCGTGGTAAATGATACATCATGCAGCCATCACTATTCGGAATAAAAAGTAAGTTTTTAAACTTTGGCTCAACTTGTCCATTATGCAATTGTATATGTATCGCATCCAACAAAGAGTCTTTAAATTGATTATCAGATTTTACTAAATCTTCCTCTGCAATATAACGTAGTAGAAATTTTGCTTCAACTAATGATAAATTCACATATGAAATCAATTCAACTAAATAATGTTTTCGATCATCTATTTTGTGTTTGATCCAATTGATTATCACATTGTAAAATTTCTCTTCCGAACTAACGTAAAGCTCATCTCTTGTTATTAAATACTTAAACTTCAAAAAGGAAAAAACACGTAATATAAAACATAATAAAAAATGTAAGAATTTGAAATAATTACAATGAAGCATGACGCACCTGATCATAAGACAATTCTAGATAACTCTTATGTAATAATATAGCTTCAAAATTTTTAATCATATAATGCCGGCAAGTATCCAATAAATGATTGAGCGAATGATACTCTATAAATAACCAGTAGAAAATTATCAATTATACATTTCGTACGTACCTGACATTGCCATTTCACTAAACTTTTGTATTACGCAAACAGAAATATTGCAAACTACATTACTGAATTTCGTTGTATTTGTACTAAATTTCATGCCATACTTTAAATTACATATATCACGAAAATTTAGTACGAATTTGCATAACCTTAAACGTTTCACGAAGGCGTTTATAACTATCGCATATAAACAAATGCAGTAGATCGTTTGCCGAATATAAAAAGAACTCGGAAGCTAATCGGTTTGATATTAAATTTCATACATAGTAAAACAAAATGTTTGCAAAACCACAAAAGACAGAAACATTTCACATATGCCGTAGACCGGAATATAAGAGAATTTTTGTAGTTTGAAGTTTCATTTTTGGATAATTCAAAGTTAAGATGTGTACAATAAAATGAAATATCTTAGAAAGTACCAGCCAAACTGTAGATGAGAACACAATTCGAATTATCTAAAATTTTCAGCAAAAAACTTATACACTCTTCTAGAACCCAATCAATTTGAAGATAATGCGCAGCACTTAATAACATATAAACATTTTCGTCATTCATTATAATTTCACCGGTGTATGCATAACTGACAATTTGCTCTAAAATCGTTGAATCAATTTTAGGGAATGTAACAGAATTCTCTCGTTTCTCTTGCGCATCAACTGAAAATGAAAATAATTAAATGATACGTTATATTTTCTACTTTATAATTTTCATTTAAGCATACCACTAAATAATGCATCAAAATAAGGCATTGCCGATGCCATAACAACTTTATGAACTTTAAATATTATTTCATCACTTGATTTAATGGTGAAGTCGCAATACTTTTTGAAATTTTTGAAATTAAATAAAATAAATATAAACAAAAAGGAGAATATTTATGGTAAATTATTACTTCTTAAATTGTGTACTTTACTTTTCCATTTATACGCATTTCCTCAAATGCGGCTTTCTGTTGAAAGAAATAAATGTCATTCTTAAGAATGTGTTGGTTAAGCGGATTTTCCATTTCTGTTTCAATATAAAATAAATTTTATAAAATAATTGCAGACACAGACTTGAAACACAAATGGGCAAAATAATATTTTTGTTTATTTTGAAAACTGATTGTTACAGAAAAAAAGACAAAGCAAAAAATTTATGCTATTCTCTTTCTGTGAAACAATCATGGCCAACTTTTAAATACAACAGTCTACATCGTTTGATATGAGTAGAAAATTATAAAACTAACAAATTAGAATTTTATATTAGGTCAAGACCGATTATAAAGTACGCTTCTTCAGTTTCTCTAATGTGATTAAAAAGTCTAATAAAAGGACTACAAAACTACGAGGTAAAAACCTGCAATTTTTTAATTACTTGAAATTTATTTGAGAAGAGTTAATGGCAGAGCTTTTAAAAACATCTAAACATTTATGGACTAAATTCGGAACACACATTATTTATATCAAAATATAGGACAGAGCCAGTTCTCACCAAAATATATTCAAAATTGTAACCTTTTTTCAAATAACGACTTTTTTGAAGAAAGACATTATTTTGGGCGTATTTCTAAATATAGTCTGATTTTAACCATTTTCAATCGGGTTCAAATATACCCATATACCAAATTTATTGAAATGTCTCAAAAGTTAGAATTTGCAGCTTGATAATAAGTTTACATAGACAGATTTTAGACGATCAAACAGGAAGTGATTCTAAATCTATCACTATAAAAAAGGTGGGTCTGTTACAACTCCTTTGTATTTCTTTAATTATTTATTCATTAATTACAAAACCTTATACAATTAATAGGTACTAAAAATACAGCGATAATATTTAAATTTAAAAAATAATAATAAAAAAATTTAAAAAATATAAAATAAAAAAAAATCCAAAAAAAGTATATAATGAGGCATATATGGGTCATAAATATAGTACAAAGTATGAACCTTCATGGGCCGACTAAGCTCGTGAAAGTTCATGAAGTATACGCATATTTGCAAGAGCATGATGAAGTCACGCTTCAAATGAATCAAATGTAACCCATAAATCTCTATAAGTGATTACATTTTCCAATTCCTACTTATTTATGAACAATGAAGTTCGACCAAATGATAATTTCTTGCAGTTCTTTAGGTTCAATACCATGCTATTGACAAGGCACCGTCCGTGCAATTGCTCAAGGTCAGTCTGAAGTAAACGAGAATCATCTATAGAGTTAAGAGATAATCATAATTTAACATCACCAGCATACAATAAAACACGAGAAAAGTTGACGCATTCGGGAGTGTTGTTAACGAAAAGTGCAAACAGTAGTGGACTTAAATGGCTATTTTGTAGAACGCCTGAAGTGACTAATATTTCGCGTGAAAGTGCACTATTAAACAAAACCCTCTGCGACCCACCAGTCAATATACAAATTTTTAAGGGAACCCTAAACGACACAAAGGCTTTAGAGTATTCGGTATAAATTACATCGGTTTGCTTCTAGTCACAGGATCCTTGGAAAATTACACTAGACAATTCTAACAGTTTTGATGCCATAGACTTACGCTTATGCTGATAGGGTGACAAAATCTTATAGAGGACCTTAAGTGCTCCGTAACTACTGATTCAAATATCTTTGGCAAAACATTTACAATACAATACACTTTGCAATACCTCTACATTTTGAAACAGAATTTCTGGGCCCAATTTAATTAAAGGGAATAGGGTTTTCCATATATCAGGAAATACGCCCTTATTTAGTCAAGTATTGAAAATGCTGGTTAAAAGAGCAAATGGTAATTCAGCACAGCACATTATAATACATTGTGAAACCCCATCAGGACCAGGTAGTCAGGAAACTTTCAGAGAGACTAACGCAATTCTTCATCTTCTGAACACAAAGCCGGAGGAAATATATTGAATGACGGTATGGGATCGCATGATGCGGACGAAATATTTCAAAGTAACTTGCGAAGAAGTTAAAATTTCCTTTGAACAAGATGATTCAGCATTATCGGGCTCTATAACAGAAGGAAAGCCTTTAATTTTCGTTTTGGAGTTTACGAATTTATAAAAAGTACGCGAATCGGCCAACAATTTAGTTTCCATAATTTGAATATAATCCAAATAAACTTTCACTATGAGTGCATTGAATTCACGCCTAACCTTAGAGTAAATAGCTTATATTTTATAAATAATATGTTTTTTTTATTCCGAATGCAACGTGTGACGTCCAGTACCAAACCGTACTGGACAGTCAGACGACGAAAAAGTAGTTTTGAATGGAAAAGATGATGATATAGCAATAAAAATAATTCTGTACAATTCAGGCAAAGACGACTGAAGGTCATCAAAATTGAAATTCCAATCCGCTGCCGATATAAAAAGATTTAAAAAATTTTGCCAAAAGCACATTTTTTAGACTTCTTATACTTTCTTTAACTTCATTACATGTAAACTGATTACTTAATGATAATAACCAAGTAGGGTGATACACGTTTTCCGCAAGCACAAAAGACTCATTGCGACATACCTTTAAGTTGGTATCATTACAAGAAATAAAATCCAATCATCTATAATTGGAATTTCGAGTATAATTTAACTGGGAGAACCACAACTCATACAACTCATAAACAAAATCGGAAAATACGTTGGTGTTGGTGGTGAATTAGGTGAACACGATCCAAGATCTTGATTATAAGTTCAGAGTGCGCATGTGTGAGATATTAAAGTAGCCCAGTACTAAAATTCGGTCACGTGAATTTAATGTCCCAATGTATATTTTGCATTATTTGAATGTGCTTTTCATAAATCACAATATTCGAAGACGGAGGAATATAAGAGCAGGAAATGTATAGCAAGTGTGGGCCGAGATTAACACGAATACAAATATATTCATCATCGACAAGTACAAAGTACAGCTATTAGTACACCACCAACAACACTGACCCTATCGCATCTAAAAACCTGAAACTTGCCACAGAAAATTTCCGATTCAGTACTACATCATATTTACAAGAGCCAATATGAATGTTATGTAAGACCATGACCATTTTGGTATAGCTAATTAAGAGAATTAATTAATTTTGTGACGGAGTAGTTTGCACAAACTTACAATACCTTGTACCATAAGTGGTGTACGATGTAAAAATATATCAATTAAAAAAGAAAGTTTAAAAAATTAACTATCACCGAATTTTCATAATAAAAAGTGAGAAAGAGTTCCCGAAATATGTTTACATGTTAACTGTTTAGGGGAGGCTATTTTGCAGAATACTCTTGTAATTTTATCTAAGGAAATTATGCAACTAGTTATTATATAAGGAATGTATCTCAGAGAAGAAACAATTTCCACTAAATTAATAGAAACTACCCAATTGGAATTGCCCAATTGTTGTTGAAAAAACAATTATACCTGATGAACTGTCATTCAGATTAATTAAACGGTAGACGAGGCTTTATGGTGATTTACATGTGGCAATGTGATGATATCAAATATTATCATTTATTGCAGATAATTTACTGCTGAGTAAGAGACTGAATTCACAATAAATTCCAATGTTACCAAATATTCATTCACATACCAATTCTTCCTAATAATGACCCTTCACTTCTTCTTCGTATGCTTTTTCTATTCTACTATCAAGGCAGTTTAATACTGATACAATACGATACACTCTTACTAGAAGAAGTACGTTAAATTTTTTATTTAGTATCAATATTTAAAATTAATGTTACAAGGCTGTCCATAGTTACCGGACAAAGTTCGATCCTGCACAAAAAGAAAGTTTTTATAAAAAAATAAGCACAATTTTGTATGCTTTCTAAAAAGAAAAAAAGTTCACCAGAATTTGTATTTTCACAAACTAAATTTGTATTTAGCTTATTGTTTGAAATAATTTCCCATAATATAGACTTTTTAAATTTTTCGATAAGTAAGATTTTTATAATACACGTCCTTTTAATTATGTAAAGTGATGTAGAGTATTTAAAAATCAATTCCAATCATTCTATAAAGTTGTTACTTTTACTTGTTTATGCTTTTACGAAATTGAGATGAAGGCGAATGTGATACATGTGATACACTTTGCTCATAAATTTTATATGTACTTAAATTGTTCTCATTTACATATCAGAGTATATTGAAGTATTTTTGTTTTTTCTTTTCTCTTTTTTTTTTTTGCTTTATTTAATCAAATGCTTCACATTGCTTAATTATAAGTGTGAGAAATGTCACACTTATAATTACTGCTTTTTATTATAAATTTGAGTGTATGCTTGCATTAATGCTTTGTGTTAGTGTATGCGGATAACTGTAACGTTCAAAGTAAAAAAATCTCTTGTACAATTTATATTTTCACAGTGACAGAGATGTAATTGCATTATGAAAGTACATAATAAAATGCAATGACATAATGTGAATTGTAGAGGGCACAATTGTGAAGATAAGAAACAACTCTGAAACATTTTGTGGTCTTCTGAATAGAACTTAGTTTTCTTAGATATTTAGATTTAAAAAGCACAAATATCTCTGATATAGCTTGATAGATATCTCATGGGTGCCCGTACCTCTTAATATCATAGATAGTTCTAGTTAAAGAGTCATAATCAGGTAAAAGATTAAGAATTAAAGCAACCATTATAACTCTTTGTAGATTTCATATGAATAGGGCATTTTCAAAGAAATTACAAACTTTGAACGGTTTTGCTGTGTAATTAAAATTTAAAATACTAAATACTAAATAATGAAGCTGAAACATCAGTTATGTGGTCATTTGATGAATTTTATTTATTTTATTTATTGAGTAAATATTCAGCATTCATTAACCAAACATTTAAAGCCAAATCTTTGTAGCCCATGAAATTTAGTGATTTGAAAAATCAGAAAACTAGCAGTTCTAGATCTTTTAGGTAGCGGCACATAAGATCTTATGCTCACCTGCCTACCTTCAAAAAAAAAAATTCAATTAGTAATACCACAAATATCAGAATTGAGATCATCAATTTGAATAAATTTATGCAAATAATAAATGAAAGCAACAAAAATAAGCCCTTACAACAATGAACATTTTTTCATAAATTTTTAAAACTCTGTCTCTGCCTCTCTACCTCTCTACCTCACTACCATTCTACGTAGCTCTCTTTCCCACTTTCTTCTCTAGTATCCTGTCAACATATTGATGGTCAATTACATTTCAAAACATTTCATAACTTTGAATATAAATTACTTACTAACATCAACATACACACACATTACATGAATCATACGATTTATGTAATGTGGGTACATGTTTAATATATAAAGGAAAATGATGTTATAATTTATGCAAATAAATTATGGGCAACCAAAAAAGCAGAAAACATACCAAAATAAAATATAAAATATGTCCATACACATTTGTTTTTTGATTGTGTTTAGATGCCGTGTTAGATGCCGTTTTGGATGCCGTTTTGGATGCCGTTTTGGATGCCGTGTGTGTTGTTTATATGTAGAATATGCAATGAAAAATGTAAAAATGTATGCAGACTAATTTGATAATAGATGAAAATAGATCATACTACTCTTTGGATTATAATCACAAATCTCTATGTAGGGCATACTCTCCACTTACTCAACCTCACATTTAGACCACACTTTTCGTTTTACATCTAACATTGGTTTGGTGGGACATTCCTTTTTTTTTTTTTTTTTGTATTTAGCAATTAACAAAAAAGAGACATAAGCCATGTGCTATGCTAGAATAAAGCAGCATCTTAAACTTCTTTTCTAAATCATAAATTATTTTCTTTCAATAATTTGATCTTTTTATGCTTATGGTATAATGGTAAATTATTATCTAACAGGAAGATTCTTCTGAATAGCAATTTTAATATCTGTATAAAATGTTCTCAATAACATTATGAAGCGTTTTTTGCAGAAGCCAATTTTCTAAAATGATACACTTTTCCAGCCGCCCTCTATTGATATCGAATACGTTATACATTTTCTCAAAAGTCATACCCCATATTTTACTCAATTGTAGAATACAACAGTTACATAATTTATATCCTTCCATTTTTATCAGACATTCTATTAACTGGCATTACATTTCAAATCAGAAATTAGAAACATATTCGCGATAAGAAATCTAATGTCCAACTGTTACTAAACACTTATTGCTTGGCAAAATCTTTTACCATATTTCTAAAGCCTGTTAGTCTATAAACTTGTACAAAATTCCAATATCGGAAAGATCCATTTAAAAATAAAAATATTATCATGTGCGAAAAGGAAATTTATGATTTGCCAAAATTTCTTAATAAAAATGAAAAGAAAATTTTGAAACAAGATCAAAAAATCAAATAATTTCACTTTTAAAATTGTATTATTCATTAAATAAAATTTATAATGAAAATTAGTTATGACTTGAATTTAATGAATTGAAAATTAAGAGAAAATTTTTCAAATTTCATTAACAATTATTTAATTGTAATTTAAGGTATTTAATAGTTGACTTTAACAAATAATATTTCTTTCCCTATTTAACTTCTTCCTCTTTCTATGGGACTCTTTGTAAGCTTTAGTTTAGTTTAGTTTTTTCTCTAACGCGATGCAATCACTTTGTTTCGTTTCACTTCGCTTCTATGCATATATTAAAGAATTTGAATTTTTAACAGTAGATCAATTATACATCATCTATCATCTTTTCGGCTCTCACACATGAACGTACTAATGTGTCGATATGTATGTTCTCGCGTCTAATAAATTTCAAAATAATGATACCAAAACAAAAAAATAAACAAGCGCGATTTTTGGTTTTTTGGAGAAACATCAAACGAACATTTCAGTTTTTCGATTATTATTTTTTTTTTGTTTATCTTTTACAATTTCATATAAAATTACAGCTGCACAACACAAGAACACAAGAACTACGATACCATTGTAAAATAATTTAAGTATGTGTGAGTATTTTGAGCAAATTACTTTGCTCTCATAATCTTATTACAATACAATAACAGTAACAATTATTAGTGGTGCAGAAGAAAATAACGGTTTAGGAGTTTAGACACAAACCCTTTAAATACTTATTTGCCTGCTCATACCATTAAATGAATATATATATATATACATATATACGTATATATGTATGTGTGTGTATTGGATTGTTCTACTCTGTATAGTGAGAATTGAAAAAATACTTGAGGGAATTTATTTATTTGATTGGCAATGAAATTTGTTTGCATTTAAACGACACCATATCGTATGGATTATGGTCCTAACTCCGTCTCTGTCTCTCTTACTTTTGAAAATGTAAACTTGATTTAGGTCAATTTATCTAAAAATTATAAGAAGTTCATTAAAATATTAACAAATAAGAAAATTATATTTGGCTGGGACCAAAACTTGGATATCCACCTCAAAAACACCATGGCATTACAATCCAGAACCTCTTTACATTTTTCAATAGTAGACCAATTTTGCCCATTTTTATTACCAACCCGCCTGCAAGAAAGTCTAATGTTTCTACCAAATTTGAGCTCTTTTCTGGGTGATAGGACAACACATAGACAAGTGCAGAGACAAGTGGAAAGACGGAGAGACATATCTAAATCGATTCAAAATTTGATGCTGGATGATGAGTATAAAAAAAAGGATGTTGTAACGAGTTGCATCAAGTACATATAAAAAGATATTTCCAGCTTCATTCCATAAAATTTGTGGAAAAATTATACTGAATGATACTAAAACCAATCGATTTAGCATCATTTACAAATATGATTTAAGTGTGGCTATGGGCCCCATGTACGTGTATTACATTTATCCATACAAGTTTCATAGGCTACACCTGTACCAAGATGATCAGGTGTACGAATCTTTTTTTTTTAAATGGCTTGGATCAGATCACATTCAGAATCACTCTCAATCATAAAATGTTTCACATTGAGACATGCTCCTAAAAAGATATTGTCTAAGCACTTATTTTCCCTAAAAAATCTTTCAAAGCAGCAAATTAATACATTTGCAAAACTTTTTCAATTTATAAATAAAAATCGTGTCATTTACATTTGAATAAATCATTAAGTAGAAATCTTGTCCATCGAATGTAACATTTTCATTTATTCATATTTACCTTAAATCGCTCTGGATGTTAAGGTAAAAACTTTGATAAGCAAAATACCAACAAAAACTATTATTTTCTACATTTTTCTCTTTTTATTTGACAATCAACAATCAACAATGTGTTCATGTGCAAATTTATTTTTTATTTTTTTTGTTTTTATTTTTTTTTTTTTTTTTTTGTGATTATTGCTAATTGTACTTTTTCCCATAAAAATAATAACGGTAGTAACAAACAAAGAAATTAAGAAACAAAGAAAAAGTAAAGTAATACTTTTGTGTAATATTAAAAACAGAAACAGAAACAGAAACAGAAACAGAAACAGAAACAGAAATTATATTACGTAATAGATAGAGATACAAAATGCCACATAAAGAGCATAACGGACTAACAATAAACCGCAATCATTTACACAACATATGCAATTTTTAAATGTTTTTTTCTTGGTCGATGCATATGCCTGTACATACTTAAGAACATGCACATAAAAAGATGAGTTAATTTGTCTGAGGTTTCCTTAAAATATCCTTCTTTATATTTACATTCTTGTATTTGGTAAATGAAGCATATAAACTTTAAACCTTCTGCATGTTTTTCTGCATACGATTTCTATGAATCCATCCGGCAAAACGCTATATGTAAATTGTTGAAATGTTGGAACTATGATATTAAACCACAATTTTAACTATCTATTCAAAAGCTTTAAAAAAAAATGCTAAGCGTTTTATTGAAACCTTCTAAAAGTTTCTTGTGTAAACGGTATTGTAAAGAATTTTAGCTTAAGAGAATTTAATTGATCAATGCAAAATAATTAACTCCACAGTTTTTTGAGTTTGAGAGATTTACATCATATAAATCATGTAAATTTAATTATGATTGAACTAAGTAAATTTTTAATTGAATACCGTAACTTTTTTAAAATATTACATGAAGTAATAGATGAGTAACAATTATAACGTTTCAAACATTTTCAAATCATATCATTTGGCTTATAATAAATTTGTGATATGGTAAGCGGTTGAGCTTCGCCTATCTCCTAAACAATTTGGACAATTCAGTCATACATATATCCAACTGAAATTTGAAAAGATTAGACATCCAATAATTAATTTATTGTCACAAGTTTCTTAATTGGGAGTGGCCTCTAAGGAAATCACATCCAATATTTCACCACTAAACCGCTGATATTATATTGAACAATCTAATTCATGCTTCTGTACTTGTTTCAGTAGAATCATTATAAATTAAAAATTAATATTTCATTCCTTTTGAATGATTGAAGAATCTATAACTGGAAACTGATTATCTATTACTTTAAGCTTTAAGTTCTTCCGAGTTTTTCTTATTTGCTTTCAATTTTTCACTGCATTGTGCTGTTTTGCTGTTTTGCTATGTTTTGCTGTTTTGCTGTTCACCCATATACATTAATACAACTTTAATTTCGCAACGTTTATTAATACTTTCTTTACGCACTTTATCACATTCCTTTTCAAGTGTTTGAATTTTTTTATCAATAAATTTAAGGGCCTCATCCAATGTGAACTGTATGTAAATACCTTTACCAGCATCCAAAAAGATGGTACTCATATCGTTGACTTTGGCTTCAATAAACATATTACCACCGATATTAACTTGAGTTTTAAATCCATTCGGTGTATTATCTCGTAATGTATTAATGGAATTTTTGAGTTGTATAAATTCCATTATTTCATCGTTGTATGTGTTAATCAATTGTTCCATAATCTTTAAATCTTCCTTCAAATAATCATTAATGAATTCATCTAAATTTTCTTTAGAATATTTTGGCATTGACATTACGCCTCTTGTATACTATTTTATTATTGTTTGTTTACTTTTTCTTTCCTAAATTATAAATTGATTAAAGTCGAGCAAAAGTATTTAAGCGAACGCAAGCACTTTAACAATTTAGTCAATTAACAAAATGGAATGAAACATGTTGTCAATTCACCATAAAATGGTGAAATCAAACATCATTAGAAAAATTGATCAATTGCATTAATTGTAATTGTTTTGAAATTGTTTTGAAATTGTTTTGCATTCAAATTATAAAAAATTTTCTAATAATTTATTGCATCATTAAAAACACGCATAGCAATTACCTAAATATAAAAGATTAAATTATTAAAAAAAAAAAGCAAAAAATTAAAAAAATGCTGATGAGTTATATTACTGCGAAATGTTATAAATAAAATTGCTATTTTGGTTGTTATCAGCAGCGATGATATATCATTGGTTTAGGATTGGAATTCTTTTAACAGTTCTACTGTTAATCATACAACTAAATTCGGCCATGGTTTGTAATTCTATGATTTATTTAAATATAATGAACACTTTTTAATTATATTATGAGATTAATATATAGGATGAATCGGAAGGACTTAATAATGGTGATATTACTTTGTCATCGAATGAAAGTGAAAAGAGTTTAAGTGAAAGGGAAAATCGCAAGAGACGTTCAAATAATGGCAATCTCAATAATAGCAAATTACCAGAAGAAATTTTAAAAAATGCTCGATTTGGTTTGCCAGGTATAACTGGCGATATTGAGGCATTGATAAAAATTGCTGAAATTCTTACGACACTTGGACAACAAATTATACCAAATATAATATCAGGTAATACAACCAAATATTTAAAGCAGCGCATTGCACATGACAGATTAATGTTACAGACCATTAAAAATGAAGTGGCTGAATTAACTAAGGATATGAACTTGAAGGTCAAGCAGTGATTATTGTTTGTCACATGTAAAATGGAAAATGTATTTGAATTAAAGTAGAATAAATAAAGAAATATAATTTCATTAAATTCTACAGAGTTTTAAAAGTTTTTTTTATTGTGAATAATTTATTGTGAAAATTTTTCTTAAAATGCAAATACTGTTACATCAGCAAACAGTATCGTTATTCTTGTGAATTGACCTACAACTTTTTTTTACTTAGTAACAAATTTTAAAAAAAAAGCGTAATGTTTTAAATTTTTATATTATTACATTAAAATGATTTGATTAAGAAAGAAAGATTAAGAGAAATATGTTTCAATTGTGCAATTTTTAATACAATTTAGTGTTAATGAAAATTTCAAAGCTATTCATTTATAAATACATTAAAATGAGTTATATTTCGTAGATTTTATTAAAATATTCCGATTGCTTAAATAAATATGACGTTCATGTATAATCATTTTATTGCCATTTCGTTTCATATATTTTATTTATTTACGTGACTACCCCTATTAAATATTTTGTTATTGTTATTGTTTTTCTCTTATTCTTATTGAAAGGGATTTTCTATCATATTGTTAAAATTTTTCACAAGCCGAAAAAGCAATACTGCAAAAAAAAAAAAGTTTTCTACTCCAATGGAGATATAATAATGGAAGGCAAATATTACAAATTTATAAATCAATAAATTAATTATTTAGTTTGTAAAGTAAAGAAAAAAGAAATAATCAAAATACCCATTAATATGGAACATTTTGCTATAAAAATTGATAAAAAACTTAAAGCGAACCTTTATAAAATATGCCGTTTATGCGGCATAGATAAACCTGATATGTTCAGAATATTACCCGAAGATGGCGAAATAAATGAGAAGGATCCTATTGAAGTTGATATGGATATACAATTATCTCAAAAAATTTATGAGTTAATTGGTTTAATGGTATGCTATAGGAAGGGTTCATCCTTTGCTCATTGGCCCATTGGCCCATTGGCAGATTGGCCCATTGGCCCATTTTTCTTATAATTTAATAAATAATTAATGGATTAATTGATTGCATTTCATTTTCTTGTAATCTTAGATAACCAAGGACGATCAAATGCCACAAACTATGTGTTCTTTATGTATTGAGAAAATAACAGATTTTTATGAATTTCGTGAAATGTGTCTGGCAACGAATGCCCAAACACGTAAATTACTGGGCTTAAAAAATATACAATTAATAAAGAATAAAATTGAAATGGATATGGATATAAGGCCAAGTGTTTGGTTTAATCGGGAAGCATCCATCATTCAAACGAAATATAAATCGTAAACGTAAATCATCATCAGATGTAACAGTCACCTGTAAACAGGAGTCTTTAATACCATTTTCTCGAAATTTAACCAATAAAAAATTACGTTTACGTTCACGTTCAGATCTATTAAGAGAAACTGTCATGAAGAAAACTAAAAAATTGGAATTACAAAATTCTCTATATTTCACCACGAATGCAAAAGATAAAATGTATAAATTATAATTAGAGCTATAATTTATATATAAAAACATGTCTAAATATGAATTTGTTACTTTTTTTTGTTTTTTTTTTTTTTTTGTTACTTTTAGAAAAGATGAAATTAAGAAAGAATATTACACGAATAATAATGCAACAAATAGAACGGTTGATTTGAAAACAGGGATTGGTTCAATGTCTAAATTAAAGAAAGAATTTTGTAAGATATGCAATGAGCCATTTGCCACTAAAGGAAAATTACAGGCACACTTACGCCATAATCATGTACCTAAAATAGAACGTTTTGTTTGTACGGCCTGTAATGAAGTTTTACAAAAAAATTTTGATATTAAAAATCATCAATTGTGGCATAAACTGTCCAAGACCCCATACAAGTGTGCTGTATGCAATGAGAAAATTTACAATATTTATGCATATGCCAGGCATTGTAGGCGTGATCATAATTTTGTGCAACCATCTTGCCTATTGACATACGATCGTGTATGTCCAAAATGTCAATTATCATATCCAACGCATTTTTTATATAATATACATCCGTGTGCAATGCAAACGAAACGTTGTGCTGGTTGTAATCAAATACAACGTACAGAATTGGAATATTTAAAGCATTCTGCTCAATGTTCCAAGGTATATTTAACTTATACGCAACATATAATGCCGACGGTAATAACTATGGAGGAATCTGTTCAAATTAAAAATGAAAATGATGTTGAAGCAGCTGCTGAAGAGTTTTGTAAATTATCTGGCCTCTCGTATGATATGAATCCAGTTGTATGCTTAACCCGAATATCATCCACTGATGATGATTCTATGACGGCGAAATCGATTGCAATGGACAATTATGTAAGGAAAAGTAATAAAAATCGCATGTCTAAAAAGGATTTTAAACGTGTCGATGAATTATTAAAATCAACTTTCGATACATTGATTAGTATAAAACAAGAACCTGAAATAAATGTTGACATAGAAATGTCAACAACAGATTCATTGACAATTCATTCAGATCATGATAATGATAATGATAATGATAATAATACTGGACCAGCATCTGTGAATGCATGTAAAGCAAATAATAAAAATGATAATTTTGCTGAACCTGAGCAAATTGTTAAAAAAGAAATGGATGATTACGGCATAAATGATGGTACAGTTTATGATAATAGTGAGTCATGCTCTAATAAAATTCCAGTATTAAAATTGAAAATCAAAAAAGAACATGGCCAATTGAATTCATCATTGTTGTTAAGTGATCAAGATATTAAGGAGCATTTCGAGAAACGTAAAAAGAAAAAGAAACATAAAGATAAACAGAAAGCAATCCAATCATCTATGGCAGCTATGGCAGCATGGCAGAGAAGCTACTAATACTAATGCGAATATGAATATGAACAATTCAGTAAGTGAAGAGAGAAATATGAGAGTTAAAATGGAACCACTGGATAGTGATAATGACTTTATAGAATCGGTTGAGAATAATTTGGAAAAGGATAAAGTGCAACCATCTGCCACAATTATGACCTCAATACCAATGATGCAATGGCAAATTACTGAAACATCTGAAGCATCTGAAGCTGGAGGTTTCACTAGTAATACTAATAGAAATTTCAGTAAAATTGAAGACATTGAAGACATTGAAGAATGTGAAGATGTTAAACCTAATCGCACTGATTTAGATAAGTTAATGAAAATAACACATGTAAGTGGTGGTGTAGAGATGCCATCATCTGAAAAATCAGCCGATAACAACAGTGTAACAACAGTAACATCAACTGTTAAATGTGTAAACCAGAGAGCTAATAGACATAACAGTAAATGTCTAGATAACGGTACAACATCATCCCTACAAATTGCAACTGTTCAAAGTGGCATATCAATGTCAAATTTAAATAATAGTTCATCGATATTTATAAAATCGGAGCCAACCAATCGAGGTTATGCTGATGAAATTTCGAATGTTACAGAAACAGAAATGGATTGTTTGGTACAAAATGCTAATAAAACAGATGGAATGGTGGAATCAGAACACAATGTTCTTTGTAATATTCTTATAAAAGAAGAACAAGATTTACATATAAGTGATGTTCAATGGAAACAACTAGATAATGATTATGCATCTTATGAATTGAGCCCAATTAATGGAGGGTATCAAAGTAATTCAAATAATGATAGTGCAAGTGATTTTGAAAGTGATGATGAATATGACGATGATGATGATGATGATGATGATGATGATGATGATGATGATGAAGGTATGGAGAATATAAATGAAGAGGAAAGAGAATACAGAGAATTAGAATTGCCACCAGAGTTACAAAATTGCAATGCAACCAATGAGAGCAATGAACATCAACTAAATGATAATAATTCAGTTAAATATGAAAAGGATTTTGCAACGATAAAAGAATCTCATCAGCAACACCAAGTACCATTTGAAATTTCTAATATTTGTACACAACGTAAATTGCAAATAGTTAACTGCGCCACATTAGTTCAACAAGAATCAATTAATTCGAAAGACACTGAACTTTATGTAGCCCCTAATGAAAATGACGCACTCCCAAAAAAATTTAAGGATCAGTCAAATGGAGTACTGAATATTACAAATGATCATGATTTAAACATTAATAAAACAAGTACTCCGGATAATTCCAATTCTAAGCAAAATTGCGATGAACATCAGAAGCAAGATGCTACTAAATCTTTAATAATATGTCCAAACATTCATAAGGAAATTATTTATCAAAAGAAAGAGCAAGAATCACAAGCGCTACCATATTTAAATATTGAAAGTGATGATCATGTTATAAACAATTTTTCCGAATCATCTATTCATATGTCAGCAGAGGTTGCGCTATATCCACATCTTAATAATACAGAAGAGGAACAGCAAAATCAACAAAATCAAGAACTCATTGAACAGCAACAACAGCAACAATCGCAGCCTTTATTGCAACAGGAACTGCCATTGCCATTGCCATTGCCACTGCCATTGCCATCCAATACCCTTGTCACATCACAAGGTATAACATCCAACAGTAATACATTACTTAATGCTCATCAATATCATGATCAACAGCAACAGCAACAGCAACAGCAACAGTTTGAACCATTGAACCGCTGTCATGAAAATACATTAAATTTTATTAATAACATAAATACATATTCGTCACTATTCGTGCCGCTATTCAATTTTGATAATATTAATGAAATTGCTGAAAATAATAATAACGCAAATATTGAAAGAGAATTACTAGTTAGTGAACAATTGCGTCAACAAGAACACAACGAAGAAATTCATAATGAGAATGACAATGAGAATGACAATGAGAATACTAACAACAATCATCATCATAGAGCGTGAATGAATAAAAGTTTATAAACAATAATTTGTAGAGTAAGTAGGCAGATAACATTGCGCCATTTTGTATAGAATATTTTTACAAAAATCAACGCTTTAAATATCAAGAAAGAAAAAATTAGCAATAATAATTAATGGTGTATCATTCAGTGGAACTTTTTTTTATTCCATCTCATAAAAGGTAAAAGAAAAAAACGAAAAAACGAAAACAAGAAAAAAAGAAAAAAAAGCAACAAATAGAAATTCAAGAGGAAGAAAATCATCAAAGTTATATAGTAATCAATAATTTTTTAAGTGGTATCAGCTTCTTTTTATATAAAACTTTAATATACACAATAATGTATATTGAATCGAAGAAGAAGTATCTTTGAAATAATATCTCAAAAATATTTCTTATTCATTATAATTATAAAAAATTTTTATTATAAATAAATATACAAAATTTGCAAAAATTTAAAAATAAAGTAAATATTTAAAATAAAGCAAAAAATTTTCAATTTCTACTACTTAATAATAAGTTTTTATAAAACATATTGTTTGCGCTAAAGCCAAAATAGAGTCTAGTATCGAAATTTTATAATTGTCACGGACGCCTTGCATGTATGGAAATTTTCAAATGAATTTACAAATTCATATTAAATCTTTTACTTAAAATAAACATTCCTCTTTTGGGATTGCAATATATATTGGTATAAAAATTTTATACCTTATGGGCGTTGACTATAATAGCATATTGGTTTATGAACTCCAAACGATGATGATGTTCAAATTAAATTGTATTGTACTATTTAAAATATAAAAAATTTTTAAATTGTATTATCATATATAAAAACTGCTTTATACTATATATTTTTTTTTTCTTAAAATGAAATAGTTAATTTTGTTTATTATTGCTTTATGTATCATTTACTATTAAATTGGATCTCTACTTAAGTACAGGAATTTTTCTTTTTTTTTAAATTTATTGCTTTCCTTTTGTCATATTTCTTCTTTTATTATAATTTGGCACGCTTTAAGTTGTTTTATTTATTTATTTTTTTTTTCTCATGTAAATTTTTACTTTTTACTTTTTAATTTAAAATTAATAATGAACAAATGGATTACTTTCATTTGGAAATTACAATTAGAAATATAGTAAATAAACATTAAGAAATCATGAAGTAAAATATAAAAATAAAACCTTCATATTCTATGGTTTTTATACAGCAACATTACATGTGATTTAATTTAATTTTAATTTTAATTTTAATTTAAACACTTATTGTGGACTAGAATGTAGTAGTACATTTTATTCTATAACATAATTAGATTTCTCTCTTTTTTTTGTTTTCTTTAGCTTGCTATGTTCTTTTACTTTCATTCTCTTTATTCTGACTTCATTGAAATAATTTTGCTCTTATTGAATAAGAAATCATATAAGATTTTTAAAAAATGACATATTTACTTCTAGTAAATGCAAAACGATTATGTGTGATATGTTACAATGATTATTGCCAATAATTGCTAAAGTCGAATGTGTAAACCGATTGGAAAGTATTTACACTTCAATATAATTAAAAATAAATCTTCTTATATGCAAAGGAAAAAAAAAAAACATTTACACTTACATTTATTTGTATGCTACATTTTCTTTTTTACATACATATACATACATATACACATATAGAGATGTATGTGTACTTGGAAGAATGAACTTATAGATTGTGATTGAATTAATCATCCCATTCTTCATCATTGCCTGACGTTGTTGATTCCTCATCCGATGATTGTATAACGCGGCCACGTTCTTGTAATGCACGTCTGAGAGCATTAGCTAAAGCATCTGTACCAGAAAATTCATTACTATTACGATTAACCAATTCACGATTTTGTGTAGGCTTTAATTCAATGCCCATACGTATTTCAGACATAAGATCACTATGAGAATCACCGCTACCAGTACTCAAAGCTGAAGTATCCACTTTCTTTAATTGTACACCTTTACGGATACTTTCCATTAGTTCCTACGTGCATCGGATATTATTGGTAGACTAGATTGTGCTTTAGTCTGATGTGTTACATTGATGCTAGGTATGTTCTTAGATTCTACTATTTTGAGCGGAGGTGGTGGTGGAGGTGCCCGTGTAACTGATATTGCTGGAGCTCGTGCTAGTGCTGGAGCTAGACCCGGAGCCGGAGGTGGTGGTGGTGGTGGTGGTGTGGCTGGTGCGGTGGCGGTGGCGGTGGTGGTGGTGGTGGCGCCGTCTTAAAAAATAAGAAATAAAATAATAATGGGCGAGTTGAGAAAACGTAGTTGAAAAGAAATTTAATTTTTATTAATCATATAAAAAGTAACTTACCGGAGCTGGAGGTAGTATGATATTTTTAGCTTGCTGTTGTTTACTTTGTTGCTTTGGTACAGGTGGAGGTGGTGGCATTGACATGCTACTTAAGGGTGGAGGTCTTGTTGTTAGCACTGGAGGTTTCTTTAGGCCCGGTATTGTTGTAGGTTTAGGTCGTAGCGGTTGTCTTGCGGATGGCGGTTGCCTTGGGGGTGGCAATTGCCTTGTGGGTGGTGGTTGTCTAGCGGGTGGTGGTTGTCTTGCCGGTGGTGGTTGCCTTGCGGGTGGTGGCGGAGGTGCTACTCTTTGCCCTGTTGACACTAAGGAAGGACTACCATTTATAGCATGAGGAGGATGATGATGATGATGATGTCTACTAGGTACTGGAGGTGGTGGTAATGGTTTCGCTGCTATCATTGGCGCTGTCATTTTTGGTATTGATGGTGCTATGGTTTTTGTCGGTTTCTCAACTCTTTCCAATTTCACTGTACTTAAAACATTATTGCTCTGTATAAAATCATAAATGAATGCTCTTGTATCACGATCTTTTAATTCAGTTTCAGAGACACCAGCTTTTGCGAAAAATTGCGATAATACTTCATCATTTTCGCTGCCTGTTAAATCAAAACCTTTATTAGCATCCCATCCCACATGACTAATATGCATAAAATTCGTGGGTTGACTAATATCCGCTTTGGTTACTTTACGTTTTTTATCCTTAGTATTAATCGTTGATGATGATGATGATGATGAAAACGAGAAAAAATTTTTCGTCGTTGATGCAGTGATTGGTAGAAGATGCATTGTTGTTGTCGTTGTTGCTGCTGTTCCTGTTGTTACTGTTGTTACTATTGTTGTTGATATTAATGTTGCCGATGTAGCGCTTGGCACTAAATTCACTGAACCAATCTTTGGATGATTACGTAGTTGTACAATATTTTCATTTTGTATTGGCACTCTGGACAAGGGTGTTATTGGGGCAGCTGGCGCCACTTGACTTTTCAGTCTATTTCGTTTTTCTACAGAAACACAAGCAAACAAAAAACATACAAAAATGCAAAAATAATGAATAAAAACAGAAAATATTATTTAAAAAGTTTACAAAATTGATGACGGGTACGAAGAGTCTTTGACCGATGACATATTTTACCTAATTTTTTACGATTTCTGGTTTCTATCGTATTGTCCACAATTTTATAAAAAGCATCACATTCCTCTTCAGATACAAAATTTAAACCCACATGTCCATCTTGACCAAGGCAATAAAAATAAAAAAATAAAAAAAAAAAAAAAAAAACGAAAAGCATTTAAAACAAATTTAATTTGAAAGACGAAAAACGCAAAATTGCAAAATTGTTTACTTACTTGACCCTCAAATGTTAGTAAAAAGGATCGTGCTTTGCTAATTTTCATTCCATCATATAATTCATGTTCCCAAATCAGTTCATGCTTAATCAAACAATACGCTCGAAGAAAATAAGATCGCCTAGAGCTATCTTTAACAAAACATATAATACCCGTATGTTTCTTTTTCCAATGAGAATGAGCAGATGCTTCAGTTTTATATATTTGAACTACTGCTGTACTTAATGTCTAAAAAAATATTCAAGAATAAGAATGACATGTTTAATGTTCCATTAACAAACAAAATCTCCATATAATTCTTGTTACTTTTGTTGGCATTTTTATATAAAATTTAACGAAAAAAAAGATTAATTCATTAATGATTTATAAAATGATTTAGTTTTTGCAATTTGTCTTTTTTTTTTTTTTTTTTTTTTGGATATTTATGAATCTAAACATTTCATTTCACTTGATACGATTAAATAACTTTTGTTTGAAAGTATTCATTCATTATATTTTGGGCAAAACGTTTGATTATGGTGACTGCTTTCTTTTCTTTTCTTTATTTTTATTTAACTTTATTTTTTTTTTTTTTTTGGCCATTGCAACTATAAATTATTCATTTATTATGAATGTGAGAAAGATAGAGAGATAGAGGGATAATTGCTGGCTCTAATTATTGTTTAATATTTGGCAAAATGATCACTATAACTGGTTTAAAAAAAAAAAAAAAATCAAGAATTGGACATTTAAATGGCTTAACCGACTTTGGACTATAAATTTAAAAAAAAAAAAAAAAAAAAAAAAAAGAGAAACAAACAAAGAAAAAGTCTTAAAGGGACAAAAAAGATGTAAAGTCGAAATTTTTCTCTTAAGCTAAAAAATATCTAATTGGTTCAATCGAATTAATTCAAAAATTTTGACTTCAATTGACTGCAATAGATGACCTTAAAAGGATACTTCCGATTTATCCGTAAAAAGACTAAAACACTGTTAAAAAAAAAATTACTTTATTACATAAATTTGCTACCATCATAAGCTTCCATAGCATCGCTTTCAAAATATTGAGGGACCTTAAAAAGGCAAAACTCTTTCTGCATGAAAATTATTAAAAAGTAAAAATAACTTTTATTAATAAAGTTAACATAAATGTGAACGTGATCGCGATCGTGTTCGCGATCGTGTTCGCGATCGTGATCGTACGTACTATCTATTAAAGATTATTAATCTAAATCGAATGGTTGTACATGAACTTGATGGTTTCACTTTTCACAGCATAAATGGAAATCAATAATATGAAATTTAAATAATATAAAAAGTGAATCTGATAAAAATTGTTCAATTAGTAAAAGTGGCTGAACATTCTTGAAATAAAAGATTTTTGTTACATTACTTTTAGGTGGGCGTAGCCGTTTTATTTTTTCTTTTTCTTCTTGTATCATACTTAATACAAATTTTTTTACCATTTTGTGAATTTTTTTAGAGTCGTAAAGTAACAAAAAAAAAAAAAACTAAACTGAACATGCAAAAAAAAAATATTAAATTTTGTATACGTAACTGAATTTTTTATGATAAGGATAATATTTACAGGCAAATTATCAAATAAAATCAAATAAAATTCTCTCAAGGTCTCTAAAATTTCAATCCGTGTTTTGTTTTTCAAACACGTCACAATTTGCATTAAAATAATATAAATAAAATATAAAAACAAAAAAAAAAAAAACAAAAATTTAACGTTTCCAAATTTTATATGAAAACAAAAAAAAAACCAAAAAAAAAGCAACAAAAAAAAAAGCAAATCAAAAGCCATAACCATCATCTTAAGGTTACTTGATTGGTTTGGCAAGTTGACCATATAAATTTTCTGTTATTATTTAATCATGTTTGTATGTATGTGTAGGTTTTATGCACATATACATTTACATGTAGTAACACATCGATCAATAAATCTTTAGCCTGATTTAAACATTGCTTTTTCTTCATTTCCATACCAATTGAACTGATGATTCTAACATTCTCAGAATATTTCATGAATAATCTAACAAATATATTCCAAAAATTTATGTGCCCAGCATTAGTAATAAATTTTATAGTTTTTATTTGCACGCTTAATTTTGCGAATAAATTTCCAGATTATTTTAGCTGCAAATAAATCAAATAATCTTTCAAATGTTATCTGATTCCTTATACAAATGCATTCATCATTCATCATCATTGTAAAAATGTGCAACCACATTTGTATTATCATAAAATTGTGATTTGTATTCTTCACTTTCTACTAAAAATTTGTCTACGATCTATACAAATTTGATCGTAGAATTATTGATCTATTTTTTTTTTTTTTATGCAAATGTAAGATGCGTGATTGAATGTGTCCAATGTCTCTATAAAAATACATTTCCATTAGTCTTTCAGTTAGATGTTTCACTTTTCATTTTTCATTCCTGTTTTGATTAATTTTCGTTGTTAAGCTTTTTTTTAGTGACAGAAGAAGAAAAAACGCTCCCTTTATGAATTGCAAATGTAAACCATGTAATAATTGAAACTGGCTATTAAAATATTATTGGCAGAGATTGTCTTTTCAAAAAAAAAAAAAAAAAAAAAAAAAAAAAAAAAAATATCTTTCGTTTTCTTGTCGTTTTGTTAATGCCAAAAACCAGTAAACTTTATTGTGTAACTCGAATTGAATATTTAATATTTTATTAAATTTATTATACCAAAAATTTTTTCTAGTGATATCAATGATACCAACATTAAAAATTCACATTTATTTAATAAATGAATTATTTTTTAACTTCTTGTGACGTTTTGCATGAAAATCGATCATTCTGAACAAATTAAAATTTTTCCTTTCATTTATGCATCTGATGTTAAATTAAATGTGATTAAATTATAATTTTTGAAAGATTTTAATATTCATATATTTGACTACAAATCTAAAGTTATTAAAAATAATTTGGATTCCTTTAACACGAAAACTGTTTAAAATAAAAAATGAAATATAAAACAAACGAACTGGATTATGGTGACGTCACTATTGAATTTGAGAATAAACAAAATTAAGTAATACCTTTGTAGAATTTTAGATACTTCTTATGATGGTGGAAAGAAGTAGTTTGGCATATGGCATGACAAATCGAAAACAAATAAATCATTTTATTTGTTTAACTGTTTCTCATGTAAGGATTCTGAAGAAATATTATATATTATTTTAACACATCAATAAAAGTCCTACGGTCCAACAATATATGAATTATCTGCGCCAAGCGTAAAGCCTTTTTTCAAGACACTTAGCCGTTGAAAAAATTTTTTTGCATTTCACAAATCTTTTCATTATCATAATCATAATCATAATTTGTATGAATTTTTGTAGGCTTCGTATATTTTAGGGGCCTTAATAGTCGATTTAGATGCCGATTAATTTATTTACTTTTAGACAAAAAAAAAAAAAACAAAAAAATTAAAAGCAGAATAAATTCTATTGCTTCCTGCAACATCATCGTGTTCAAAATATAACAAATATTTCAATGAAAATGTGTGAAATGAAAAAATTAACTGTCAAATGATGAAAAACATTGAACATTTAACATTAATTATAAACACGGCAGATGTCGTAGAGATCAAGAGGAAGAATTTCTTTTAAATCGATATTCAATTCTTAAAATTTAATCGATACATGAACGAATCAAGCCCTTGAAATATTACAAAAATATTTCAGAATGATACCAAAAAAAAAAAAAAAAAAAGGGTGCAAACAAACAAATTGTATTTCAGAATCGGCCCCTAACTGATTCTCTATTGTTAACATTTACCTGACATTTTCTTCCCAACAATTTAAATACAGCCTCATTTTCTTCTGGCAAAAGTAAACTACTTGCTGCATTCATTTTTGTTTTGCCATGTGTTGTAACACCATGTCCATCTTGTAATCGCATATGATTCATGTTTATTAAATTTAATTTCACTTTTGATATTTTTTATTTTCAATGATTTAATTTAATAGCACTCAAATATATCAAAATTTAAGCACTCACAATTAGTACTAAAAACAAATATATCAGAGAAAAAAAAAATGATATTAAAAGTATTTTTTTTTTTTTTTTTTTTTTTTGTTTGGGAAAATTATGAGAAAACACTGTAACAACCGTTTGCTGCTCGGCAGTGGCATTAGTTAAAAAAATATTTTCTCTACTTTCTTTGTATCGTCACTTTTTCGTGAACGAATTTCATAAGCAACTCGCATAACTTATTACTGAAATTGTATGGATATATTTTTGTGCATATGTATATACAACATATAGGTTAATAAATTAACAATGTCATTATATAAAAGAGATAATATTTAACATAATTTTTAGATCAAGAGAAAATCGTGTTGGAAGAGTGTCTTAATAAACATACGTACGTGAGAAGCTAACAAACAGTATTGAAAGAACTTAAATTGTAATTACTCGTCGATATAGTTGAGACTATCGAACAACAAAGCATTTAAATTTCTACGAGAAAATTAGCAGCACATGTTCAAAGATGTGCTGCTAATGCCTCGCCAATGTTAATTGGAATTATTTTTATGGGGTATCTTAAATCGGATAAATCTTTGAAATTAGTACCCTCCACTTGAATCAAAAAGATCGCCAAGCAAGATCGTTGAGCAAGGGGCAACAGGCGAATATTCCAAAAGGCAGATTCGAAAGTTATGACATTCTAAAATATGCCATGAATGGAATTGCATCAAGTATATTGAAATCAGATAAAACTCTAAATAGTATTAGAGTAGAAATATCTATTGCTTAATCGGCAACTTATTAACCTTTGTGTTGTATATATATATATATATATATATATATAAAAATACAACTAGTAGTCATGTGTTTATAATAAAGCATGTCATTTTAGATCAACGCAAGCAGCCTCAGTATAATCATTATTTCCATGGACCACAATTGAAACAGTAAACACCGTTACATTTATATATGTACATAAAAGGTAAACTGTTTGGGGCTTTGTAATATTGTGTGACTAATTATATATTGAACGATGACAGAATGCGCACAAAAATATCAACTGTTGAGTCATGAGAAGTTCATAAATATTAACAACATGACAACAATAAAATAACGACCTTTTTTAAAAATTTCTATCACTGTTTGTTGGATCAATTATGCACATAAGCTACATAATATGCATACATTTTTTTTATATATATATATATATATATATAAATGTTGTGAGTGTGCTTGATTAACTGTATATTAACGCGAACGAAAAATTTATACGAATTTTTATTACTAACACATTTTCGGCAATAAATCATATCAAATGACTACAGTACTCGCATACGTCTACAGATGTACACACACATAGCAAAGGAAAAATTACTGTTAAAAATTTTATTATTTTCCGTTAACTCCGCAGTTTCTTATGAATTTGTAATCTTTTTTTTTTTTTTGGTGACTATTTAAATACCTTCAGAAAAAGTTACCACCAAAATGAACGAAAGCAACAAAAAAAAAAAAACGATAGAGCGCTGCTTGATAAATAAGACAGCAAGAAAATTTTGTATCTTTCTCTTTTGCTTCTTAAATAAATGTTATTGCTTTTCTTCTACCTTGAACACAAAGAATTTATGTAATAATTGATTTATTTCTTTTTGTAATTTGCTTTCTCGTGTAATTGAACGATATAACCAAATTAAATTGTTCGCTTTTTTTCTTTTTTTGTTTTGCCTATATAAACACGCATATACAAAATATATTACTTCTTTTTTATATAATAATACTAATAATTACATTTATTGGGCTTTATTTTATATGAAAATCCAGTAACCCTATTACACTAATCTACACTATTCACGAAACAAAGTGCGAAATTTTTTTCCAAGTCTTTACTTCTTTTTTTTTTAATTTCTAAAATCATAGCACTTTAAACTAGATATGTGCTATTGATGATAAAACTAGTTCATGCAAGTGAAATTTAGCAGTAAACTTTATATTGATACTACCATTTAAAAAGTGTAATTATTATTATTTCTGTAGGCATAAATGTTAACATATTTTACTAAATGATTTTTAAATTGTTACTTAATAGTGGTATTATTAAATTTTTATTACAATATGAATTATCACCTTCTTATAAAAGATATGACTGTGATTACTTTTAACTCCTGCCGGTGTTACCATTTCAAAATAATATTATTTACATAATCAGCTGTATGAATAATTACATACATTACGTACAAAATATGAAATGAAATGAAATGTAAATCTAAATATTATAAATTACAGTTATGATAATATTTTAACTAATTAATTTGATATGACATAATGGCATAATTTATTATTTATTCATCTGCTTGTTTTGTTAATTTCATTTCAATGATCTCATATGGGTGCCTCACATGAAATTAACAAGCATATTGCAAATTAACAAAAAACTGTTATATTCCACATAAAATGAAGTAACCATTTACTTTGCTATTTCTTTTATTACAAATAACTGAAAAATAAATATATATATATATAAATTACAAAATTAATAAAAAAAAATAGATGAATTACATTTTTTAATGATGATATTGTAATAAATGTTGTTGATGTTGTTTTAATCATAACTTTTTGCAAAAATTACAAAATAATTCATAGTTTTTTTTTCAAAATGTAAGAATGTTAACAATGAATAAAAAAGCACTTTTGTGTAGCGAAATATATATTTGTCACATTAGTAAAGCGGATAAAACAATAGATTATGGTAGCGTACCTAAAAACTTCATAAAATGTATATATGAACGGTATCAAATTCTGAATAGCCATCGCCAATGATTATCTGTGGTATTCATCTAGTGGTACATCTATCTTGTCGTAAAATTTGAGTTAACGTCGATAGACTTTAAATTCAATAGAAAAGTAAAAATTTTTGGCACTCAGGTTGATATTAAAAATAATCCGAATTGGTTGAAGGACACCTTTTTTATAGAGCAATCTGAACGAATTACTTCAGTAAAAATTAAAAGATTCTTTCTCTCTACTCGCATTTTATAAAATGCCTACTCAAAATTATAAAACATGAAATTGTTATTTTTAATACTCACTACCCAAAGATTGAGGGTATATTAACTTTGTCATTATGTTTCTAACGCCTAGAAAAAAGCTTTGGAGACCCTATAAATTACATATATTCTGTCTGTCTGTCTGTCTCTCTGTCTTTCTGTTGTAAACGTTATCCTGATCTTAAAATTTGAGATATCGGACTCAAATTTGGTAGAATTGGCATTCTTACAAGCAGGTTGAAATTAAAAATGGGCAACATAGGTTGCCCACGGACACGTTCAGAGAGTAACATAAACTTAGAGTATCAAATTTTTTTGAAGCAAAATTTAGTACTTTTTTGCTCCTCGTCGGCAAACTGCAAAATACACAAAGATGAAATTTTTCACAAGTAAGGGGGCACATTCGTCCACAATGTCTGTCTTAAAATAATGCAAATCGGAAAAAAAATTTTTTTTTATGTTTTACGCTTTAATTTTACTATTGAAAAAACTGAAATAAATAAACTTTAAATAAAAATAACGTGGTGTCTGGGCGGTGGGTATCAAAGATTTGTTTCCAGTCCAGTATAATTTTCTTACATGTTTTTAAGTTCCTTTTTTTTTTTCCTTGCATTTATTATTTACCGCTATGTCCTCCAATCCTATTGGTTTAATTACACCACGTTTCTCTGAGAAATTGAAACAAATTATAAATATATGAAAAAAAAATATAAGCTAGAATTAATCTTTTAAACTTCTTATGTGAGATTATTTTAATGCTCTCTCTCAAAGATGATAATTAAGTTAACTGTACTTTTAAGTTATGACTTAATCATTTGAGTTTATTAAATCATGAAACTTATGACTTAATGTGAGTGATTAGTGAAACTATTGTAAACATTAATTCTTAATAAATATTATATGAACCGTTATAATAATAACGGTTCATATAATAATAATATATTATTACTCAATGAGAGAAAGTTGCATGTAAATAAGTTACTTTCTCCATTCTATTAAAATTCTTTCCATATAAATTTGGTTGATCTTAATTACTTCATTAATATATTTACAATTTATCATTATTTTTTTAGGATTTTTTTTGTTTTTTGTAATAAGTAAATAAATCATCGAAACAGATGTTGTATATTGCGGTAACATTAACAATACATGTAAGCATTTTTTTTTTTTTTCATAGGAACAGATGTAAACAGATGTTTTTTTTTTTTAGTTTTCACGGTCAAATGCATTCAAATAAAATTCCGCTGTATATATTTACAATGACAATCAAGGACAATCAAAGCATTGATTGTTATGACGATTGTGTTAATTTGCTACAAAAACTGGACTTTACGTTAACACGTTGTATGAGCACATTAATAATTTAAAAAAAAAAAAATGCAACAATAATAATAATAATAATAATAATATTAATATATATTAATAAAAAAAAATAAATTGTAATTTTTAAGTTTAGATTTTCTTTTTAAAACATGATACCTCATCATTATGATATATTTTTGTAATTCTATAGGACATGAGACAAAAATATACATGTAAACATTTCTTAACAAATATGGTCTATATATTTCAGGAAGTATGAACATTTTTTTTATTTCTAACCAAAAAGCGCATATGTAAAATGATCAGTGTTTTATAAAAAAAAAAAAAAAAGAAAATTAATACTGTAAAGAATTTTATTTACAATACAGTTGATGGTGATGAATGTAACAGCTTGCTTAAATTATTAGTTAGAGGCAGGAGCAAATTCGGAAATACACTCTGTTCATTTAAATATAAATAAAAATAAAAATATCAAGCGGGATGCGTGATATTGTAATTTTACGTTTTACTTGAGCTTTTTGGATTAATTCGGATGTTCCCTTCTTTCGTTAAGGAGAAACTTAAACTGAACCTGCTGGAAAAGGTACCCTTTAACAAGTAGCGTAGCGCTGTGGGTAGCCAATTTTAGTAACAACTGACTATTATAGAGATTATTAGGGACCTGATTCTGTAGCAAACAAAAGTTAAAAGTTTACTTCTTAATTAAGGCAAAGAAAAGTGGTCTCGCGTTTAATCATAGGATTCGAAGTAATGTGGGGCCCTTAGTGATGATTATATTTTTACTTATTTTTACTTAACGCTTTCCTGATAGCCGTACAAGTCAAAATATTTCATTATTAAAATTTATGAAAAATATATGAAAAAAATATTTAACTGAAGGAAAATCTGCTTATGACTGTACACACTACCGATGCTAAATCAAAATATAGATTTTGTGGAAATATTTATTAATGAAGGATGACTGCATAAAATAATATTTAGAAAATCCTTCTTGCCTTCCTTTCGTAAAATACCAAGACATATTAAAAAAAATGTTTCATTTGAACAATTTTTAAGTGTTTGATATCGGCAGATAGCAACTTTTCCTTAAAATTTTACTCTAAGTTCTTGACTATATCTCGATATAGAACAAATAAGAACTTTATAGTTGGTCTGCACCGTTTCTTGGGGGCAACCAGTCCCGAGAAGCACTGCTCAACTGGGAGTGTCTCATGAGATGGTCGTTGGTGATGCTGGCCATCATGGTGCATCATGAGTTCGCGAGATCGGATCCAAAGATTTAATTTGGTACCACGAGATCACCAGTTTTAATATGCCCATTGTAGTGATATTGAGGTTGGCTTCGTGGGATCTGTGGTGCCTACATCGCGGCCGTCGCTCGTTCAAACATATATATGCTTGTCGTGCAAAGCGCCATTTTCCGAATAAAATGGCTAGCTGAGTAGGCTTATTAGGCTAAGCTAATCTAAGCCGAGGAGTAATTAGAAGGCTCCGAATCTTTATACCAAAGATTAAATCATGTATATAAGGTGCGATACTGGCTTTAAATTGGGAGCTAGTCGTGACGGTAGCATGGAACCTATGTGACGTGTTTACCAACGCTAGCGAACATATTGTACGTTTGTGTACCATGCATATAAAACACTCACTGCATTGCACCGTTTCTTAAGTATCGTACACAATTTTTTTTTAATGTGATTAAAGTTGAATAAGAGAATTACAAGTTAATAATATTAAAAAAATTTTAATTTTACAAATATTTACAAATTTCGTTAAATTAGAGGAGGTTCAAAATATGGATTGAATCTGGACCAAAGCTGGTATACATATTTTTTATGTCAAAATACAAAACCATCAATTTTCACTAAAATATACACACAATTAAATTTTGTGTACATATGGAGAGCTTTATCGAAAGAAAGTCGTTCTGAATGGATCGGTATAATAAAAAGTGGGTCTATCCTAACTCTTATTGAGCGTTCCAAACAATTAAAAAAACTTATAATACCATATTCTACAAGTGATTTAGGCCTTAATATGAATATTTATACGGCCTTGCATCAGATTCTGAGAGAGTATCCGCTTAATCCAAAGTAAGCATGGATCAAATTTTTTCTGGATTTTATATGCATTTGTCCAAATTTTTTATATATTGTAACATCAATAATTTGAAGAATACCAACTGCAGAAATTATGCTTACTTTTTAAATGTCATGCCTAATATTTAGAAAGTAAATAACCGTGTGAAAGTAAAAAAGCGTAATGCAAATAACGGGTAAATGAAGAAATTCATATTTTGCTAATTATTATTCGCAGGACTTGAGTATTGTAATGCACCCTTCATATTACACACACAACTCAGGAGAAAAACCACGGAAACTTAAAAAAAAATTACTTTCATTCGAACTAAGAATCTTAAAATTTTTGGAGAACGAGCAAATGCAAAAGAAAATGTTGAACCATTCAACAAAAACAAAGCCATAGAAAAAGTTATTAAGTTCCCATAATGAAATTCTATAGAAAATTGTTACTATTGTAGTCTGTTACGCGTGGTTTTTATTGATTTCCGTTTCTCAGTTAATTAAGTGTCAATTTGTTTATTTAACAAAAAATTTTAATATTTTTAATTGTTTTGATAAAGGCATATAAATAAATTAAAAGTAAATATAAAATTTAATAAAAATAAATGCGCATAAAACAAAGAACAAAAACAAAATTCTAAAAGTTTCAATTATTTACGAGTTCAATCATACGCACTCACCCATGCACTGATATTTTTATACATTTATGCAAAAAAAAAAAGGTGAACGGAATTATTGAACTTTTGTTTGATCGGTGAAAGGTATAATGAACTCACATCAATGCATCAATGTACAAGAAAAATCTGGAATCAGGAATTAAGAATCAGCAACTAGAAAGTGGTAAGAATTTTCAAATGGAATGTAAAATAAAAATAGCAATTTAAAAATATACGGAATAAAATGAGTGAAATAACCTGATCAAATTGAATCACATAAATAATCCTTATAAGAAAGATAATTGTTATTAAGATTTGTTATTAATATCATTATTATTATTGTTATTGTTGTTGTTGTTGTCGTTGTAATTATTGTGGACAAATAAGAACTTAATATCTTAATAATTTAATCTCTTTATAATTTACTGATCGTTGCACTTAACATATTCTCTCACTCTCTTTCTGTTTTCACTCTAGCTTTTTCTCTCTCTCTTTTAAACGCTCTTTATAAAACTTTTTCCACTCTCTCAGATTGCTTCGAATTGTTATAAAAGATGTTTGAATGGTTGCATTTTATAAATCACCCCTGAGCACAACGATTTTAATTGAATTCAATTGAATGTGAATTTAAATTTAAATTGTTACTACTTCTCTCTCTCTCGCTCCCTCTCTCTGTACCTTCTTTCATTCTCACTTTGAGTCTTCCTCTCTTTTTCAGATATAGTCTTTATTTGAATGAAATTTAAATGCAAATGAATTACCCTTCAATAAATTGATTATTGCCTTTATTGTTGTTATTATTGTTGCTGCTTTTTGAAATCGCATTAAAAAAAGTTTATTTTTTTTTAGTTTGACTTGATCTCTAATTTCTGGTCTCTGGTCTCAGGTCTTTAGTCTCTAATGGATAACTCTATTGTATTTTTCCACGTGTATATATGTGTATGTATGTGTATGCATCCGTGTATATGATTGGTGTTCATATACTATAAAATCAACAATGCATAAACCCTGAAATTCATTATGTATTTTAACTTTGTGTATACACAACACAGATAACGGACATTTAACTGCTTCAATCATCAAACGTGCGCGCCACGACCATCAACAACAATCACCAGTTATAACAACTACTGCAACAGTAATAAAAAAAAGCTAAAAAAAAATATATATATCAAAATAATTAAATTTCACGTAACATTCATTTCATTTCACCTTTACCTTACGTTACGGCTTTTCCTTTCTATTGTTTCTTTGTTTAATGTTAAATCGCGTTAACGTTGAAACAAGTGGCGCTAGCTCAATACGATGATAAATTTTACAAAATAGCAAAAATAATCATCGAAACGGAGAAAAAAATGAAAATTCGTCTACTAATAAATAAAAAAAAATACAAATAAAAATTGCACACATATGCACACACACATTTACACATACATAGACGATCATTTACAACAAGACCAAGAAAGAGGAAACTAAAAAAAACTAAATGAAATGAAGCAAAGTAAAAAACAAAACAAAATAAAGCAGAGGGAAAAGGAAGAAAATATAAAATAAATTTTCATTAAAAAAAAAACGTAAACAAGTGCGCGGTCAAAGAAAAATTTAAATAAATCTTACCAAGCAAAAAAAAAAGAAGAAAACAAAGTAGAAGGAAATTTGAGAGAGAGTAACAAAAATAACAACAAAAACAATTGAACTATCAAAGTAAATAAATTGTACATGTACCGCACAATAACAAGAACAACAATAACACACGAACAACAACTTGCGCCACTATATCACATCAGACACATCATTATCACAAATTACCGTTAGATTACCTGCTGTTTTCATGAATAAGTAGAGAGTTAAAACATAAAAAAATTGTAAAAATTTGCAAATCTTTTTCTGCAAAATTTGCACAAATTTGAGAAAATTTGAGAAAATAAGCAAAGAAAAACAAAAAACCAAATCACAGGAAATATTTGAGTAATATTAACAAAAAAAAAAAATATATATCCTGTCAAGTTTTTATTAAATTTTCTATCATTGTTTCTTCTCTCTTTGTTTTTCTATTTGCTAATATAAACAATAATAATTATTACAAGAAGACGAAGAAGAAAATTATCAAAAAAAAAAAGGAAGACACATAAATTGAAGACAAAAAAAAAAAAAAAGAAAAAGAAAACGAAACATATAAAAGGAAATAATTTATATAAATAATTAAAATTTTTGCATATAAATAAACATTTATGTAAAAACAGCAATAATAAAATGCAACACCAACGCAACAGCAGACACGTATAACAGAGAAATTAAAGGAAATTAAAAAAAAACCGAACAAAAGAGAAAGAAAAACAACAAAATAGAAAAAGTGTCAAATGCTTTAACCGAACTCTGTTCAAGTCTACATCGTCTGCTGAACAAGCCACATATCAAACAAGAAGGATATACAATCAAAGATATATATACATAGAGAGAGAGAAAGATAAAGAGAAAGATATATATAGGTCGATAAAGTAATTTGTGGTTACAAACACAAACATATAAACACATACATTCGGGCATTAATTGCATCAAGAAAAATGAACAACATGAAATTCGTAAGTGATAAGTCGCAATATTTTTCTTTTAAGCACTTATATGCGTAATTAATATTTTATATATTTGAAAGTTTGTTTTACATATAGAAGAGACGTTTGCACTTCTTTGCATTTCTTTGCACTTCTTTTGCAAACATAAATCCTCTCAAAACCATAACATACCAATGTAAAGGTAAATGAAAAAATAAATGAAAATGAAAATGTAAATGTTTTCTGTTGCTTTGATTGTTAAGTAATTTTGTTTAATAATTTCAATGAATCATAATATTTAATAATGACATGTTTTAAATAAGTCTGAAATGAAGAGTTATGGCGAATGTGTTTGCAAAAATTAATGATTATTTTTGTTTAAAATTTAAAATTTAATTTTCAAATAGTTAAGACTATCAAAACCATACGATTGTAATTTTTTTCCAGAAGAACATACATTTCAGCATTATTAAAAAAAAAAAAAATACTTATTCATAAAGAATGAGTGCTACTTTAGTGCTGCTTCTGTACAAACAAGAAAATTTGTTTTTATAGAAAAAAGTTTTCTGTAAAAACTGCAAATGATCAAACTCCATTCAGAATAATTCAATGCATAAAATTATAAATTTCCTTGTGGCGCTTTTAAGGTCTGTAGAAAATCATTTTACATTCTAATTTCTGATTAATTAATCCATTTTTAATTTGAATGGCACTAAAGAGAAGAAGAAAGTTCATTATTGCCAGATCCAATAATCAATAAAAATTACATTACTGTGAAAAGTGAAAATTATTCGTTAGTTAAATTGATGAAATCATTTATTTTATAAAAAAAAAAAAAAAAATAAAAAAATTAAAAAACTCGACTAAATGCGGAATAAAAGTGATGACTCAAAAAGTTGTCATTAATATCTCATTATAATTAAAATAATCATTAAATTAAAAAAAAAACACGAAAGAAGGAAATCAATAAATAACAATTTTTTTTTAATTTTGGACACTTATTAATTTTTGACTTTAATATTTAATATTTTTCTTTTATACAAATTATTAATTTTTTTTTAGCACATTTAAGAAGATTTTGTTAATATTTAAGGAAAATATTTTCATAAAAAATTTCATAATTTTGCTTATTTGCCGCATTCAATAAAAGTCTTCAATTTTCATTGAAATATTCACTTATCAAATTCATGTATTGCATCTCATCATAGATTGGTCATTGATTATGCATTTGAGGAAATTTATATGAACTATCATAAAAATGAATTTCTTGCAAAAATTGGAAAATTTATCAATTTCTCATTATGAAATTGCTTTATAGTTTATCAAAAGAGAAAAAATAAAAAAATTATGTTTATTATGTTCATGTTACGTAGACAGTGCTATGTAACTTAATGTCTCTTTATAAGGCGATTTATTTTATAATTTATTTAAATATGAGTTATTTAAAAATTATGTCACAATTGCGTTAATCAGTTATTCAAATCGGAAAATGTAGGAAAATCATAGATTTCAAAATTCAAACTTGTATGTATTTGAGAAACATTTTTGCGTTACTTGAGAATTATTATCGGATAATGCGGAAATCATATTTGTAAAATCGTAATTTGCAGAAACTAAATCTATAAAAAAAAATGTCTTATAAAAGAAATTTCAGAAATTAAGGTCCAAATAAATACGCATTTAAAATGTTCTCCTATAAATTTTGAAACCTTTTCGAATACGGAAATAACATTTTGTAAAATTCGATAATTGGATTCGTGAAAACCGCAGATATAACGTTAAATAGAAAGCGCCTTATAAATAAGAAAAACCCTTAAAAAATCACTTTAAAAATTATCCAATTTTGGATATTATATAAAATATTTTTTATATATTTAACGACTATTTTACATATTTTACATATTTAAAGAATCGCCAAGAAATTATTATCGCTTTGCGCAAAGCGAAAATATATTATCAGAATATCGCTTGTTGTTATATAAAAATCGCGTTATTGCTTGAAGCTCTGTACGGAAAATCAAAAAAAATATATATGATATATATGATATTTTCGTTTATCTTATCTTTATCATATTTTGTAATATGAGAATTGCGGTAAATTGATCAAAAATGCCAATTCTCATTATACAGTAAAATATATAAATTTTTTTTTGCTGTTTTTATCCGAAAAATTGGATGATTTCAGAATTATATTACATGTATTTCTTAGATCGTTTAATGTAAAATAATTATCGCTTTATAAAAGGCTTTACTGTAATTGTATAATAACTGTATAAATGCTTGTGTCGTTGTACCATCATTTATTTATACAAAATTTTAACATATGAATATGAAAAACTTTCCTTCCTCATGCTGCGAGACGAAAAAAAAATAACTGTAAAAAATAGAAATAAAAAAATAAAGAAAATCAAACAAAGAGGAAAAAATTTTGGTGATTAATGTAAATTCTTATTTGTTGAATTGTATCAGTTATGAGAGTTGAAAGAATTGGAAGAGCTTAGAGAGTTTTGTGACTTTCTAATAAATATCTATCAATTTATTTGTTGTTATAATTCTATAAAATTATTTGTTAAACACTTTACATAATTAATTCACTTTTTACTTATTTATTTTTTAATTTTTTTAAATTTATATTATCGATTAACTTCCTTTAAGAAAAACGAAACAAATAATAACAAAGTAATTATTTTACATAAATACCGGGAAAAAAATTTTTTTTTCATCAATAATTTTCTACCAATTTGTGATAAATTTTTATATGTCATTTGGATTTCAAAAAAAAAATCACTGTACAACAACAACAACAAAATCAAATAATAAAATAATAATAATATAAATAATATATTAATTAATAATAATAATAATAATAATAATAATAAATAATAAATAATAATAATAATAATAATAATAATAATAATAATAATAATAAACAATAAAAGCAACAGCTGTTCAATAATAAAAAAAAAATAGAAAAAACAAATCAAACAAAAAATGGAAAAGAGAACTGCCCACATAAGATAATAATAATAACAACAACAAATTCCTAGGTAAATATATTATCGCAAATGTGTTGTGTGTATGTGCGTGTCTTTTTTTTTTGGTATGCGACCAGGTAGTGTGAAACCTTTGTAGGTACCAACAGGCGGCTGTTGGAATAAACAATTCATAGACAAGTCTGGACCCAGCTTCACTTCTGCCTACGCCTACGTACTAAAGCACACAGCTCTCCGTCGACCGCCCATCTCCCCGCTGGACTGCCGTTAAGTATTACTTCGCGAGGATGGGTTAGCATTATTAGGCTTCTACCATCCTGCCCTGTAGACTTCTATTGCCTTCGGGCATGTTTAGTTCTTTTATCAGGGATGCCACACTTTCGGAGAATTCATTCCACCGTTGCTCCACCACCTTTCGCACTGAATATACGCACTAATTCTTTCCCCCCACGAAACGTGGACAGTAGAAGTAGCGTCTTCGAAAGACCTTCGACCTTCCTGTTATACCAGGTTAATATATACATATAAGCTTATACGTCATCTTCCTTTTGCAGAAGCGATCCATCGGTTCTGCCAGAGCACTAGGGAAATGTTCCTCTCTTCCCCTTTTGTAAGCCAATTGGCATTACCATTCACTTCTCTTCTAACATAGATTCGCGCCATTTCGTCCGCAAGTATCTCTATTGGTATGGCTCCAGCCAATACGCTAGCAGTTTCGTTTGAAATGGTTCTATATCCCCTGATAGCTCTCAGGGTTTAAAGACTGTACACGGAGACTGGCAGAAGCAGTTTATTCCTTAAACAGCTCAGCCAAATGGGGGCAGGCGTACAGAATTATAGAGCTGACCGCCTCGGCCAGGAGAGCCCTTCTTGCTGGTTTTGGCCTTCCAATGTTGGGGAGGATTTTTGATAGCGTCGCTTGCATCATCGTCGTTCTTTTTTAAATATACAGAACGTGCCTTTTAAAGCATAGTCTGCTGTCTAGGAAAATGCCCCAGGCATTTTCTAGCGCCCGATGACGTTATAGTTTTTCGACTCGAAATGAGCACTACCTACATCTTCTGTTCTGCAAGTACGAACTCAACTTTCTTAAGGCTTTTCTGCACAATTTAAACGGCTCTATCGTTTGTGCGTGTGCGTGTGCGTGTGTGTGTGCATGTGTATGTGCTTTTAGCGTAATGTGGTAGTAATACACGCAATGTGCGCCAACAAACAAACGCACAATGTACAAAAGTCTGCTTTTTTTGTTGTAGTTGTTGCTGTTGTTTTGACTTTACTATTTTATATAAATACAAGAAACCAGTTTCTGGTGTGTTTTCTGATTACTATGGCGCAGGGTGCGTGTTAAATTTGTATGCGTATACATTTCATGAACACAAAAATTTATAAAAAAAAAAGAAATGTGCAGGTGTGTCTCTGCTTGTGCCTACTTGTAAATTTAGCCTTCAACATGAACTTGAAAAATGATGTTGTTTAAAAGAAGTAAGAAAAAGAATTAAACAAAAAAAAAAAAAACTAAACTTCTTGTTACAGTTATTTCTTTCTTTCAGCTTCTCTTTCTGGCATTTTTTATATTAATTCGTTTATTTATTTTACTGTTTTGTATGCTTCGTGCTGCTTTGCATGTTTTTTTTTTTTTGCATAACGCTTCGTTTCGTTTCGTTTTATTTCGTTGCATTGCGTAAACAAGGTTTTACTACTACTACTTCTTCTTCTTCTTCTTCTTCTTCTTCTTCTTCTTCTTCTTCTTCTTGAATGCGTTATTTATTGAGATTTTATAAGTAACAATTAACGTATAATATTTTATTGATTGCGCTTAATGTAACACATAAATGCAATGAATGCAGGCGATGTAAAGATGTGCTATAGATGCACACAGCAACAATAACAACAACAACAACAACAAACAACAACAACAAAATGAAATTTATTTATGTAAATACATTTATTATTTACACGTGATTTGCGCCAGTTTTTAAAATTTTCTTTTTTTGCTTTTTTTTTAAACAACACTAGAATTTTCAATTGATGTAAAATGTGTGCATGTGTGTGTGTGTGTGTGTGTGTGTGCGGGTGTAAAATTAATTATTAATGTAATATTAATTAATTAATTACTAATGTAATATTAATGAGAATAATTATTTCTTGTACAGTGGAAGATTAAAAATCAATTTTTATTAAATTTATTTTAGGTATGAAATTGATAGAAAAAAATATCAATTTAAGTGACTTGTTTTTAAATTAACATTTGTAATTTGAAATTTAACTATAAATCATTTCAAATTGAAACGTAAAACATAAAAAATGTTTGTTGTGTAATATTTATTGGTGTTGTTGTTGCCCTAAAAATGAACGTTAATATGTAAAAAATAATTTACATTTCATTATACAATTTAGTTGGGATGAAGTTTCATGTCTTAAGAAATATTAGATATTATGTTCAGAAATCTTAAAATCGTTCTTTTATTCTGGACTATTAAATTTCAAAAAACAAGTAAATAAAATTTTTGGGTCATAAAATAGTAGAACGCAGCCTTAGAAGGGGTATGATAATATAAATAATTTGATTTAACCATTTTTAATAGGGCTCGATTCTGGGCCAAACCACACTCAGATAAACAGACATTCTTAATTCGACTTAGAAAGTCGTTCTAATGAATTTCTATAGAAAATTACCTTTGAAATTAGTATAACTTAAAGTGTGTTGACTTTCTCAAAAGGTTAAGAATTCCCAAGAAACCCAAGGATATCCAAGAACCCAAGTTTTGAGTTGCTCTCATTTTGAGGTCTTTTTAAAAAAATCTTAACAACATCTATCGTTTTAAAAAATAGAAAGCAATTTTTTTAAATTCGTTTAGTTTGTATGTATTGGTTATACTTCTCAGAAACCCTTAAATAATTTTGAATCGCTTGTTTTGTAAGTTTTTATAACAGACTTAAATGAATGACTTTTCTTTAAGACAAATTTTTACAATAGACGATCTACAAGTTAGATTCCCACTTTTTTTAGAGAATCAATTTTTTTTAGAGTCTTCTAAGTTCGGGGTCCAAAATAATCATATTAGATCGTTTTACTTGATAGGCTGCTTAAAAAGTTTATGAATACAAAATTTCCTCATTTTCTTTCGAAACTTTTAGTCTTATTTATATTATTATAGACTCACTTTATGATCTCATCTCATTTTTCCAAAAACACGTACAAAAAAAAAATTTATAATACTTCCTATTAAAGACTAATATTAATCAAAAGAATTTTCATTTTGTTAAAGTCTTTTAACAACCAGAATTTCAACTGTGAAATATGAAAAGTACACATAGAAAATAAAGTTTACACTAAATTATTTAAACTGGTTTAATCTTGGGCAATGCATACTTCAATAATGTGGATTATTGACTCTAAGTCACGTAGCTACATCATACACATACACATACACATACTTAGCCACACATGCATGTCATGTTGTAATTAAAACCATAATTTTTATTAATTGCCAAGAAAGTCTTTATATAACTCATCTTTAACGCATTTCATGTAATTTCTACATTTGATCATTTCATCATTTGATCATTTCATCATTTGATCATTTGATCATATAGTGAATATTAATTCAATTTAACATCAGACTTATTACACGTGCCAAGGTCATTAATATTATTCGCTCATTATTTATATATGTGTATTTCTATATCTCTTCCATTTTTATGAATTTGCAATGCGTAAACAAAGTAAATAAAAAAAAGAAGCAAACAAACAAAGTAAAAAAACAAACAACTAAACAATAAAACAACAAAGCACCAAAAAACCAATTGATTTGTTTGATTAAATACATAATTTCGATTACATAACAACTTGTGTATGTATATGTTATGTGTATGTGTATGTGTATGTGTATGTGTATGTGTATTAGAAATATTTTATTTATTGTTTGTATCTTTTTTTCAACTTTTTTTTTTCTATTTTTATTTGTATTTTTATTGGTAAATCTAACTAACGAGAAATATTGTAATACAACATTTACATTTACATTTACTTTACATTTACATTTGTATTTCCATTTAAATTTGCATTTACATTACCACTTACATAAATATACATGACGGTTTAATACAATATGTGGGTGCTCTTGCTTGATCAAACACAACAAAACTTAGACTATCACATGTATGTCTATATATGTATGTATTAGGTTGTTTGGAAAATCATTGAGTGAAATATTTTGTTCTTAAATAGAAAGAGAAGACCAGTCAAGTTTCTTTTTTTCCTTTTCCACCAGCCAACTTCACGCTTAACTTGTTTTGTATCATATTTAGATATTTTGAGAGATTTGCTTTGTGTAAAAGTTTTAATTTATTTGATTCTCCGTAGTTGTTATGATTCCAAGAAAAGAGAACAAAAATTAAGGCACTTAGTTCTCCAAAGTTTTAACTCATCTACAACTAGACTTGAAAATTGGTGGTAGAATGCGTGTAAGCTTGGAAATCGCATTTACAATTTAATACCCATAATGGTATTAACATTGACTATGTGATGAGCCGCACTTGCCGTAATGAAGCTCCTTCCGTATTAACTGTATCAAAAATATATTTATTTTAGATCAAAAAGTTTCCTAGGCAAAGGGGACTAAGGGTGCCATTATTGGTACCTGCTAGAAGCAATGCCTAACTACTGACTATTGTACGCACTAAGCACTCTTTGGCCCTAAGTCGTACATCGTACAATTAAGCTTTCAGAGTAGTTGGGAATAACAAACTTTGGAAGCATATTTAAGCAAAAAATATACGAAACGAATAAGAATATTTTGCCTAAATTTCGGTCTGACTTTCTTAATCTTTAAGCTAAACAATATTTTGATGTGCCACTAGCAGCATAATATTAATTAAAGTCGAATTACTTATTAAAAATCTTGAAAAAATTGCTTGAATCTTCCATATTTCTTTAAGTATTATCCACAAATAACAAAAATAATTTTCAAACGATCTAATACATTGGCATGTGCAAACATGCAAACATGCTTGCATGCATGCATGTAATGCGATCATTCACGTAGTGCTTAGTAAGCATTTATGTTGCAATCAAAATTGATTTAAAAAAAAACAACAAAACAAACAACTAAAACTAAAAAGTTTAACTTTGCAGAGGACTGTAGACAGAATAATAATAACAATAATAATAGCAACAATACTAAGAGTAACAGTAAAGAGAGTATGAGTATGTATAAATAATTCTTTACGTATGTAGGTATGTAAATATTAACACTGAGAGAATGTATGTCAAAGCACAAGTTGGCACTTGTTTTAGTTTTTTTTTTCTTAATGCATTTTTTTTCTTTTCTATTTTGTTTCGTTAATATATTTTATGTTGCGAAATTGTACATACATGCACACACACATACATACATTATACATAAGTGAGATATACTTGAAGTTATTTGTTCGATTAATTTGTAACATTTTACCGACAATTCAATATTTCTTCTTAGTAAATTATGTGTGTATGTTTGCATGTATTATTATGTTATGTATATGTGTAATTATAAATATACATTTTGTATTCTTTTAATGTGGCATAATAATTTTCAAGGAAAATATTTGACCTCAATATAAATAAACACACACAGAACAAATTCATTCGGTGACATATTGTTGTCCCAATGAATTTACCTTCCATGACGAAGATTATACGTGCATGCGTGTGTATATGTATGGATGTATGGATGTAAATAAAATTATGAGTACTTTATATAAATTTATTTATCAATTTAAAAAAAAATTTTTTTTTATATTAAATTTATCTAAATAAAATAATCGTTAATATTAAATGCTGTTTATGGAAAAATTAAAGAAAAATTATCACAAGTTAAATATACTGGAAAAAAGAAGGTGAAATGAAAAAAAAAAGAGAGTGAAAATAAAGGCATAAAGAGAAACATATAGAAACAAAGTGAGAGAGAGAGAGTTTAATGTTTCTAAAAAGTAATTAACACAGAAAAAAATTGAAAATAATATGAACTAATTCACTTAAAAATAATAAATTGAAAATTTGACTTTAGAAAGAAGAAAACATCACTTAAACATAATTCATAGAGAGACGCGAATTTTATATTTACAGTCTTTTCAATTCTAATTATAAATTGTAACTTTTTCATTTGCAAATTTCAATGTTTAATAATAAAAAAGTATTTGCTAATAAATTCCACTTCTTAAATATTTTTTTTTTATATTAAGTTCCTGCTTGTCAAGAGAAATTTGTACAAAATTGGTTAAATTTGATTATTAACAATTAACAAAAAGATGTTTGCACGTCTACCTGAAAATAATAAACTTAAAAATTAAGTGAAATTTTTTTTTTCCAATTAAGCACCAGGAAATTAGTTTCTTTTTAAAGAATTTTCTAAAATTGGAAAAATTTCATTCATATTAAATACAAAAAAAAGGGAAAAAATGTAGAAACAAACAGCAAAATTAAAAAGTTTAAAAAGTTAAATAAGAAAATAGGAAAAATTTAAAAAAAAATTATGAAATTTACGCTAAAAAAAAAGCGTAACAAAGCAAAAGCTTTGGCTTTTTTTTTTACTTTTTTTTTTTTTAAAGAAATATTTTGTAAGTTTATGCTTGAGGTTAAAGTGCATGTACGTACATAAAATAGATCGATAGCTTTTACTATCAGCGCCTTATAATCACTTCTTGGTTATTTTCGTTAAATGCATGAATAAACAACAAAAATATCAACCAAAAGCAACAATTACAAATTTTTGGTCATAGCATTATTCATTATTCCAAGTATTAGGGCAATGTATGGCAATGTTTTTAATAATAATAATAATAATAATAATAAAAATAAAAATAATATTTAACCATCTTCTTCTTACTTAGCTCTTACATGACTTTCAAGGCTTTTATGGCGCTCACAAAATAATTTCGATACTAAACGAATTAGAAATTTTCTAAATAATAATAATAACCTCTAAGTTGTCTGATATATGTAATGAATATAAATGAATCTATATAAATATGGGTCTACATGTACATGTAAGTGTACCATGTGCCTATGCCTAAATTAATAATAATGCAACGCCTCCGTTGAACGTCCAGATAAATTTGTCTAATGAAATAATTTGATTAAATCATTTGTTTTTACATTTTACCTTTTAGATGAGTATGAGAAGTCTATGCATATGTATATATATTATATATATTATGTGTGTGTGTGTGTGTGTGTGTGTATACATTGCATAAAGTAAAACAATTAAGTACATTTAATTTAGGTCTCCCCTCCATTCGCACTTTGTTTACACCACGATTTGGCACTTGGCAAATTATGCATAATAAAAAAAAAAAAAGAAAAACTAAATTAAAAAAAATATTACGCAAAATGTTAAAATCATTTCAATGTAATGATGATGATTGTGATTGTGATGGTGATTGTGATGGTGATGTTGATGGTGAAATTTATAATTTACTTGGCTCTTGTATAACATTTAATAAAAATTTAATTTAAATCGTTTCGTAAAAATAGATCAAACGAACAAAATATGTAAAATTGTAAAAAAATAATGAAATTTTATAAAATTCAAATTTTATAGAATTAACTAAGAAAATTAAACATTAAGTAAAAAATTTTTGAATGAATTTTATCTTGCAAGAGCCTTAGCAAAAAATTTTATCAAATTTTTGATAAAAGTCCAGTTACACTCATGGCAACCACTTTGCGTAAATTAAATTCGATTTAGCGTTTTATGTAACATAATCCAATTAACCCATGGCATTTTTCATGGCACCAGCTCTATTAATACTGCTTCAATATTGAAGCATTCCTGACATGATCCGATCCAATCAAATTGGAGTGGAATTTTTCTATGCAGAAGCCCCTTTACCAGTACTTCGATTTTGGGACATTTGTAAATCATGCAATTTAAACCAGTTTTTCATAGCATGACCCCTTTTAATATAATTTCGATTTTGAAACATTTGTGTCAAAATCGATTTTTAACCCATTTTTTGCAGAACATAAAACTCTTTAAAAATTTTAATATCATGAATTTAAATAAAAGTGTTAATGTCCAAATTAAAAATAGAAAACTAAAAATTACAAAAAAAAAAAAATCGTATAATTAATTAAATTAATTGAAATATTAACATTTAATGACAGTTTTTTTTTCTCTTTTCTTGACTTAACCATGCAATTTCAGTTTCACTGGGGCAGTCATAAAATGAAAGCAAATTTGATACATTTGAAGTAAATCAAATGAATGAATAAATGAATGAGGTATATGGTACATGTCTGTCCATATACTGCTATAATCATTTTTTCCAATTTTTGTTAAATATTTAATCATTTTCAATAATTTAAAATCGCTTTATGTTTAAGTTGCGTGCTCTGCCAAAAATTCATTCATTTCCCTGGTACTTGTTACTTATATTTCATGCTTTATGGAAGTAAGTGGAAGTGGAAGTGGAAATGGAAATGGAAATGGAAATGGAAGTGTAAATAACTAAAATAAATAACTATAATTTTTATGTTAAGTATGATTAATGGGAGTTACATTTATGACTGGTTTAATGCATTTTTTTTTAAAATGTTTTTTATTCATTCTTATTTTTTTTTTTTTTTCTTTTTTTCTGTTACACAAATTCAAATAACATGCCACAAATATAACAAAAGGAAGAGAAACAAAAAGTTGTTATGGTTAATATAAGTGAATGAGAAGGCAGAAATAACAAAGCAAGAAACAAGTCATAATTATCATAGTTGTCACAATTGTTACACTAGAGGGCGTGATATACCTACATAAAATGAGATATTTGAGCGATTCAACTATAAGAAATAACGCACCAAATGCTCCGACCTTTGTGGTATAAGCAAAAAAAAAAAAAAAAAAATAAAAAATTTTAATTTTAGATGATGAGGCTTTAGATGATGGATTAATGTTAGATTTTGTAAATAATATCAAAAATTGGTAAAGGGCCATAAAAATAAGTGTACTCTGTTTGAGATCTAGTTGGTTTCTCGAGGGTATTTACCGTTAGTTAGTGATATGTCATCACTAATTTGAGTCCTTTAATTTATCTATTTTATATCTGTTCAACCAATCTGATAAAAATTTTTATTCATGCTACTCCAAAACGAATTTTATGGCAAATGATTAGAAACGAATGACTTTTGCGACCACTCCCCATTTAAAATACTTAGATAAGATTTATGTTTGTTAAACTTTTTTTGAGGAAAATCTTTGTGCAAAGTTTAGATGAAATTTTAATAAATATTATGGAACCTTTTTCTCACTTGAAAAATCTTTTGTATAAATTTGTTTATTTTATTTTATTTTTTTTTTTTGTAAAATTTTTCATTTTATTGACTTGCAAATTATTTATATTTTGTAAGCGAAAGTTTGTTGGGTATTTAAATGTCGACGCCAATGATTCATTCTGGTTTTAACTTCTTTTTTTTTTTTTTTTTTTTTCTTGTACTTTCTGTTATATCTCATATTTCACATTTCATATTTCATTTGGTTCAGTGCATTGAAAGTAACATTGATACAATTATTTAATGACTCTGACCTTATACTTTATACAAATTAACCAATTTATTTTTTGTTTTTCCATTTTATTGCCAATTTGCGACTGTATTTATAAACTTGCGGATATATTTCGAAAAATGAAACACAAAAAAAAAAAAAAAAAAAAGAAAAATTATTTTCAAGGGTTTTAGCATTTGCATTTAAAGTGCCTTGCTATAAATTATTTTTGTACAAAAGTTCAATTTTTAAAGTTATAAATTAAAAGTTAAAATATGAAATAGACAATAAAAATAATTGATTAGTCATTTTCATTCATGAGACTGTTTAATGAACATTAACAGTAAAAGAAAGCAAAGGAAAAGTATGAAGAAAAAAATATTTTCTATATTGAAAATATATCTTGAAGCAGAAAATTATTGCTTAATTAAATATAATAATTATACTTAATTTAATTAATTAATTTATTATTAAAGTCATAGAAATTTTACAATAATTTTGCCTGTTTAAATTTTCTTACATCCAACTAAAAGTTTTCTTTCTTATTTATTATGTTTATTTATGAATCATACTAATAGAAAAAATCTATTCAAATATTGATTGTGTCGATTGAGATTTAATTTAAGGAAAAAAAGGAAAAAATTAAAAACGAAAATGTCAGCTGAACTTTGAATTTAACTTTTTAAACCAAAACACCACAAACCTATTTCAATTCATAATGCATTCAAGCAGAACATATAAAATTAAAATTATTTTTATTTTATATGTATAAAGTGAGGGCGAGAAAGAGAAAGAGATAGAGATAGTTAAAAATAAAATTTTAGAGTGCGGTTAATTAGTTAATTAACTAAAACAAATTATGCCAGACTAAACCTGATGCCAGTCTAAACACCATGCTATATCAAACCATCTCAAACCAAACAATGCCATATCAAACCATGCCATATCAAACCATGCCAAACCAAAGCATATCAAACCGCACTGCATTGTTTGATAATTGATTGATTAACAAGTATGATATAATTTCATATAAATATAACTGTTTATTTAAAGGAAATAAATAATAATGATTAAATTGCAACTTAACGCATTTCGAGCAATTTCAACACACCAACAAATGAGGAAAGAGGCAAAGTAACAGAAAAGTAAAAAAAAAAAAAATTGAATATTAACAAACAAAAAGTGAAAATGTAAAAATGTAAATGTAATCAATTAATTTTGATCGATGATTCATATTTATTAAAAAACGTTAGCGTTTATTTATAATTTATATACACAAAATAGTTATTTTGTTGTTGCAATTAATATAAAATTCTCAATGTATAGGATTTTTACAAAAAAAAAAAAAAAAAAAAAAGAGAAATAGAAAAATTTCGCTACAACAAAGCAACTTGAAAGCGGATATATATGAACAAATACACAGACATACACACATACATACATACACATATACACATATACACACATACATACATTCATACATATGTATTTATAAGTATACATTTAGGCATAAATTATAAAAAAATTTATGTAAGTAAAATTTATCCAGTTTATCATTACGCTTGTAAAGTTCTTGATCGATCGATCGGTCTGAATTGATTTAGTTATGGCTGTCTGTCTTTTTATCTGCTCTGTCTGTCCGTCTGTCAGTTCGTTTGTGCGAAGTTGTTGGGAAAAGAAAAATATCGAGCTCAAATTTGCTAAAAACCTTCAACTGAAAATTGTAGAAATTTTGAAAATGGACAATTTTGATTACAGAACATGTCCATTGGGCAACGTAAACTTGGAGTTCTCAAGTTCTCAATTTTTAAGCAAAATATGATATGTTTTTTTATTAATTATATGCAAAATGCAAAATCCATAATGCCAAATTTTTATACAAATAGTAAGGCCTTAGCCTTTGATCTAAAAAATCGTATTAGAAATTATGCAAATTTGCTTACATTTTTTATTCACTATTGAAAAATGAAACTAGCTCTGAGTAGTAGTACCATCATGATAAATTATGGTGCATACGCAATATTCGGCCACAATCAAATATAATTTTCTAACTTGTTTGCGCAACAAAACAAGTTTCTCTAATTTAGAAATAGAAGCAAATAAAAACATGATCCTACATGTTTGTATGGATGTGTATGTGTGAATAAGATAATAAAATATTAAAAGGAGGAAATGAGAGGTTCAACAAAAAAAAATATTCCATTACATTAAAATTGAACTTTTTTTTTTTTTTCATAGAAAGTGTAAAAATATGCATTTAATGGTCGGTCCATTGTAAATCTTTTTGAACTTTATCACGAGATATTTTTGTTTGCGTTTCTTTTTTTTTTTTTTTTTTTTCAAATAATCAAACAAATTTAGTAATTACAAAGATTTGTTATATTTGCTTTTTAAAAATAAACATCAAATAATTGGCCGAACTATCGAATTTATTTGAATTTTCTTGTATTTTTGGTCATTTAGTTTTCAGAAGCTGTTTTGTTTAAGAATTAAAAAAGTTAAATAATCTTTTTGCGAGAGACCAGACCATCCTATTCTGGTTTAGAAGAAGGCTGAGTAGCAACAAATTTTGTTTTAGACTTTTCAAATGATCTTCAAATAATTCACAATAATAAAAAAAATTCAGTGAAACAATTGAGAATCGCTTTTTCGAAACGATCTGTTCGTTTAGATCTACTTTTGGGGGTAAATTAGTTCGGCGAAACAGTTTTATGTTGCCCAAGCTAAACCCTCGGAACAAGTTTGCCCACACTTAATGTAAGATAAATTGTGGAGTCACTTCTTGAATAAGGTTTTATATTGAAAAATTTTATTTATATGAAGAAATTTAGAGTTTTGTGGTAACAGCAGGAAATCGATAACGGCCTATTAGTTTTGAATTTTTTTTTTTGATGTACATATTTTGAATTGTTGTAGGTCTTTAAAATGACTGAGATTAAATAGATTACTTATTTTCTATTTTTATTTTTATATTTAAAAAAAAATGTTATGTTTAAGAAATCAATATAAAAAAAAAAAAACATTAACCTTTCCTCTTGTTCTTAAAATGAAATTCGACAGCAAAATTTTGTAATTTTATAAATTATGGCAACGATACCATACGATACGAGACGATGTGAAAACATAATTGAATTATATAAAAATTATAATTATAGCCATTAAAGTTTTGGATGAAAGCTCAAGTCTTTGGAAAAAAAAAAAAATGAAAAAGGCCAACAATAATAATAAATTTTGAGTTACAAAGCATAAAAATTTGTAATGGGACGTGCTCATTAGTTTAGTGTAACAATTAGTAGATGACTACAACAACATATTGTGCTCATTATAAATAATGACCCGTTTTAATATTTATCATTGCATTATCATTATCGTTTATAATCTTATTTCTCCTTTTTAATGATTTTCTGTTTTTCTTTTTTTTGGTTTTTTTTTTGATGTTGTCTGTTGCACGATTTAGCGATTTTGTTTTTAGTTTTTGGTTTTTTGATTTTTTTTAATTTTTATGTTGCTTTAAAATTATTTGTTGTTTCGTTTAATTTTGTGGTAAAATTCAACCAGGAAGTTCTTAGATGGTTAAGTATGCAATAAACATTTGCAAACAAATAAGAAAAAAGAAAAAGCGAAAAAGTTAAAAACTTCATCATGCTGTTTTCACAATTTTGAGGTAACTCCCCACAGCAGTGTAATGTAATGTAATGGCACATTTCATATACAAAGCAATCTCAATAATGAAATCAACAATAATAATAATAATAATAATAATAACAGTAGTAGCAGTAATAATCTAATATTTTTTATAAATAGAAAGTGAATGTTTAATATACGAGTAAAATCTCGCTACAGCTCACTTTACTGATTACAATTTGTTACATATAAACTATAAAGAGTAACGGTAACATTATACATATAAAATTAAAATAAAAAGTTGCACGGTATGCATATATGTGTGTAACATAAGTACAAGAGAATGAGAATGTCAACGAATAAAAGAGAGCTAATTAGAGCTAAGTCATGTTATTGATATACAAAAGCGTTCACATTTAAAATGAAATGAAATGAATTAATTGCTAATGAAATTTTAGGTGAGAATTGAGTTGCTTGAAGACTAAGACGAATCAATTTTTAAAACTAATACATTTTTGCAGATGTAAATGAAAATCATTGTAAATAATCTCATAATAAAAGCATTTAAAAAAGCATTTTGTTTAATCTTTATCTTACGGCACATTTTAATGCTCGAAATTGATTTAATGAATTTAATGGAATTTTATATATTAGATGTTGCAATTTAAGATTTTTTATGGCTTAAAAAAATTTACAGAGTTATGAGTTAAGAGATACTTTACTTATTAACGAACTGTTCATGAACTTACAAATCAATTATCGAATTTTTCCGATACCTTACTTCAAAATGAAAAATTACAGAAGCTTACTTTATTTCCCATATATTTGAAAGTAACTTTTTGTAAATGATTGATAATTTTTTTTTTTTGTTTTGGAAGTTATTTTTTAAACAAAATTGATCCATTGAAAATTTGAGTTCCTATCAATGGGTTTTTTTTAATAACATAAATTTATTAAAAAATTTTTATTTTATAGAAAAATTTTTATAGAAATATTTTACTAACTTGTTATCATTGATGCTTAACTTTAAATATAAATTTCATAAAATAATAAAAACTATGATGGTATTAATTGCATTAAAATAAAATATCAGATAAATGGGAAGTATTTTCCTAACCTTGAAATATTCATAAATATTGATTTTTATGAACTTGATGTTTATGAACTTAATAAATGTTTTATTTTACTTTCTGTTTAATGAAAATTTCGTAATTTATTGGCAAGTTTTGCTTTTCTTTTGTATTTTTTCTTTTATTATTTTTTTTTATGATTTTATTTATTTTGTTTTTGTTTTATTCTTTTCGTTTCTTTTCCTTTTCTACCGATTTTTTTTTTTTTGCATTTTTATAGTTAAGTGTTATATTTGCGATTGTCGCTTCATTGGTTTTAGTTACTGGTCAACATCTATTTGGCCGTATACCATCAAGACAAATTATCTCAAATTCACTTGATTATGCTCTATCGTCGTCCAGTCTAGCAGCGAGGGATCCCAGACAAAACAGAGGTATCATTCATAAACCATCTAACTTTATGCACATTTATATACTTATACATATATATATATATATATATATATATATATATATATATATATATATGTGTGTGTGTGGTGTGTGTGTGTTTGGGTGTATAACTAAAATAAAATTCAATTAAGTAAGTTATAAATCATAAACATTTACAATGAATTTCATATCACAAATAAAACACTTGGATCATACAAATGTATCTATGTATGTATGAGAGAGAGTGAGAGATAGATAGATAGATAGATAGAGAATTGATGTACATTATACATTTTATGATTATTTCATATTAAATTTAATTAATTTAAGACACTTTAGTTTTATTTTCAAACAATTTATAAACTTTACAGTTTGTATAATTTTTAATTTTTTTATTTTTTTATTTGGGCTAATTTGTTTGAACTATTTTTTTTTTAAATTTTACTATTATTATTTTTTTATTTTATTTTTTATATACTAATAATGATTAAAATATATAAACTAGAATTAAATATTTTTTATGCAATTCAGTAATTTCGATGAAAAACTTCGATGCAAAACTTCGATGCAAAACTAACCCTGGTGCTATACCCTTCATTTTATAATTGTATTATGAAAAAGTAGAGAACAGATTTTTGCAAATATCATTAATGAAAGGCGTTTAATTTTAATGTTAAACTCTTTTGAAAATTCAAAATCTCTATAAAATTTGTAAATCTATAAAAAAAATTTTTTCTTCATTTACCATTTATTTTAAAAATCTTATTAAACGATTATCAATTTCTATATACAAACCATTTATAATGATAAGAATCATATCTTGTGATTTATCACAAAAATTATCCATAAAATTTTTTCTAAAATCTATAAATAAGAAAGTTCTACAGTACGGTTCTATAATTATTTCGATTTTCTTCATTGCCTTGGATTGTCTTGGATTGGATTTATGGGGCAAATTCCGTAATTGTGATTTTGTTATAAAAGTCATTTAAATAATTGCAAAAATATTATTTAAAGGCGATTTCAAATAATTTAAAACTAAACTGTAGAAAAAAGTATCCATTGCGAGTTTTTCCAATAATCATCCTAAAAAGAGAAACAAAAAAAAAAAAAAAACTAAAAAAAAATTTTAATAAAATCTAGAAATGAAATGTTAAATATTTTCGAAACAATCTTCGATTTGTAATGAAATAAATCAATAGCGTCCCAAATTCTTATTCCATTTTAAGAAACTTCAAGTTTTTAAATTATACAAATAAATTAATATTTCAATGAGACTTTATTCAACTTTTTTGGAATAAATTTATATCATTCATTTTGGAAAATTTTTTACATATTTTTTATTTAATTATTTTAAGATGATATTTATATTAATTAATGCAAAATTAAATAAATTATTATGTTAATAATTTTTTTCCATGTTTGTTTTTTTGTTATTGTTGTTGTTATTTGATTTCAGGTCCCGTACTATTTCCACCACCACCATCGGATGCTGTTGATGAAAGTAGTGGTGTCGTTGTTGGGGCATCTGGTTATGGATTTGTGCCACCACAACAAAGTAATTTATATTAAAAAAAAAAAAAAAGAAGAAGAAAAAAAAATTTTTTTTTTAATTTATAAAAAACCAAACAAATGCACTGATATGTGTTTGTAATTGTAGTAGTAGTAATAAAAATAATAGTAAATGGCCTCTACCTTAATTAACCTTATTTAATTAATAATTAATTAATTACAAAAGGCAGCACAATTTTTGTAAATATTACAATATTTTTCTTTTAACTGTATTAAAGCATTATAAGTAAATTTTTTTTATATATATATAATTTTACAAAAAATTATTTTGTAAAATTTCTCTTATTTTATATGCTTTTTATTCTATTTTGTTTCTTTTCTATTTTCAATTAATTTACATTAATTTTTTTTTTTTTACAAATCAAGATCTGTTTTTTTTTTGTTTTGGTATCTTTTTAAAATTTAATTTTTACATAGCTAAAGATGTACCCTATTAAATATATTTACATACATGCACACATACGTACATAAGCATATGGAACACTAATACATATGCACGTACACAACAGCAAGAATAGCAAAAACAAAAAAAAAACTAACAATTAAATGACAAACAATAATTTACAAAGTAGCTGCAATGGCATGATGATGAATGAGTTTGATTGCATGATAAACACACGTGCACAAACACACACACACACACACACATATATATATATATATATATATATATTTACACATAAAACATATAGTGCATCCATGCGAAGGAGGAAATAAATAAAATGTCAAAAAAAAATGTCAAAAAAAAATGTCAAAAAAAATGTCAAAAAAAATGTCAAAAAAATGTCAAAAATGTCAAAGATGGCAAAATAGGAGCATTGAAGAAGAGAACAACAATGGAAAAAAAGTGTAATTGAAAAAACAACAACAGCACCAAACAGCAAACAGCAAACAGCAAACAGCAATCACCAAAAGGAATAAAAAGATGTAAAATTACAAGTTTACTTTTATACATAAAAAAATTTTAACTCAGCACATGCCACAGTGACCTGCTTAACAATATTTATACTTTTCACCTTTTTGGCTTTTGTTTTTCTTTTTTTTTTTTTTTGTTTTTTATTTTACACTTAAAAAGTTCAAATTATACTTAGTTTTGTTTAAATAGTTGTAACATACGAAAAGTTATATGAAAAGATGAAAAATTCATCTGAATAAGGCAAATATAAAAAAATTTATAGCCATCCGATGGAGCATTCGTTTTTCCAGATGCTAGTCTGTCCCCTTGTTAATACTTCATTATGCTGGAATTTGTTACTTAAAAATGAAACCGATTAAATTAGGTAAAATTTTTTTTTCCATCATTGAAAATCGGTTTCGTTATTTTGAGTAGCAATTTCTGAAATAAATCTTTTTTTTTTTTTTTTTGTTGTAAAAGAATCAAAATTGAAGTATTTGTAAAATAATTGGAAAGCAAAATCGTCGCCAAATAATCTTTTAAAAATATTAAACTTTAGAATCCTTCGATTGAATCTGCTTTTGACATTCCTCTGCCCTATAACAAATTTTTTTTTCAAAATTCACTAGAAAATTTCTATTTTGCACTTTCTTAACATTTTACTCAAATGATCAAAGATCAAGATCAAAGATAAAATGGTGTAGGGTATTTAAAAGTCGCCTACGAACGACTATAACACTTTTATTATATTTTAAATATTTTTTTTTTGCTTTTTTATTAATATTATCGGAATTTTTTGTATTTATTTTTGTATAAGTTTTTAGTTTTTAAATTTTTCATGATTGAAATAAAGAGACATAATTTGGAAGAAAAAAAAAATTTAGCATAATTATAGCTAATAATGCAATTAGATAATACGACAGACAATATATCTAATATTTTTGCATAATTATTATATAAAAAAAAATATAAAAAAAATAAACTTTTATTTAGACAAGAAAAATATACTTTTTTTGTTTTTGGGTTTAATTATTTTGGCTTTAATTTATTGGTTGGTATTTTGGGTTTTAATATTTTTTTCTCATTGATTCAAAATGCTTATTTTAGGTTTTTGTTTTAAGTTATAACTTTCTATTTTTATTATTCATTTTGTTTCTTTTTTTTTTTTTTATTTATTATATTTAGTTCCCTTGATTTTGTTATGTTTTTTTCTGTGCTTTTTATTATCAACTTTTTTATGAGAAACAAAATTAAACAAAAGAATAAATAACGGAAAGCAACAAAAAGGAACAGCCACAAGAAAAAATAAATTATTATCACTCAGAATAATCTTGTGAAATATTTAACTTAAACTTTTCCTTTCACTTCTCACTCATTATTTTCAATTCAACTTCAATTCAACTTCAATTCGATTCAATTGCATTGATTTGAATTTGAGTATAAATTTTTTTTTATTTTTTATTTATTTATTTATTTTTTTTTGGTTTTCTGTTTATTTAAAATTAAATATATATATGCATATTGTATGTAAGAAAAAAAAAACCAAATCAAATAATCACCGGAGTTATAATGAAATAATAATAAGAAATCTAAATATTTTATATGAGTTTTTATTCCCATTTTTTTTTTATTAAATTTTCTTTTAGGTTTGTTTTTTTTTTATTTTTGGTTTTTTTATTTTTGTCTTTTCATTTATACTATTCGTTTTTTTTTTGTTGTTTTTTGTTGTCTTTAATTTAATCAATCAATCAATTAATCAATCAATCAATCAATCAGTCAATAGCAATCAATAAGCTTCAAATAAAATTCAACTCAAATCAAATGCAATGCATTGCAAATCAATTTAAATGATTTTCATTGCTTGCGCAAAAATTTTGTATAAAAAAGTAGCAAATAGACAGTTTACATTATTTATATTCATACATTTGTCCATGCGTCCGTTCATATGTCTGTACGTCCATCTAATCAGAGTGATAAAGAAATTAATTTGTTTTCATGTAATTTTCATTATACTACACGAATGTATATGCATTCTCTCTCTCTCTCTCTCTCTCTGTGTGTGTGTGTGTGTGTGTATGAGTGCTCGTTATGGGTATGCGTATTGTATTGTTGTAATGTAACAAAAATTGCAAGAATCTAAAGTTCGTTTTTCGCTTTAATTTTTCGTGATTTTCGTTGTTATATTTTTATTTCATTATTTTATTTATTTTTATTTTTGTTTTTATTTTGCTTGCTTACTTGGCTTAGTCTTTAGTGTATTTAAATTGCCTTCCAAAAAAAAAAAAAAAAACAAAACAAAAAAAGATTAATCAATTGCCAAATTAATCAATATTTGCTTTTTAATGTTTATTCATTAATCAATAAAAATATGAGATTTTAATAAAATAATTATAAATTTATTAAAATAAAAATCTGATAAAATATATTGAAAAAGCAAACAAACAAAAAAAAAAAAAAAGAAAAAGAAAAATAATAAATGAAAAAAATCTTTTAAAATTTGTTTTCTGTTATTGAAGTGAGAGAAATTAATATTTGAATTTTTAAAAATTAACATTTTAAAAAAAATATATAAATATATTTTTAAGTGTAAGAAATTTTTAATTTATTGAGTAAGAGAATACAAAAAAAAATGCCATTTTAACAATAATCTAAAAAAGTCATGGTATATGTAAAATTCATGAAATTGAGAGAGTTCTAGAAAATAAATTCAAATAAATTTAAATTGTAGAGTTAATTGTTATAAATGCATTTTAGAAATCAGAAAAGATACAATTTTTTAAAAATACAAATATAAAAAATTTTGAAAGTATTTTTTAAAGCAGTAGAATTTCTAAACCTGCCTTTAGACTGTTAAGTAAACTTTCAAGCCAAGCTAATATTTACATAAAAGCCCATTCCAAAGATTTACGGGCATATTAGATCAGTTCGTGCTACTATAAAAATTTGCTTTGATTTCTAGAAAACTTACACTTTGAAATATTTGCTTGGGAATATGAATTCAAAATTTTATTTATAAGTTTTGCTAACTGTAAAAAATTATTTTGAGCATATTCGATCTAATTAAAATTTGATTTGAATAAAAATTGTATTTGAGTAGTTTTATAACATTTTAAAAATCTCATTTTGCAAAATAATTAAGCATTTCATTTTGGAATCATCAATATATTTTAACATGGATTCACACTAAGATTTTAATGATTTCTAAAATGAATTGGTATTGGATAATAAATCTGCCTGTAATGGGCAAGAAATTTATATGAGAATAATGATAAGAAATGCATAACAAAATCTTTATAATTTAATTTGATCTCTGGCAAAAAATATTTCCTCGTTTAATGAGATGTGATCTTAAAATGAAGGTTACTCAATAAATTGCTTACTTTTTTTTACGTTGCTTATGCTTTTCAGTTTTAAGTTTCAGTTTATTGTTTATTTATATAAACGCTTATAATATACAGTTTTTTTTATCTATTTCTCTCTCTCTCTCTCTCTCTCTCTACATTAAATATATCTATTTGATATAGTCAAGCACAATTTATTCGCACGAACGCTAACAAAAAAAAAAAAATAGAAAAATAGAAAAACACGAGCAAAAAATAAAACTTGCTTCGTTTCATTTAACGTAAGCACGTTTATTTACATATTTCCATAAATATGAGTAAATATATATATTTATATATTATTGTGAAATTATTATAAGAACAATCTAATTCTTATTAAATGATCATCAATCAATTGATAACGATATTAAATATGTCAAATGAGCAATATTTGTGTCGTTGGCCAAATCTTCCTTTTTCCATATTACCATATGTAATGGCCAATGTAATGCTTAAAGGAGCAATTCCCGCTTCACCAGCTACCCACCACCACAAATTAAACCAAAAAAAAAAAAAAAACGAAACGTAACGAAAAAAATAAGTTTGACATTAATCGTACTTAATTTTAATACTTAAAATTGAGCAGCTGGAGAAAAACATTTATAGGAATTGAATTACAATGATCACACAATGATCCACAATGATCACATTAATTTAAACATGAAACCATTCAACCATTTTATAAGGCGATTAATTGGAGTTGTATGGAGTTATATGGAAATTGGAACATATGCTGAGTTTTCTTCATTTTTAAAAAAAACTTTTTTTTTTCAATTTTTGTTTTACATGAAAAATTATACTTTTCTGTCATAAAACTTTTTTTTTAACTAAAACATTCTAAACGAATGGAATAAATAAATAAATAAATTAATATGGTCTTAAATTTTTTCAAGACTTCGTTTAAGAAATAATTTTTATTTCAAAGTGTTTTTGCTTTGACGAAACATTAACAATTTTTTTTTTTTTTTTTTTTTTTGAAAATATTTATTCAGTCATTTTAGTTTACTCTTTCATGTTCTTTTGAAAAATTCGAGTATCGATTTTGGCGAAAATATTTTTTTGAAGCTTACAATTGCATGATATTTTGTTATTCCGGAATTTTTACCAATTTTTTAAAAGCTTTCTTAATAATTTTTGTAAAAGAATGATATTTATTTGCAAGTTTTTTTTTCAAGCATTGGAATTTAGTATTTTAAACTCACTAAATTAAAATTAATTAAATTTTTTGAAAGTGTTTTATTTTCGTAACAGTAACAAGACTTTTTTAACTAAAGAAATTTTTTAGACTTGATTGTTGACTAATTTTTTTTCGAAAAAAAAGAAAAGAAAATTTATATATTTCTTTGGCATTTAATACGCTTAATATGGCCACACCTCATACAAATTTTAAAGGCAATAGAAACTTGGCACAAAAATAACAATAAAACAATTACACAACATTCAAATTTAGAAGACTTTAATATTTTTTATCTCAATTACTTTTACATCTAACATTTCAGATATTGAGGGCAATAAGGCCCATTCATGAAATATAAAATAAAAATAAAAATTTTAGAAAGAAACTTTTGAATCACATGAAGTCTAAACAATCTCCTGATTGATCCATCTATAAGTGTGACACTCTCTTAATCATGAAAATTGAGGCAATCACTTTGTGAAATTTCGCAAAAAAAAAAAATGAGATTAAAGTAGAAATTTTTATACAAATATTAATCGGAAGTATCGAATTAATATCGAATGGTTTTGTAATTGTGCTGAAATGAATTAAATTTTATATCTTTATTTCATAAATTTTTTTTGGGGGATTTGAGAAATTTGAAAACAACAAATCACTGATTAAAATAAAAAGTGCTCTATGGAGATGTAAAAAGGCATAAAAATTTTTCTATAAAAAATTAATTTATAAAATTTGTGCAAAATGCTCATGGCATAAAAATTTCATTTCATTTTTTTTTTATATGGGACATATGCTTTGCATTTGAATGCCTTATTTTAAGTATTTGAATATTTTGGTCAAACATTCTGAGATTGCGAATTTAAATGATGCTCCAAATGAAGAAATTTTCATATCACTACTAAAATTCACTTATAGAAAAGTTCTATGAAAGTGAAGTAGATCAAAATATTATGGTTTTATATTATAATTTTTGAATTTTCCTTTAATCTATTTTGCATAATTGTGCTACGCTCTAACGGTACATATTCCGAATGGCTGTTATTATTAATTCGTAGATTCGTAGAATTATAAATTTTGTGTTCATCGTCTTTTTATCAGAAAAATTTTATTATCTAAGTGCATAATTTATTACAAGTCATTGAAACGCCTACATGACACTCTATTTGTCCAAATTGTTCCATATAATTCAAAAAAAAAAAAAAAAAATGAAAGTAAAAATTAGGAAAAATGTAAAATAAACCAGACACATATTTCATTGTAATTTTATATTTGAATAGTTAGTTTACTGTGATTCATATTTTTCTTCTTCTTATTCTTTATTCTTATTTCTCTGGGCATATAATTAAGAACAATAAAAACAATAAAAACAAAAACACATTAATGGAATAGAAAAAAAAATTGTTGTTAAAGTAAAAGATGATTGTTGTAGAGTGTCATAACGAATAATAAAAAATGTTAATTTTTATCAATTGACACACATGATCAGCGTACTGTAAACAACGTTGACAATTAATTTTGCTAGTCAGTCATTTTGTCATTTAGTACTTTGTTAATTTATGCTATTAAACTTGCAAAAAATCAAATCAAACATTTTTCCTTCCTGCCATCAATTTAAATTGGGGGTGAGAGTGAGAGAGACAAGAACAAGAAGAAGAAGAAGAAGAGAGAGAGAGAGAGAGAGAGAGAGAAAGAGAGAATAGACAACGATAATCATAATAACAATTTTTTTATTGTTTTTTATCTAATAGCGATATATTTTGATATGCCAGCATTTTTCTTATTATTATTATTATTATTATTTTGTTGTTGTTGTTGTTGTTATTGTTGTTCTCTTAAATTTAACTTTCAAATTGATCAAAAAAATTTACATTTATTACGACGTCCATGTGTAATAAATTAATTAATTAAATTACTTTACCTTTGTCATTCCTTTGTTTTTTCTTTTGTTGATTTGCACTTTCACAATAAATTTATTTAGCGTTTCTGTTGTTCGATTTTTGATGTATATAAATAAATAAATAGATAAATACAATTTTAGATATGAATAATTCGTTTTGATTTTATTAATTTATTTGCTGATTTGTTTTTACGTTTACATTTATGTCTCTTAATGTTGAACATTTCATTGTCATTTATTTCTCTATTTAAATTTACAAATAAGTACAATTGTAGAAGTTTTGTAATTAGTGCAGGTAAAATTGACTGAAATTTTTTTTTTACATTAACAAAACAACATAAAAGATATAAAATTGATCTTTTTGCTGATATCAAATTAATTTATTTATATTATTTGGCGCATGTTGGCACTCCTGACATATACTTCTAGCCTACTTCCACTTATTATACTATTTTAACAAATTTGTATTAAATTTGTATTAAATTTGTACTAAGAAAGACAAAAGATGAATTCACATTTTATCAAAAAGAAAATCAACTTAAAATCATTTTGTGAAAGTCTGTCGATCTATTTAGCAAATTGTAACTTTTTTGAAAATATTTATTATGAAATTTATTAAAATAACAGATAACATTATTAATAGTTAGATTCGAACTACTCCTTCAATCAATTTTTAATTTTCATATAAAATCGTACTTTGTATAAAAGAAAATTTTTTTTTTTAAAGAAAATTGATTTCTAGAACGATCTTAATGTAATAATTAAATATGGAAAAATTTTTTTTTCCAATTATATAGATCCAATTTTTGAATTATTTTTATATATTATATTTATAAATACATAACAAGTTATATAAAGTTATATAGAATTTGAAAGGGTCTAAAATATTTGGCTCTTATTGCCTGATCTGGGTTTAAATTGACATAAAACTATTACAAAAGCATTCATTGAAATTTCAAAATAATTTTCGTAAATTAAAAAGTACTTTTGATCATGCTGTTACTTTTTAAGCAATTTTTTGCAAAATAAAAAAAATTATCAATATAAATATTTTCACTTTTTTAAATTTTAATCATATTTCATAATTCATAACATAAATAAACATCATTATTATTTTAAATTGCAGAGATCATTCTGAGATCATCATTTAAATCGTTCTGATTTAGAAAGAATTAAAATTCTTTTTAAATCGAGAATTTTGTTTTTTTTTACTAAACGGAACGATTTTTGTTTTTAGCATCTTGTTTTTAGCATGCTCTAAACAAATAAGAAATTTATAGTTAATCAGAGCTGACTCTTAAATACCCTACACCATTTTATTTAATGTTATTAAAGTTAAATAAGGGACTTACAGACCAATAATATTGAAAAAATTGTAAATTTCCAATTATTTAAAAAGTTTGTTATATGAGCAGAGAATCAAAAAATGGGTCTATCTGGAACAAATTTAGTACGCATGCTTTTTTTTATGACAAAATTCTAGGCAGTGCCAGTTTACGCTAAAGTATACTCAAATTTGAACTGTTAAAAAAAAAATGATATAAATGGACGGATTTGGACCAAATTTGATACAAATGTTTTCTATATCAAAATCCAGTTCAGTATCAATATTATAATTGCTTTTCTCATATAGACTTTAAAAAATGCATAATAAGGAACGTGGTCGACAAAATGGCGGTCGTCCCTGGGCTCAAAAGAAACTACACACCAAATTTCAGACGGACAGACGGACAGACGGACATATATCTTTAAATCGAATCGAGAAGTGCTTCTAAGTCCATCGGCTTAACAAAAATTTACGTTATCTTAATTTCTTCCGGATGTTTGCAAAAATCTACCTAAACCAAAAGTGGAGACTTTTTGACTAAATTTCAGACTCTTGAGCTAGAAAAAATTTACTTTTTTTTTAGATTAATTGAAAGTTTGAGTATAAAAAATTGTTTCATTATGCTATTAAAACTAAACAGTCCATTACTATAACAAAAACTTATTGCTGATTGATTTCTATCAGGGAATAATAAAAATCCAATTTACTTATTATCACAAAATCTGACAACTCCGAAAAGTTTTATTTATGAAGAAATTATTTATACACAAATAGCTATGATGGACTGAATTAGTTGTTCTTTGTAAAACTATTAAAAAAAATTATATTTGGCTGGGGTCAAATATTGGAGACTCACTACCCAGACACCATGATATTACGATTCAGTACCTGATTCAGATTTTTTTAAGCGTAAATTGAAAACGTAAACAAAGAAAAAATGAAAATTTGGTATTGTGCAAAATTTTTGGACAGACATTGGAGACCAATAGCATGCAAGAACTTCCCAGGATTTTGCCAAATTTAAACTCGATATCTGGAATTTTATGATAAGGAAAATGTTTACAACAAACAGGCACACAGACATACCAACAGACACACATGTCTAAATCGATTCAAGATTTGATGCTCCAACGTCTCCAACGTTTCTTTTTGGGCATTATAAACATAATAATAAAATGAGTGGTGAGTATAACACTTGAAAAGATGGGCAGTTTAATGGTCATGGAAATTCTTTCTAAATTGATTGGACTAATCTTATTATTCAGATTAATTCAAATAGATAATCAAAAGTTGTCAGTTTTGGATGAAATTAATGAAAAATTGGAAAGAAAAATATCTAAACGATTTTTTTGTTTTCCCTGCCGCAAAAATCACCAAAGAAATTATTTTTAAGGTTTGCATGCATACACGTATCACATTTAATCGCTATTTCTGCATACTACAAACAACAATAACATTGGCAACAACAAACGTACAATGCAAAAGATAAATAAATCTCTCACAAATTAATTGATGATTCAATCAGTTGGATTTTTTTTTACGTACCTTTTAATTTTTCTTTAAACATTCTTCTTCTTTTTCTTCTTTTTTTTTTTTTTTTTTTTTTTTTTGTTTTGCTAATAGGTACAACATATCACATATCACCGCGATATTTGGGGGCATTAGCTGCAGCACAATGGACTGATTTTAATTACTACAGCATTCCGTATTTACCGCGATGGAATTTCCTTTAAAAATTGATCTTGCAATGAAATGAACTGAAATGAATTGAAATTAAATTGAAAGCATCATATACAAACATTCAAACACTTAAATAAAAGCTTATGGGTCAATAAGTCTAGCGTCTACAACAATATTAAAGGATCCATTTTAAAGAATCGCAAAGTATTTCCATGAACTAAAAATGCCAAGTTACCGCAATTAAGCAGTTAACCATTTAAGTATAATTAAATTATTTTTTAAACGATTACACACTTTGACTGTCTAAAGCTCATTTGAGAAGCTATTTAAGAAAAATGCTTAACAGTTTTTGAGTTTTTAAGTTTTTGAGTTAACTTCAAATAACAAATAAATTGTGATCCATTAATTAAAAAGAAAAATAATTAAAACAGTTAAGAAAGCTTAATACATAACAGCACAAATTGTGACCAGTGCCAGTTGCCAGTGCACTTATTTTCTTTAGCGCCTTATTTTATGACAAAAAAAAAAAAAAAAAAAAAAAAAAAAAGAAAAAAAATATTATACTGAAGACTTATTAATCCATTTTATATAAATGCATCCATCCATGTAAACGTCTTTAATATCAACAGAATAACAAATGTAAAGAAAACTCAAGTCATAGTTGTAAATGAATAAATCATAAAATAAAACAAAACCTAACAAAATAAAAGAAAAGAAATCAAAGAAATTAAATAAAATTATAAAATGTTAACAAATTATTTCTTATTGTAAATTAAATATAAATATAAATTATAATAAAAAAAAAATGAATATTTTTTTTTAATAAATAATTAATACAATTGAATTGCATTAAATTGAATTGAATGTAAATTTTAATACAAATCATTCAATATTTGAAATTTTTTATTAGAGCAAAAAATATGATTCAATGAAAATTTCATGCAATAAATCTTCTTGGAATTATTTCTTATATATTCTTGCTCTTTATTATTATTATTATTATTATCGTTGTTGTTGTTGTTGTTGTTGTTGTTGTTGTTGTTTTTATTGTTGTTATTGTTTTTCGTCATACAATTATACATTATTTAACAAGTATTTAACGGTACTTAAAGTTTTCAAGTGATAAAAACATGTAACCGCACCTTGCAAAGCCCAAGGTCAATTTGTTTTCTTATAAAGCACCATTTTAGAAGATTGTAAAACGGCTGTAAAATATCATTTTCTTAGATTGATATTAATCCATACAAACAAAGAGTTAAATAACAATTAATTTTTCATAGACTACACCGACTATCACAAGCATCATATTAATTAACTTTATGACAAATTTCAATAAAAAATTCTAAAATTTATGCATAAATTTAAGAAGCGAATGAAACATCATTTTTCAATACGTTTGAAAAGATTTTTGTATAAAAGTAGGGCCTTAAAAGGATTCTAAATTTAAATCTACATATAAATTTTATATTTATAGTTAGAATGCAGACAATTCGCTTCAAAAGTTGCTTAAATTGTAAGTACTTTTTAAATAACAACTTTTTTTTTTTTTTAATTTTTAATATGAAAACGAAAAAATTTGGACGAATATTATTTCAGCGAGTAATTCCTTTAATTGCTTTAACGAAAATTTACTGTAAAAAATTAATTCATTCAATTCATATTTTTAGTACTCTCCGTTGTAAGAAAAAATTTGGAATTTTTTTTTTAATTTTAACGTATTGAAAAATCGTTACAAATGTATAATAAAGTTCTCGTATTTTTTTTTGAAAATTTTTTTTTTCAAAATTTACTCAATATATCACTGATTTCAATTAAATTTATTGTATATTCCTTCATAAGTTTTTTTTACTCTTTTCCTTTTGCGATTTAAAAATTTTATGTCAATTTCCTGATTTCTAATAAATTTGTTAAATATAATGCTAATGATTACTCTGGATTGTTTTATATTTATTTATAAATATAACACATTTTACAAAGTTATAGAAATTAAATTTCAATATTTAAGAATAACAATTAAACAATTGAAATTCTATTTATTTGACTGTGAGCATTAGAAATGCCTTTTTAAGGGTTGCCCACTTTTATATAATAAAATTAACGTATCATTATTATTTGAGGAAGGCTTCATTGAAATATATTTAAAGAATAAATTAATATATCACAACACCCACTTTTAAAAAGTAAAGAAAAAAAGATATATATGATTGTGCGTCAAATCTTTAACATCTACTACCTTCTAATGCACTACAATATACTTAATGGGCGCGCTTACATTAAAACAATTATAGAAAATTTTACCGGTTTTTCGCTAATTACTTGTCATGTAAGAAATAAATAAATATTTTTTATATTTTTGCTAAAGAAAAGTAAAAGTAACTGTATTTAAGCTATGATCCATTTTCCACACCAATAATTGTTATAGTATATTTGCATTCAGCAGGGAACTATGGAATATGCAAACTATTGTACCAAATTAATTCGCTTTACGGAGACATTTAAACATTTTATACGATAATTAAGTTGATGTATTGATTAATAATTAGAAAGGAAAATCAAGACCTGCTATCTGCTAACTTATCTTTTTTTCTATTATATTCTATTCTATTACAAGTTTTATGAAAATTTCAACCTAAAAAATTTATGTATTATACGAAAAATATTACGAATGATTAATTAGCATAAATTATTTGTATAACTTCACATTGAAAATTTTTCGTTTAAAAATACTTGAAATTTCTTTTGTTATTGTGATATCATTTTATGGTGATTAAATAAACCATTATTTTCCTGTTTCTGGCAACCCTATAAAAAACATCTATAAATGTAAATGTACGGTTAAGCATTTTCTAGAATAATACCAAGATTTGTTAATGTGTGAAGGTTAAATATTCTCAAATTTAGCTATATAAAATTAAAAAAACTTATTTAATTCATTTAAAATGTTACGTTGCTACAATAGAGGATGTGGCCAGGATTATGATCCTGAGAAAAATAAGATGATTCATGTAGACATCATCCAGGAGAGCCTTTCTTTCATGATGCTTATAAAGGGTGGTCATGTTGTAATAAAAAATCCGTAGATTTTACTGAATTCCTTAATATAAAGGGCTGTACATTATCGAAACATTCTAATGTAAAACCACCTGAACCAGTTAAGCCTGCTGCAGTTGAAAAAGAAGAAAGCAAAAAAGTTGTAGAAGTAAGAGCTCCAATATGTGAACCGCTCACCAGGCCATCCTTTAATGTACCAATGATTGAAATTCAACCAACAGTAGCGCCGGCTCTAAAAGAATTAATTGAAAATTTACCTACTAAAAGTGACACTAATTTTACCGAAAATACAGAGTCGGATTCGATTGGACCGATTGGTACGTCATGTAAGAATTCTGGTTGTAATTATTCTTATACTGGTACGGCTGCCGATAATGATGAATGTCAATATCATTCTGGTATACCAATATTTCATGAGGGTATGAAATATTGGTCTTGCTGCCAAAGGAAAACTACAGATTTTGCTGTGTTCATGTCTCAAAAAGGCTGCATGTATGGTCAGCATAAATGGCAGAAGGATAATAATAATAAGAAGATCATACAATGCCGTTATGACTGGCATCAAACTGCCACTAAAGTCATTCTCTCAATCTATGCCAAAAAATATGATTATGCGAGGAGTAAAATTGAAGTGAATCCTGTACGTTTACACGTCACATTATTGTTTCCTGACCAAAATGATGCTATCTATGATTTGGATTTAGAATTGAGAGGCATGATTGATACGGAAAGATCTACTGCTCATATGTTTGGTAGTAAAGTTGAAATAACAATGCTTAAAGCTGAACCAGGCACTTGGCCAAAATTAGATTTCCCTCAAAAGATAGTGTCCCAAACTAAAACAGATCAAAATGAACAAATAAATAATGTAAAAAAAATGAACGATGTAAACGAGGATGATGATGATTTCAATTTGGATGATGTTAAAACTATTGATAGAACTGCACAATTATCCAAAATAAGTACATAATATAATTTCATATTAAAAAATTGCCTATTTTAATAGAATAATCTATTTATTGTAAATTGTTTGTATAAACAATACAAATGATATAAAAAGTACTTAGAAGAACTTAGAAGAATAAAAAAAGAAAAACGAAATCGAGAATGTTTGTACGCTTTTAGTGGTGGAAATAATAATAATGATTAGTCATCATTGCCAGGTACCCAGTCTTTGTCGTCTTCATCATCATCGTCATCATCGAAATCAATGTCACCAATATTTTGAAATAGACTTTCATCAATTTTAACACTATCAATACACTCGCCAGCCTCCAAAAGATATTTGATATCAGATTCATTAAGTGTATTATCGCGCATAAACAACTCTCGACCGGTTAACTTTTTCCCTTCATTCGCCTTTTCGCGTTTTGCTGTTATACCCATATTTTTTTCAAATTCCAATTTCCATTTCATGAAAGTTTCCACTGTACACGAGTGCCTTCGAATTTTTTACGCTCGGCCTCTTCAATTTCTAATATTTTACGTTGATGTTCTTCTTCTACGTTTCGTTTGTGATCATCCCAACGTTCATTCAACCATTCTTGAGCTGATGTAACTAAACTAAATATCATTTCCATGCCAATATTTTCTTGTATAGCATTTTTAATATGTTTTAATAAAAGTTCTGAGTAATTATCAGCAAAATTGGCTGGTTCATCTATTTCGACAAGTGGTGCCTCATCTGGATATGTTTGTGTATATGTAAATATTAAATTACACGCCAAACCATTTTCACCTGATTCTTTATCAAATTGCTCTGTAGTGATCGGTATTTTAAATTTGTATAGCGGTTCACTTTCCAATACTTCCATTTCGCCACAATATATGGAATCTAAGGCTTCAATTTCATTACTCTGATCTTCACCATAATTTCGGCTCATTTTTTAGATATTGATATTGCTTATTACTTAAATGGGAAATCCAAAACAAATTTTTGTTAATAATTAAATAATGGACTAACTTAAGAATATGAATTCTTAACAAATGACATATTCTAGTTCATTGCATTGAAATATCAAGTGAACCAGAAAAAAACATTAAGACAAAAATCAAATAAATTATAAAATTGAATGGTTGTATTTGGTATTTTCATTTGTACAAATTATGTTCCATTTTGTAATTATTATAATAATAAGCTTTTTACATAATTTATTTAATTGCAAAAAAGTATAAAATTTACAAGAAATGAAATGTTAAAGACACGCAATAATTACTAGTGCTTGTTATTTTCTCAATTGTAGGCTCTTTATACATCCCCGGTTTTGTAAAATTATTTATAGAATAACAGAAAAAGAATAAAAAAATAAATCGAATATAAAGTTTATGTAGTAAGAAATTTCATTGGTAATTTTGTAAATAATAATAATAATAATATATTCGATAGAAATTTTACAAAATAGCTTATAAAATAAAGAAATTATTAATTTATATATTCCCTTTTATAGATTGTGTGTGTGATTACTTAATTGATAATATTGTACTTTTGAAAATATATATTACATAATGTCTCAGGCACCAGTTCCTGTATCACCACTTATTAAATTTGGTAGATGGTCTCTATTAACTGTTGGCATTGTATATGGTGCTTTCCATCAAAATCGTTTATCGAAAAAAGAAGCTAAAAAAAGAGAAATCGAAGCTGCACAGAAAGTTATACGTGATGCAAAATTGGCTGAAGAAAAGAAACGTCGTGCGGAAGAAGAAATTCGAGCTTTAGAGATTTTAGCCGGCACTAGAAAATCCGAGTAAACGTGGTTTTAAAAGTTTATTATTTCTAAAGCATAATTACTCATAATTCTAAATAAAAAAAAAAAGCAATAAATGTGTCATATGTAATAGCGTCATATGAGGAGGCAGTGATGGTGAATGCTTTTAATAAAATTTTGCTTTACATTTCATGATTTTTATGATTAATATAAATACGAATGCATGAATAAAAGAAACATCATGCCATTACAATTCCAGATACTTTTTCGTAAATATTCAGAAAATATGTTTCCTTTGCTTTATCGCTAAATTAATGTAGTAGAATGGATATTTGAAAGTCCTTGAACATGGAAAAATTTGTTTTTTCTTTCTGTTTTACTTTTCTATAAAAATTCCTTTTAAAATCGAAGAGACTGATTAATATTTTGCAACAAGTAAATATCGGAATCATTTATATTACGTTTTTATAAAATGTTTACTTCTTGCAAATAATGCAAATAATTAGTAATTAATGAAATTAGCCCTAATTTATCTCAATATAAGTTAACAGTTTACAGTTAACTAAAATAAATTTTACAAAAAACAAAAGTCTTTTTATTGTGCAATGAAAGTCTCCTTTTTTTTTATAATTAAAAAAATTAAAGAGCAAACTGAAAAAAAGAAGTGCGAGAAGAGAGAGAGAGAGAGAGAACGAATACGTGTCTGGCTGTTTAATCAATATTTCAATTATTAAATCATTATTTTTAAAGTGTTAAAAAATGTATCATGTAAAACATTTTGCATTTCACACGCAAAGTGAATGAAACATTTATAAGTGTCTACCGATTGGCCTTGCTATAGAAACATGAATTGTGTAAGTGAAAATTTTATGAGGGAATTGTCACCAGCCTTACAAGAAATGGTACGCAAAGCACGAATATTAACTGCAGAAGATGCAGTACTTTCATCACCAATCGATTTTTTAGATGAGGATTATGAAGTTGAAAATGTAAATGCCCTTAAATCTATAGCATCGAAATTATTATCAAAAAAAATTATGACAAGTAATGTTAATTTTAAATTAATTAATGGTACCTCATTCAATTCTTAATTTTTAATAGTTAATTGAAATTTTGATTTTTTTTTAGGTTATGATCTTTTAAATATGCCTTATTGTAGGAAATGGTCACATATTAGCTTTGGTTGCTTAGCATTGGATCGTTGCACACATGGTGGTATTATTACAAGGGGTATCACAGAATTTTTTGGTACTTCTGCTGCCGGTAAAACGCAGCTACTTTTACAATTATCTTTAATGGTGCAATTACCTCAAAATATGGGCGGTCTGGATGGTGGTACTGCTTACATATGCACCGAAGATTCTTTTCCATCTAAACGTTTATTTATTATGTCTAAATATATTGATCACAAATATCCCAATCTCAATATAAATTATATGGCACAAGTACATGTTGAACATGTCCCATCAGAGTGAGCAATTAATAAAAAGTGTCTCTGAACGTTTACCTGAGTTAATGTCAAATGTACGTATACGTCTTATTGTTGTCGATTCTGTGGCTGCCATTTTTCGTACATATACCGATTTTGTTGATCGTGCCAGAGATATGCGTCAATTAGCAAATCGCTTATTAGATTTAGCTGATAAATATAATTGTGCCGTGATTTGTGTTAATCAGGTATTTAAGAATCTTGTTCAGTCAAATTTATATGCATAGTTTATAGGTGGCTTCTAATATCGCCATCTCAATTAAGATAAATTAATTAGAAAGCAGAGGTATAAAAAAAAAGATAAACTTATAGTACTGAATTTATTTAATTGTCTATATGTATATATTTAGGTGGCCAATATACCGGATGCTGTTCAAATTGAAGTTCCCTGTCTGGGTTTATCTTGGGCCCATTTGGGACGTACACGTATTCGTATTGCTAAAATTCCAAAACAAATAATGCATGGTGATACATTATTGACCGTGAGAAAATTAGAGATTATTTATTCACCAGAAAATCCGATTGATTCAGCTGAATTTCTGATAACTGAAGAGGGTGTAATTGATGTGCCATCAACTTAAAATGTTATTGATAATAAAATGTTCAACTTTTTATGCGTAACATTTACTTACTTAAAAAAAAAAAAAAAAAAAAAAAATGAAAAAAAAATGAAAATGAAACATGATCCAGAAGGAATAAAAATATCAAGAAATGAAAAGATCAATCTACTTACATCATGCTTTAATTTGATTTCAAATCCATTCTTATTTTAAAAACTTTTTAGAAAACTCAAGGTATGCCTTGTTTAGCACTTATATTCCATCCAATTAGAGTCTATCAAAATTAACAAATTTATACATGTCTGAATAGAAATTTCGAATATCTTGAAATTCTTTGGTATGCGATTTACTTATTTATTTAAATTTTGGTGGAAAAATGTACACATCTCTAAGGAATGTGTGTTGTATTACTTATAGAAAGGGATTAAAAGACATTGAAAATTTTATAATTTTCAATGGACGTTAGTGATTTATTTAGGCAGTTGATTAGGCCCAAAAATTTAGAAGTCAACGTTGATTAAGAATTATAATTATGTGCGTAGACTCTAACACTTTTTTTTCGTTTTTATAAAATGTTTACAAAATTTGGTAGTGAATGTATGGCTCCATTGTTTTGATATTTCTAATTTTAATTTGTACTAGTTTGATAAAAACGTAAAATAACAAATATTCCTTCATAAAAAGACTTAAGTATTTTTGTATTTATCTAGTTAAAGCTAATTATAATTTTAGTGTTTAGAAGCAATTTTGTTTAGTTTAAAAGTATACAAAATTTGTATAATTGATTTTACGTTTCAAATATATGGAGACGCGATTTAATGAACCATTATTTTCTTTTGTGTAAATAAAGTCTATTAAATTTTGAATTTTATCATTTATTCACATTACAAAAAGAAAAATTCCTTGTCATTAATATTTATGTATAATGAATTTTATTTGAATCACGCTATTTACAACTCATATTTCATATAAGTGTGTATGTATGTATTATATAAATATGTATATATGTGCATTTATATTTAAGATATGTTTACATAAATAAACTATAGAATATTCTTCTGTTTTAATTTTAAGTTTTTTTTTTTAAACGTTGGCATCATTGGTTACAGAGAGAATTTTATTGAATTCATGAACATAAAAAGAGATCAGTGACAAATTCAAAGAGAAGAATGTAATTCTAGTTAGATTGGGGTATAAATTTTTTGTCATTTTAATAAGTGTTGAATAATTTCATATATATTTTATATTCTGTGTGGAGAATCAAATATCGTTTTCTTGTTCAATTTCAATTAATTTCGTTTATTGCGATTGTTTTTTACGAATTACACTTTTCGCTTGTATTTTAGATTTAGATTTAGTTTGTTCGTATATTTTGGCAAAAATGAATTTTATTGTAAAAGATTTTTCTTAATATGAAATTTTTATGCTTCAATGAATTTTAAATTTCATACATTTCAATATCGTGATTGATATCAGATGGAAGATGATCAGAATTATAATGCTTTTTATGTTGTCGTTCAATAATTTGATCATTATTATTATTTTCGATGCCATTGGTTGATGTTAAAGAATTTGTGCGAGTCTTCTTTTCATTGGCCTGATTTTTCAAGAAGTTTGTACTGTTAGTTTGGGAAGCTTTTGAATAATCTTGAGAATTATACGATTCAATTTCTGATGATTCTGATTTAAAATTTTTAATATTTTTGCATTTATCATTAACATTATTACTCTCATTATCATTATCATTATCATTATCATCACTATCATCATCATTTTCATTATCATTATCATTTTCATTATCATTATCATTATCATTATCATTTTCATTAATTTCATTATTTGTATTCCTAATGTTGTTGCTTATATTTTGATGTGTTAAAGTTTGCTTAGCGATACCGTAATTATAATCATCATTATTATCTTCATCCTGATTATTTTTATTATGATTATTATTTTTATCATTAACATTAACATTATTATTATTATTATTATTATTATTATTAATTAAGATTGTTTGAGACTTTTTTAAGTTTTGTTTATTTTTATCTCTCAATTGAACATATTGGGATTTTCTCGTTTTATCAGTCATTTTCAAATCATAATCTGGATCTCTACCTCTATTACTTTTTTCAACTTTATTATTAATAATTTTTATTGATGCTGCTGTTGCTGCTGCCGCTATTGTTGTCGTTGTTGTTGTTTGTTTATATGCTGCTGCTGATATTGTTGTTGTTGTTTGTTGTTGTTGTTGTTGTTGTTGTTGTTGTTGTTACATCATTATGAGATAATTGTTCAACTGATAACGGTAGAGTTGATGTTGAACTTGGTGTTCGTGTTCGTGTTCGTGTTGGCGATAATGTTGATGTTGATAATGCATTATATTTATTAATGGCTAAAGCATTTGATATTCTGGAGGCGGCCAACTTCGCTTCAAAATCCATTTCACTGAATAATAAGGGGCTCTGAGTGCGTGCTGCCCGTAATAAACTTAATTGCAATTGGCGATGTTGTGGTGATTCTTCCAACTTAATTTCTAATTTCTCAGTCTGTTCTAGTGGTGCTGCAGGCTCTACAGTTAATGGAATGGCATTCTGATGATATGGTAAATGTGATGCATGCTGTTGTTGAGGATGATGTTGATTATTATTATTGTGATTATTATTATGATTATGGTTATGATGATGATGAGGATGCTGATGAGGATGGTGATTGTGGCGATGTGAACGATGATGATGATGATGATGATGATGATGATGCTGTCGTTGTTGAACAAATCTCTCTTCTAATGCATTTTGTTGCATTTGTTGCTGTTGCTGCGTTTGTTGATTTTTATTTTGATATTTCTTTTCATTATCCCGAGAATTTATGGATCTGTTATTACTGTTATCGTAACTATCATTTTTAACCAAATTGGTTGACATAGTATGTCGTGTGTTTATATTTAATTCTTGTTTTAAACCACTCTCCTTTCCCATGCCATTTTTTGAAGTCTTTCCCAAGGCCATACATAAAGATCTTTTTATTTTGTTACCATGCTTTAGGTTTACTTTAGCATTAGCATTCATCTCATTCATGCCATGATGCATGGTACCTTGATTTTGGCTAATACTATTACATTTTTGTTTATTTATTATGACTGGGTCTTGAGTTAATGAATAACTACTCGATAATGGTTCCGTTAGAATTGTTGATGTTGTTGTTACAGCAGTCGCACCATTTTCAATATGGCTTGTCGTTAAGTTCGAAGATTTCCCTGAATTAGCTGATTTCACCTCCGCCATATCTGAATTACTTAAATTATCTTGTTTCTTCCATTTAGTACGACGATTTTGAAACCAAATTTTTACCTAACGAAAGAGAAACAATCAAAAAAGAAACTGTTTAAATAAAATTAAGAAAAAAAGTTCTATAAAACATTTTTGAATATTTCAGTAAGAGCTTTATAAATCGTTTCAAGTAAATTTACATTTTACATTTTGGCAGAGCCCACATTCAAATTAATAGTTTAAATTGTGGCTACAAAATTAAGCAGATTTCAATTTAAAATGTTAACTGTTGAAATTGAATTGTATGGACATTTTTTATTAGAAAAGTTTATAAAATGGAATGATTTTTAAAAATCTAATCTATTTATTGTGTATGTGTAAAAATGCCGTGCCATATTCCGAATTTGGTTAGTAAGCATTTCATCTTACAAATTTTGCAATGAGAAGAGGTCTTAAAAATCTTCGCTATTAATTTATTTTTCCATCTCATTTGTCCTTAATCGAAAAAATATTGACGTATTACAAAATTTGCAAATAACGCGGTCTACATTTTTTTAGTGATAATAAAAAAGCCAAAGGATTAAATTGAAATCGATTCAGGCGATGAGTTTTAATGAAACGGCAAAAATTGGATCTATCTTTAATTTTTTAGGTGCTGTACTTATTTCTAAACAGGGCATTTTGATTTCTTTATATTTCGTGTTGCCTTAAATACGCTCAAATTTTCAAATGAGCAAATTTTCAAGTGAAATATAAGAATTCGTAAAGCCGAATCAACATTACAAAGGTCTTACAAAATCTACCTATAATTTTTATAGCATTAAAGTATTAGCTTATGTAGGGTTCGCATGCCTTTGGTACCTGCCTAACTGTAATTAGAATTTGTATATTTAAATCATTAAAACTTTTCCCATTAATTCATTTTGATAATTTACAAATACAATGAAAAAATGATTTCATCGTATGAGGTCAATAATTACATTTACGCCTCCTAATTATATTAATTTGATTATTAAAATTTAAAAATGTATTAAATTATTAAATGTTGCTGATTAGTGATTGGCTTTAGAAATCAATGAATTGTCAAAAAATTCTCAAAAGAAAAAAAACAAAAATAAATGAATAATTTTTATTATGGGAAACTATTTACGTACATTGCCGTGAAGGCTTAACTGCATGGTACGCAAACGTACATAATGAGCGCTGGCGTTGGTAGTCATGTCACGCGTGGTGCATGCTACCGTCACGACTAGCTTCCAATTTAAAGCCTTATACATGGCTTAATCTTTAGTATCTAGATTCGGAGATTTTCTATTACTCCTAGGCTTAGCTTAAATTAGCCAGATAAGCCTACTCAGCTACCCATTTTATTCGGGAAAGAGGACCCTGCACGATAAGCATATATATGTTTGAACGAGCGACAGCCCCCACGAAGCCAACCTCAATTTCACCACAATGAGCATAATAAAACTGGTGCTCCCGTAGTACCAAATTAAATCTTTGGATCTGATGTCGTGACTCATGATGCCCCCTGATGGCCGGCATCACCAACGACCATCTCATGAGTCACTCCCAGTTGAGAAGGTGCTTTTCGGGACTGGTTGCCCCCACTATTTACGTACAGACATCCATAAATATATATTAGGTTGTATAAAAATTAGCCATGCAATTTTCTTGTATTGAGATAATGTTTCCTAATTTCAAATCTGGCAGTACGTGTCTAATGTGACCCGGAGCATTTTAGATTTCATTGGGCAATGGTGTAAACATTATGTATTTTATCATAAGCCTATTACAATTTTTTTAGGCTCCAGTACCAATTGACGTAATTCAGTTGGGAAGTTTTGATTCATCCATCTTTGTATACACTTACTATTATTTGTTAGGATTTATGCAAAATTCTTTTAATAATAATGCAATTAATCAAGAATTAGAGGGAAAATCGATTCTAGGATTTGTAAAAAAGTTGGCTAAGGAATTTAAGTACCCATATATTGCTAAACGTTTGTACATTTGTCCCTGATGAGGCCGATATTAGAATAGCCGTCTGTCGTATGGATCCCCTCTTATAATTGCTACATAGATTTAATCGAATCTGTACAAAAAAACTTTCTATTATTTGCATTGCGTAGGTTAGGGTGGGATGTTAATCAACCTCTACCTCCATATGAAAATCGATTAAAACTAATTAATTTGCTGGCTGTAATCTTTGTAGCGGAACTGATTCAAGGTGATATAGCTTCGCCAAATCTACTGCAGGGCACTCCATTGAATGTACATGCGAAAGTTTCGAAACATTATGTTCCGATAAAGCTGCCACAATGCCGTAGTAACTATGAGTTGTATACCTCCTGTTTATCCCAATAGTTACCAGATTGCTTCATCATTTGTGAATACCCGTACGTCCTTGTGAATTATGCGTACACTTGATGGCCTCTTCAAAGCTCATTCAGCTACGAAAGGGTCATACTTTGTATTAGTTCATATAAGTGACTTTGAGCTGTTAATGATAACATGTAAGATGATCACCATATACTTTTGTTGTTGTTATTGTTTGTTGTTGTTGTTGTTGTTGCTTTTTTGTATTTGTTTGCCCGGCTTATACTTTTAAATGTAAATCAAATATGATTTTGTATTTGGAATTAGGGTCGCATTAGTTGAATGAATCATGGAACTAATGGATTTTCATAATAAATAAATAAATAAATAAAAGTGTTTAAAAGTTATTTCACCAAGTTCTTTGTTGGAAATCAAACGAAGTTCTATATAGATGGATTTGCCTAGATTTGCGTAGATATTCCAAATATGCTTTAATAATAACGATCCATAAAAATGTTGAATTAAATGGATTTTCCTGAAAATCGGTTTTTTTTTCTTTTTTTGTTTTACAATAATCCAAAAAGAGTGAAGCAATTACTTATTAAATGACCCAATATATATAATATAATGTCTCTAATTAATTATAATGTGTTTTATATTTTCATTCAAATTTCATTACTCTTACTCTCATTCTCAATGTCACTCTCAATCCCTCAAACTATCGTTGTTTTGCATAGATTTTTCATAAAAATGTTTAGTGCTTATAAATTATTTTGTTTTGTATTTAATGCTTTTTAAAGTCAAGTGTTTAGAATTATATTTATTTATATATATAAGTATTTAAGTACCCACACAGACATACACACACACAGATACACCCGAACATACACGACTCAATATTTTGTTATCGTTAGTTATTTCAATGTTTCATTTCGTTTGTAAAACATTGCTCTCTTTATTTATATAATAAATAAATATGGGCGTGTGTGTTGTGTGTGCGCGCGTATGTAAAGCAACATATGCCATATAAATAATATGCATGTAGCATACATTTCTCTCTGCGTGTGTGTGTGTATTACTGCATGCATGTGGTTTTATCTGTTGGCATAATATTTTAAATGAAAATAAATTTCATTTTAATTAAGTTGTGGTTTTCCTCAATAACTCTTGCAATATACGCAAAATTTTGCATATGAATGTCTGCATATATGACTGCATATACGTTGGTGTCATTTAAATATATAAAATATATAAAATATATAGAAAGAAAAAATACAAAAAATAAAATTTTTTTTATTCATAATATTTTTCAATTATTCATTATTTGTAAAAATGTTCATTTTATTTTTCAACTAACAAACTATTTATTTTTTTATGTCTCCTACATCATTTGTACTGAAGATATTACTTTTAATAAATTTGTAACACAATCATAAAAATTATGCCTTAGACAATTGGCAAATGCTTTATTGTAACAATCCAGACTAAATCAATTTTTGAAACGTTTTAAACCTGTCTGTCTGTCTGTTTTGTCTTTCCGGCTAACTATTCGCCTACTGATGTGCATGCATTGCTATTACATCAGTGATAAGCAATTTTGGTAGCACTTGATTGGGGGCTGGGCCGTGAGACGTGGCGGTGGGTGGATGGGGGAGGGGGGGGGGGGGGGAGGGTGATGTCGTATTATTTTAATGGCCTTTTTTCAACTCTTTCTGCAAAAAAAATTCTCAAAAAGTATATTTAATTATTTCAGAAATTTTTTTTTTCAATAAAATAAATTTCTCCTTATATTTGAAAAGTCATCAAATTTTACTTTCTAGAAGTTTTAATTAGGTTAGACTCAGTACTATAGGGCCTGTAAAAATCGTTCTCAGTCCAATTGTAAAATTTTTAATTACTTTTTAATTGCCATTAAACATTTTACTATAAATTTTTTATACACTTTTTGTATTCCCCCTCTTAAAGTCTTTAAGGCAATTTACTCTCATATTACTTCAATTCGTTATTAGATTTTGATATTTTTTAATGTATAAATTGTACATGTATAAGTGAAAATTATATAAAATTCGTCATCATTTATTATCATAATTATTTTGTATAATGCAAATGAAAAAAATTCTCTTCAAATACGTACAAACAATAAATCGATTTTATTATTATTTTTATTATTTATTATCGACCACAGGTTGAGAGAATTGATAAAATTTTTTATTGAAAATCAATATAATTATTTACATTTTTATTTCATTTTATGGAAATGTATTTTTATGAATTTTATTGAAATGAAAAGATGTTCACTTTAAACAGAATATTTTTGAAAAGTTCGAGTTGAAGCTGATTTCAATCAATTTTCGCTAATTCATGTTTTCGTATAAATTTTATTTTTCCAAATGAGACATTGATGCATCAAACAAGTTTTATACCCATCGAATCATAATCATTTTGTTAATCTTTTAAGCATATATGTCCGTCTGTCCGTTTGTCCATCTGTTATGAAGCTACAGATTACAATATTTGCGTTATTTTAAAGAAATAACGCAAATTTGGTATTTAGTTGTGTTTTGGTACAGAGACGAGCCCTATTAAAAATGGTTAAAATCAGGCCATATTTACGAGCACTCCCCGTAAAAAGAGTTTTCGAAAAAGCATCCACTTATAAATGAAAAATTGCAGTTTAAATATATTTTAACAAAAGTTGAAATGTTACGTTATACAAACATGAGAAATACATGTACTCAACTTGACTTGGAACGTCCCACTTTTATGGCATTTTTTCATGTAACTCTTTTTTCCAAAAAAAAAAAAAAAAAAACATATACACAAATTTTATTAAGATTTAAAATATATTTTAAGGTAAATTAGAAAGCTTAGAGTTGTATTTCAGATTGGTCCATTTTTTGAACTTTCTCTGCTTCATATATCGAACATTTGGAATTAGTTTCAAACAAGTAAAAATTTATAGTTTTTTATTTAGTTGATTTGCAATTCATTTATTTAATTAAAATTATGCAACGTGGTGTAGAGTATTTAAGAATTGGTTCTGATCGACTTTAAAATTATTATTCGTTAGAATGTAATGAGGTGAACGCGATCTACCTCGACTTGAATTTTTTTGAAAATTGCTCAGTGAACAATAGGAAACCTGAGTGATCTTATGGTTTCTAAGTTGGTTAAATCTGAGTTAGTGTGTCATTTTGGATATAGAATTTTTGGTTTTCTTCAAAATTTGCCCACCTTTTGTGAGCCATCATTGTGCCGACCATTTTCCACTAATCGTGTATTATTTAACCCGATTTGCACTGTCAAATCTAGAAATAAATTTACTTGAAGGCATTCGAGTTTGGAGTTTGCATAGAACAGTTTTGCACCAACCTTCGGTATAGCAAGTTATGTACAGAAAAAACCTTTGAAATTTACTATAAAAATCTATCAGTTTATTCAAGCATTTAATTCATTTTGCATAATTTTAAAAATGATATTTCGATTGATATGAATTATGGTTATTCTTAATAAAATTTGGAGGAAATTTTTTGAATATTGCTGCATCCAAATCAATGGAAAGCTGGTATTTTTTTTCTAGTTTATTCGCAAAATTATGGCCTGAAATTAGGGCAATTTGTAAAGCAGAAGAAAAAGTTTTTTGCTAGAAGTAGCTAAAATAACCGAGTAGAAATAATTCAAATTTAAAAATTTTAATTACTTAATTTGTAATTATTTAAATTGCATTTTTAACATGCGTAGATAAGTTTTTCACAATTGAAATTAAAGAAAAAAAAATTCTTTATAAAGCACTCATTCTCCAAAAGTTGCTTTGTTAAGTGATAAAAAAAAGTAATTTATAGTAATTGGATTTTTCAATTTTACACATTGTATTGTTTTGTGTGTGTGTATGCATGTTTTATATATCTTTTACAATACTTAATAGATTATCAATATTTATATAAACGAAATTCATACACTTCGGCAAAATTTTTAATTACATTTGCAAAAAGAATTGTCTTCCAATTAAATACATCTAAAAAGAAATATAAAAGAATGAAAAAAAACGGCAAATGCATTAAATGTGTATAAATTATCGTAATCATCACAAAAAGCCAGTCAGCCAGCCAGTTAGCCAGCCTGAGCTAACGTACAAACATACATATGTTATATGTGGGGGCGTGTATGCATGGCATGTGCATGTTGTGATGTATAAAACAATTTTTGGCATTCACCCAAATAACAGATAATTAAATTAAATTACTCACACAATCAGACAGCAGCAGTAACAATAATGAACCCAACGGCAAAAATAATAATAACAAATTTTATATAATTCATATGCATTGTATGTATATAAAGGGTCTTTCTTAAATAACGATACATATTTTAATTGTTTAAGAGAGAAATAAATTCTTATAGAGAAGTGAAAACTCCGAACTAAGAAATGAAAAACTGATGAGAAAAAATAATTTGATAATTTAAAGAGAGCATGGCAAATATGCCTCAACTTTTTCTCGCCTTATTAAAAGTATTAAGTTTTTGCAGTCATAAGAAATTCATTGTTATATTCTCATATGAAGTGTAACTGTATCCATAATTCTCTTCAATATTTTCAAAAGAAAGAGCATTTAATTATGCTCAATCCTTTCAATTTACGGTACATTTTCGTTTATTGATATAACTTGGAATGTAAGGGCCGTTTACTTACTAGATCTTATTAATAAATTTTTAAGAATAATTTGAAAAGAGTATGAAGCTTTAAGTTTCGTTTGTATGGGAGAATTCTATTTGGCAGACCTTTTGTAATGTATAAACAAATTATTTAGGCAATGAGTATACAAATTTATATTTTACATATCTATATATTTATATATATATATATTGTAGAAGTGTGTGTAGAAATGTGTGAAAATTTAAGATGGAAGATGATGAAGAAGAAAATTGAAACATTAATCAAAAAGATAAACTATGCGTAAATTGTTTTCGAAAACATATTTCTATATATGTACATGAATAATATTTACATAAAAATTTATTCGGCGTACTCTAAATTTATTAAAATAACTAATTGCACAACATTTAAACGCCACAATAAATGATAACAATAATAATTAACCTAATGGTATTTCTTTATTAAGCATACTCCAAATTTATGCTCTACAAAATTTTTACCAAATAACAATTAGTCCTTTATTAAATTTGGATAAAATGTGTATTTATATAAATATACCTAACCAAGAATTATGAGTTGCCACAAAATTATTGTATTGAGCCAGATAAACAGAGTATGAGAAGGAGAGAGAGAGGGAGAGATAGAGGGAGAGAGAAATTTTGAAAGCCACTGGCTTAATGATAAAAATATCTCTGTTTGCCTTTTAGTACTTTAAGATGGAATTGTTAAACTATAATGCACTCTAAATAAATATTCAAAGATGAAATAATAATGACGAAAGGAAAATGGAACGTTTTTGGAGTAAGCAATTTCAGATTAAAATACAAATCGATATGAAATGTAGAGCCCTTTTCCAAATCAAAGTTAATTTTGCTCTAAAAAAAAAAAGAAAAAAAAACATTTTTTGAAAATGATCTGAAAAATTTTTGAAATTAATATTTTAGATAGTTGATTTTTGACCCTATAAAAATGCTTGCATAAAATCTAATTAAAAAGTTTATATTTAATTAAAATAAGGTCTCTACTTATTTTGAGGTTTCCATCTTTCCAAGTTTATGTACAACATCTACAATAGATTATTTTATAGATTATCATTTAAAATTCTTTTATTTTAAGTTTAGAATAATTTGTTTGTGGTAAATGAAGCATATAAATGTAAATTTATTTCATTGAAATATTTATTGTTGCAAAACACTTTTAATTGGTTCCAATATACAAAAAAAAAAAAAAAAAAAAAAAAAAAAACAAAAAAAAAACAAAAAAAAAAACCAAGAGATTTAAATGAAATGTGTGCAAGAAATTTCTAAAAAATGCGAAAATATCATGAGGGCCTCAAACAATTCTAGAATGATTATCTCTAAGAATCTGTACAATTCTTAGTATAATTTTCCATAAACCGTGTGCAGCGTAAGATGGTTTCTTTTTAAGACTATGGCGCCCCATTCTTTTTTAATCATCTGAGTCTTGTACTTTGTCATATCCTTAGTAGTTGTTCTACAGAATATAATTAGTAAGATCCATATGTCTTGGTATTTAGATATTATGATATTGGCAATTTTCAATTCGACTAAAATATTTAAAATAATTTTTTGATATGATTTTAATTTGCTTGTTATTTGAACATGATCGACTTGTTTTAAAATTTGTCAGCAAAGCGTGGAATAGTTTAAACAAGGACCCATAGGTCTAGTCGTATGGGATTTCCATAGTATACCATAGTGCAGAAAGTTTTTTTAAGTGAAATTTTGTTTGTTCACATTTTGTACATAAATGTGAAAATTTTGAACTAGGCTGATGTATTTTTTAAGACCCCTTCACATATGACGATACTTTTAAATTTTCTTTTGTTTGAAATTAAACGATATGGCCTAAAACAAATGTGCCTATTTTATGGGGACCAAAAAAAAAAGCGATTTACCATGAACCCACCTTCCATTGTACTAATTCATTTAGAACAATTTGCTAGATCGTTTTAGGCTAAAATTAAAAGATAGATAGTTTCTTTAAACTCAAAGTATAAGGCATGGATATCTTTTTAAGCACCTTTCGGACAAAAGATACTTCACCAAATATATCAAGTAAAACAAAACATGGAAAATTTGAGTTATTCAAATATACTAGAAAAAGATCAGATTTGGCCTAAAATAAAATTGAAATTACATGGATATGATTTTTAAATACCTTTCCTTTTTAGAGTTTTTCATATTTTGTAACATTTAAATAATGAATTAAGGACATTTCAAATAGTTTTATATTACTTACCTGGGTTTCTGTGACATTTAATAATTTGGCCATATCCGTTCGTTCACTGGAACTAAGGTACTTTTTTATTTCGAATTGCTTCTCCAATTCGAATATTTGCCGACCTGTAAATGTCGTTCGTGCTTTCTTCTTACGCCTTACATCACTAGAACCCGAATCGGAATCATCTTCTGTCGTTTCTAAACTATGTTGTGATAATCCATTTGTGGGTGGTGTCGACCTATTACTTAGATTATTATTCAATAAGCGATCATTGCTAAAGGTATCCGTTGGACTTAAATTGGGAATTGATGTTATCGTTGGACATTGCCATATTACTGTTACTATTGCTATTACTACCAACACCAGCACATGTTGCAATTAAAGAATTTGTTAATTTTTTCTTTTTGGCATTTGATTTAATGGTTTGACTAGCATCTGTAAAAGGAAAGTTTCAAAGAAAATATAAACTTAAATTATATGAAATAATTTTATTATGTTAAGTAAAGATGCTTAAAGTGAATGCTTTATAAAACATAATTAAAAAAAACTTCTATTAAATATTAATTTTGTTAAGTGAGAGAAAAATTCTAAATACAATTTGAGAAGAAATTTTCATTGAAAGTATTTGATAAAGTGCAAATTTGACGAAATTGAGTAACCAATTACGTTAACATTGAATGAACTTAAAAAAAAAAAAAAAGAAAACCTACTTGTATCTCAAGTAGGTTTTAGTTATATAAAATTAATTTTTTAACTTTTTATGAAAAAAAAATTTTTTTTTTATATAAAAATTTTTCAAATGTGGGCCTGCTTAATGCTGAAACACGTTTTTACACAAGATTAAATTGTGTTTGGCATGTAAATAATTTAATTTTTGGATTTTCAATACAAGAAAATGTCCTATTTCTTGGGAAAATATCTTTTTTTTTTTTTTGATAATTTTGGTTGTTTTCAAATTTCCCTTTTTTTACTAACTACCAAATACTTTTAATTATATTGCAATTGTTTTAAAGTGCCTCTGGATCGTTAGATTTTCAATATTTATGCAAAATTTGTTGCCTTTTTAAGAAAAAAAAATTCAAATAAATGTTTTGTTAAGCATAGTTTTGTAATTTCAGAAGTTAATGCTGCTCATGAAAATGAAAATATATGAAAGTACAAAGTAGAAATGTATTTTGCGAAATGTTTATCTAAAACTCTTTTGAATACTTCGATAGAAAAATTATTAAAAAATGCGCATTGATAAAAATATATCTCAGGTTTCTTCTTTTTATTTTTAATCACCATTACTTATATTTTTATATTAATACTAAACATTTCATGAAAGTTGCTGTTAAGATGGTGGCTGTACAATGTCAACAACAATATTAACTAAAAAAAAAAAAAATGGTCAAATTACAAAAAATATGATGTTAAAATAGGAAGGCTAAAGAAAATTAAATTCAGATACTTTCGTCATATGACACATGAATAAAAGAGAGAAGGTTATTTTGACGAATAAAATAGATGAATTTTTCTCAATATGTTTAGACCATTCTAAGCTTATTTCCGACATTTTTATTCTTTTCTCATAAAATTTTTAATTACATGCATTTGTAAAAAACAAACAAAAAAAAAAACAAATAAGAATTTTATAGTCGGTCGGGACCGAGTCTTAAACACTCTACATCATTTTGTTTAATGTGATTAAAGTTAAAGAAATGGATTGCACATTCCATGAGAAAAGTTTTATAAAATAGGCCGATCTGAGCGTTACATGGGAAGTAGTTGTAAAAATGGTTCATTTGAATCAAATTTAATCCAAATTCATGTAATTTCTATGTCAAAATCCAATTTCGCTTCAATTTACATAAAAATATATGTAAAATTAGAATTTGTTAATTTTTAAAAATTTTTATTAAAGAAAGAAAATTTCGATTTTTATTATTTTCATTGGGACTCATCTCTGAACCAAAATACATTTCATCTATCAAATTGCACTAAAATCTCTCAAAAATTGCAATCTATATAGACGGTTACCCAGAGAAACCGGGAGACGTATAGCCAGACTTGAATACAAAAACTAAGGCTTAATATTCATTTCTAAATTTTTATTCATTTAATTTCATTTAGTTTCATTTTCATAATCAATTTTAATTTCAGTTACCATTTTAATTAATTACCCAATGATTTATTCAATATTTCATTGCATATTCAATTATTATTAAACTGTTATTTTATATTTATTTTACCGCATTGGTTTTTTTGGACATTTATAAATGCGTAAAGTTATTTATGGTTGTACATACAAATTATAAAATGCAATTTTGTAATTATTTATTTTATGCAACATAATGCAATCACAATAAAATTATAAGAATGATACTAACAACAGCAACAACAATAGCTAATAGCCAATAGCCAATAGCCAATAGCCAATAAAAAGAAAATTCAATTTGGCTAAGAGCCATAAAATTTTAAATATTCATCATTTGGGCCATTCTTGTGTATTAGATCGTAGCTTCGATGTATTAGACAGAATAAATTTATCTTAGAAATTTCCTCTTTCATTCAAAATATTTGTGATTTTATATTCAATTTTCTTTAAAAAATCTTATCAAATTTGCCATAAATCTTAAAATAAAAGACATAAAAAGTCTTTTTGTTATAAATTTGATTAACTTTGAGCGACTTGTTTTATTTGGTAAGACAAAATTTGAAAATATTTCTGAAATTTTTTCTGACTTTAACAATTTATATGAATAAAAAAAAAAAATGCTCAAAAAGACTTGAATCGTTTTTAGTTTGGCATGTTTTTTTAATAAACTCAAAATCAAAGTCACTTCTAAGAGCAACCTTCGTACCGGAGTGCACAATGTTTAATGTAAAATTTATAAAATGATATTTCGAGTTCAAAAATTTACATATATATTTTTTTTATTTTTAATTTTTTTATTATTTAGTCTACTCTACTGTATTTTGGATGGTTCATACATTTGCGTTAAAGTGGTTAAGCTCTAGCTGGGAATGAGCCTAATAATAATAGAGATTTAAATGTTAATAAAAATCATTTTATAAACTCACATTTGTTTATGATAATTAATAAATATTTCTTTAAATTTAAATTTGTTTCTTTTTTTATTTTTTACACTTTTCTTATTTATTTTAATTAGAATTTCAACTTGCATTTTAGTTGCTGTTAATATTTTTGTAAGGTTTTTATATGTAAAGATTTTTAGAAGTTTATTTAATCTCGTGACGGTTTTATGTCACAAAATTTTTATGACAATGCAAATTATACTTAAAATTAAATGAAAGGCAGAGATACCGAAACAAATTTCTCTTAACTAACTATTGATTTATTTTATTATAAGCTTGATACAGTACCCCAAAGGGCAAGCCCTTTGGCATAGACCAATTTTTTAGTATACCAAAAAATTTAGGATTATTTTCCAATTCGATTATAGCTTGTCTATCCGTCCATCCATATGTGGTTGACCAACTAAATTCAAAGCAAACTATCACAAAGTTTTATACGTTACTTGCTCCCTCCGGTACTAGAACTTTTGCTAAAACCCCTTCATCCACAGAATCAAACTCCATTATGGTTTTATCGATCTCTATTTCAGTAATTACATCACCTACTTCAACTCTATCCACATCACGATTTTCCACCCAATTTTGCTCATTGTCGAGGAAAGAGCAGGCATTAATATTTCTATGGACATCTATTGTAAATTAAAAATCTACTCAATTTTTAATTTACTCTTCATTCATTTCTTCATTTTTGATATGCAAAATCTATGAAGTAAATTTGATCCAGATTAGTTCATGTTTTGCCTGACTTTGTACAAAAATATAGATACAATCATTTATAAAATTATTAGATCGTTAGTGATTAGTTTTGTTTTTATTATTATTTCAGCATATTGTTGCAAAATTATTGATGCACATAATTAAGAATTTGTTGCAGCAAGAAAATTCATTTCTTGCTTTTTTTTTTTTTTTCATATAATTTATGCATCATAGAAATCACCATTTTTAATCCAATTCTCATGAATATTTAATATTTATAGGCATTTGCATTCGTATTTTATAATTTTTATTTAAAATTTCATTTCAAATATTGAATCATAAGGAACAACAATAAAATATTAAAGCGTTGAGAAAATCATTTCATTGTTTTCTTGGACCATCTTTGTTCAATACATTTTTATAAGGAAGTTTATATTAAAGCCGAATAATCCTTACAGTTGATATAGCGTAGGGCTTATTTGGGTCCACATTCCATTCATTTTGCAAACTACTTTTGGTTAATAACAGTTTCTTAATCATGCTGCTTATGATTAAGTAACAAAATTATCTAATTTATATGGAGCTTATTGAGAGGCCATTGAGTTCCCAAAGGAAAATTTCAATCAGGAAAATTTATTATTGATTTTTGCCATAAAGATGACACGTATCAAATATAACCCTTGATGAGCAAATATTTATTCAGTATAAGGAAACAATTTGGCAAAAGAACAAGTAAGAAAATTATATTTGAGTGCTATCAAATCTTGGATAACCATCACCAATATAAATCATAATATAAAGATTCAGAGGCTGTTTCAGTTTTTCAGTAGTAACTAACAAAGTGAAAATTTGGTATTGCATAATTTTACGTAAATAATGAGTGAAAAATAATTAAATTGTGCTTTAAAAAACTGAGGTATTTTCAGATCACATTGCACTGTGGGTATGCCATATAACCAATTTTGCCCATGTTTTACACCAACATAGAGCTTGATATCTTCTTTTTGCGATAAAGAGAATGTTTACCATACAAAAAAAAAAAAAAGATGGACAGACAGACAGTTAGGTCTAAATCGGGTTTAAAAAATTTAGGTGACAAGAATATTATACTTTCTAGGTCCTAACTTTCCCTTTTTGGGTGAATCAAAAAAAAAAAATGGGCGGTTGGCATATACAGCGAAATTATTTTCCGCTCAAACTAATAGAATAATTATAATTTGAAATATCATTTGAAAATAATGAATCATAATGTGCGATGATGAAATTCAAGTGTAAATAATTGAAATAGATGAATAGTAATATCATAAGGATTTTAAAAAAATATAACATTGAAATTTAATCCGTAGAAATTAATTTTGATTTGAAGTATATTCATATTTATTAAGTTTTAAAATAATAATGATGTGAAGTTTTGTAGATTTAATCTCAAATTATTACGTTTATTATTTTATCATTCAAAATGTAAATTATAAATTGACTGAATTAACATTGTGCGACTTTATTTGATACCCGCTTTATTTATTGAGTATGGAAAGGTTGCCTTAACTTATTCAAACATTTTTTAAATCTTAAAATAGATTTTAATAAATAAAACTTTTTAAAAAATTTTTGATTTTTGATTTAAAAATTTAAAAAAAAATTTTTTTTTATTAGATAATTTTGTAGTTAAAATTTTTATTTATACTGCCTGAGAAAGTTAAAAGTTTGATTAGTAAACGAATTTAAAATTCCAGGGTTGCTAAATTTTGTGGAGCAAAAGTTTTTAAGAAAAAAAAGCTATTGGATAAAAATGTTAGAACAATTTAAAAATTAAATTGTATATTATTTTGATTTATTTATTTATATAAAAATGTTGATCAAGGTCTGTCATATTATTGAATTCAAGTCAATTCAATTCAGTTTATCTGAATTCAATTCATTTTAATAAAATTTACTAAAATCAATACGTTTTTATTCTATGCCCATTTCTCTTCCCCCTTATCTTTTCCATTTTTTTTCTCTCATCCCCCCCATCACCATTTATTCACTGTTTCATTTCTTTTTAATTTTTTTGATTTTTTTAGATTTTTTGTTATCGTAACATTTTATTGTACGCCCATTTAATATTCATTTGCTTTAGCAAGTACATTCAATTTATGAAATAATTATCTTATTCATAATTAGATATTATTTAAATGTTATTGTTGCTGTTGCTAATGTCATGCCAAATGTGACATTTGATTTAATTTGTTTCTAATTAAAAAAATTCTTTTACTTTGTTTCTGCTCTTTTTTTTTCTCCTTAATCTTATTTATTTATTTATATTCTTCTTACTATTTCACTATTTCACTATTTTCATTTTCATTTTCATTTTTTTTCCCCTCATTTTTAAAGTTTTTAAAGTTGTTGCTGTTAGTTTATTTTTTTAAAAATTTAAAAAATAATTAAATTAAAAAAATTTTATTTATTAATAAAAAAAAAAATAAAAAAAAAAAAAAAAAATAAAAAAAAAAAAAAAAATTTTTTTTTAAAAAATTTATAATTTTTTTT
>JAKKIB010000174.1:24152500-24207500 GCA_023089585.1 Melophagus ovinus | reverse complement strand
ATTTCGAATTAGTCCGTGTAACAGAATACCGATTTCTGAATTTCTGAATTTCTGAATGCTATCATTCACTCACTTATATGCAAAAAGCAATGCAGTGGACTATGTTGAAGCTTTATCTGCATAATAGAAATTGAAACTATATATGAATCCAAATAAAGTGTGATTAAAATACAATAAATAAATTTTATGCATATTAATTAACTAATTTTAATTCATTATAAAATTTCCATAATAACTTTCCTTGTTTTTCTTACATTTTACATTTTACATTTTTTCTCTTAATTAATCGTTTAATATAAAGTGAGATTATTTAAAATTTTTAAAATTTTTGTTTCATTGGTGTAACTTGTTGCTTTTGGAACTTAAGATTTTTAAGTTTCGAATGTAATTAACAAATCGAGAATTTTATAAAGATTTTTTTAAATGGAAGTAAATTAAAAGGAACAATTAATGCAATTCTCGTTTTTGGACAGACCTTGCCTAAGGCAAGATTAAAAAATAATAAGTGCTGAGCATAATTTAATGGGAACATAATTTTAGGAAAGGGCTTTTTTGTAAGCCGTAAAATTTTGTTTTTCTTGGTACGTAACGTAACGTAGACTCTAAGAAAAAAATAGCTGAAAAGTTTCTCACTGTCCGTCCCAAAAAAATAATAATTTTAATGGGAACATAATTTTAGGAAAGAGCTCTCTTGCCTAAAATATATTTGGTACCATTTAACGTAGACTCTAGAAAAAAATAGCTGAAAAGTTTCTCACTGTCCGTCCCAAAAAAATAATAATTTTAATGGGAACATAATTTTAGGAAAGAGCTCTCTTGCCTAAAATATATTTGGTACCATTTAACGTAGACTCTAGAAAAAAATAGCTGAAAAGTTTCTCACTGTCCGTCCCAAAAATAATAATAATTTTTAATGGGAAACATAATTTTAGGAAAAGCTCTCTTGCCTAAAATATATTTGGTACCATTTAACGTAGGACTCTAAGAAAAAAATAGCTGAAAAGTTTCTCACTGTCCGTCCCAAAAAAATAATAATTTTAATGGAACTAATTTTAGGAAAGAGCTCTCTTGCCTAAAATATATTTGGTACCATTTAACGTTAGATCTAGAAAAAAATAGCTGAAAAGTTTCTCACTGTCGTCCCAAAAAAATAATAATTTTAATGGGAATAATTTAGGAAAGAGCTCTCTTGCCTAAAATATATTTGGTACCATTTAACGTAGACTCTAAGAAAAAAATATGCTGAAAAGTTTTCACTGTCCGTCCAAAAATAATAAATTTTAATGGGAACATATTTTAGGAAAGAGCTTCTTGCTAAAATATATTTGGTACCATTTAACGTAGACTCTAGAAAAAAATAGCTGTTTCACGTCCGCAAAAAATAATAATTTTAATGGAACATAATTTTAGGAAAGAGCTCTCTTGCCTAAAATTATTTTGGTACCATTTAACGTAGACTCTAAGAAAAAAATAGCTGAAAATTTCTCACTGTCCGTCCAAAAAAATATAATTTTAATGGAACATAATTTTAGGAAAGAGCTCTCTTGCCTAAATATATTTAATTTAACGTGTAAAAAAAATAGTAAAGAGCGTAAAAGAATATTTAATGGGAAATAATTTAAGAGTCTTTGCTAAAAGTTATTGCTTACATTCGACCTAAAAAAAAAATTTAAAAATTTTAATGGGAACATAATTTAGGAAAGAGCTTTTCTTGCCTAAAATATATTTGGTACCATTTAACGTAGACTCTAGAAAAAAATAGCTGAAAAGTTTCTCACTGTCCGTCCCAAAAAAATAATAATTTTAATGGGAACATAATTTTAGGAAAGAGCTCTCTTGCCTAAAATATATTTGGTACCATTTAACGTAGACTCTAAGAAAAAAATAGCTGAAGTTCTCACTGTCGTCCCAAAAAAATAATAATTTTAATGGGAACATAATTTTAGGAAAGAGCTCTCTTGCCTAAAATATATTTGGTACCATTTAACGTAGACTCTAAGAAAAAAATAGCTGAAAAGTTTCTCACTTTACTTATTTTACGCAAATATTCATTGAATAAATTTTTTTTGTGCTCTGAACCAAGAAATTAATTAAAATTAAATAAAACTTTTGGTCTGGAGAATTAAAGTTTTGGTTAACTACAAGAAGTTAAGGTTAAATACGAGGCGCGTTAATGGTTGAGCTTTCTTTTTTTTTTTAAGCATAAATTAAAATTGTTATAGATTTGCGATTATTTCCGCTTGAAATTGCAAATGATTGTAAGCTACCAAATCATATTTTTTTTTCTTTTAATTTTTAGGCCTGATTGAATAGATTGCTGTCATTATTAATAACAATGCAATATGTTGCAATTAAATTGAACGTTCAGCGTTAACATTTAGCATTTATAGTGCATTTGTACGTGCATGAATTGCAACTGGATAAGGCAATCAATCAATATCATGCAACATTTTATAAATTAACGATATTGAAATATGATTAAATATTAATATATGCAAATCATGTACAAATGAGCTATTATGCTATTTATATAAAATATATATATATATAAATCTTATATGCTTTATGGAAATTTCATTTTAAAATCGTTAGGAATGTTATTGTAATTTTATTTAATTTTATTGTAATTTTGTATGCATAAATATAATCAAATATAATAATAAAATATAACAATAAAATATGGAATATAACAATTAAGGTATAAGGTATAAGGTATAAGGTATAAGGAAGGACATGTATATATTTCTACTTAAATATATTAATATTAGAATTGCGTGTGGAAAGTAAAAAAAAAATGAGTAGAGAGAGCAAAGTAGAAGAATGGTTTAAAGATGGGCATTTTATGTGTAGAATATTAAGTAAGTATTTGATTGAAAGAGCTTTCAATATGCTTTCACTTGCCTTCATATAAGCAAAAATTTACAAAATTTGAAAAATGCTTTATTTAGAAAAATGCTTTATGAATTTAATAAATGATTTTGAGAGTTTTTAGATTTTATAAAAATTATAAAATTTCAATTTCAGTTAATCTGTTTTGTAAAGTCAATATAACCGAAATAGAAAATTAGAATTTTAATATTTCTATTTCGAAATTTGTAAAGTTTGAATAAAAAAATTTAAGTCAGGGCTGTTAATTCATTTGACGTATTATAATAGAATTTTTGACAATTAAAAATAAGTAAAACAAATTTACCTCTTTTTAAGTGTTTACTTAGTAAAAATTTTTCTTTTGCCATGGCCTGAATACCCATTATTTGATTATGCTTTATAATGGGCGGCGGTGACAATGTGTCACGTAATTTTTTGCTTACACACAAGTCTAATGGTTGTTCATGATTATTTAAATCTGTTATAGGATCGTATATAGAATCTGATATAGGATCTGATATAGGATCTGGTATGGGCTCTGTATTATATGATGATGATGCCATTATAATCATAGTATCATCTTCGCTTGCATCACTAAGTGATGTGCCACGTATTTGCTTGGATGATTCATATTGATTGATTTGCTGTGAATATTCCTGTTGAAAATTTCTTAAAATACTTTTTGGTGAATGGACGGGTGCTGGTGGCAATATAACGGCCATTGAATTATTTAAATCATTTGAATTGTTACATTTTATTGGATTACGCCAACCCAAAATATCTGCTATAGCATGCGGCGTGGGATGTGTAGGTGGCCGTGCATACACATGTGGATGCCATGTTGTAATATCCGCCGTTGATATTGGAATTTCCTTACCGTTGCTTTTTTCAATTGAATTTGTCGATTTGACTTTCAATATTTCTTTTGCTATTGTCTCATCTTTTATTAAATTGATATTCTGATCATAATCTGTGATTTTATGCCGTTCGGCATGTAATTTTTCTGTGGCTAAAACTGTTACATCAAATTTATCTTTATCTTCTAATACATTAGCAATTTTACAAGGAGCTTTCATTAATTTATCTTCATCTTTAAATGCGGCATCTAATTTAGTTTCAATTGTTGATGGGCTCTTTAAATTTTGACTAGATAAATTTACATTATTTACATCACTGTCATATTGATAATTGTGATTATATTGCAGTATATTGTTATTGTTATTATTGTTATTGTTGTTATTGGTATTATTTGTAAATATTTGCATAGAAGTTGTTGATGGTGGTATTGTTAATGGGCTCCGATAAACATATGAACTGGCTGCCATTTTGTAATTCTCTATTTCCGCTTGCTGTATTTTATAATTGTCTGTAAATTGTTGTTGTTGTTGTTGTTGTTGTTGTGTTGTTGTTGTTGCTGCTGTTGTTGTTGTTGTTGTTGTTGTTATAAATTGTGTATTAAGATTAAAATTATTGTAATGGCTTTGTGATGCCACTTGAAATATGGACGCACGTACGCCATTAACCATTTCTGTTTTCACATCCTGTTCAATTTCAGGCATTATTTTTATTACTTAACCAATTTCTTGTATCTTATTCTTTTTTTTTTCGTATCTCCACTCCTTTGGATTTCTTTGAAAAATTCTACGATTACACGTGCTTAATTCTGTAAGGAAATGAGAGCAGATGTTAAGTAATTAACACAAAATAAAATTATTATTAAAATTGTTTAGGGAACTTGGGAAACTTGTTGCTTGTTTTAGAAAATATTTTTTTTAGAATTACGCTTATTGCTTTTCTTTTTAACCGATTTTGTTAGATGTGTTTAAAAAAAAAAAAGCATGTTCTTAAACTTTCTTTGCTTCAGTTACTGACCTCTAATATCAAGATCAATATTTTGTTAAGCTGGCCAGCTTAATGGGGCCAGCCGATTCGCTCGAGGCCGATTCTTAAAAAATCAAATAAAAAGATTATAAGTCAACAGAGTGAAAAATTGTAATTTTAAAATTATATGAAATTTCTTTGAAAGGTTCATCATGTGAAAGGGGATTCAAAAAATGAATCGATCTAGGCTATATTTGGGACATATATATTTTATGCCAATGTATAAGATAATGCTAATTTTCATTAAAGTATATTAAAAATAGTAACTTTAGTTTATATAAGCGTTATATGGAATGGGGTTCTAAAAATGCAACGACCTGAATTAAATACCGTATCAATATAGCATATCAAATTGTGTCAAAATATATGGACTACTTTTTTCCATATAACAACATTTTTTAGGAAGAGCTAAAGAGAGTATAGCGTGGTTTTCAAAGTGGACCGATTTTATACATTTTCATTAGGGTTTCGTCTCTGGACCAAAAGTCAATTCCAAATTTTTATTAACTAACGCAAAAATTGCGACTTATACCTTGATAACAAATTTATATGGACAGACATCAGGCCTACTGAATCAGGAAATGCTTCCATGTCGATAGTCTATCTCAATTCCTTTGAACTATTCTAAACATCTGTAAATGGTGTAGGATCTAATGATATCAATATATTGATAAACGATATATCTGTTATTTTATAATTCGTATATAATTTGATTATGAAACAATTTGATTCATAATTTAGTAGAAAGTGAATTGCCATTTACCGAATTAATAAAACAATTAATGTTAATTTTGAGATGCCTTTTTAAAACGTTTAGTATTTAGTATTCCGAGTGGTCTATGTAGAGTTGATTTGAATCACACTGATATAAACTGATTTCATATTCATAGATAATTTCTAAGATATGCAGAGATTTTTCTTAATTGAAGTTACGAGTAAACATTCACCATAGACAGATAGCATTAAATTTTACGGTAAAAATCTTATGAAATCTATTTTGCTTAGATATGAGAATTTGTAAAAATTATATTTTGTCCATACTTAAATCGTTTAAATTGAAAAGCGATAAATTGTTATCGTCCATTTACGTAACAAATGTGCTGCTTTTTTTTGCTTTTTGAAAAGAGCTCTCTTGTAAAAGAGCCTCCGATAATTCCAAATATTTTATATATTAAAAAATGGTTTTCAATCTAATGCTGCCCTTCCTTACAAAAGTTATTCCAAAAAGTGCAAATCGGAGGCAGAATCTTTGCTCATAAAAAAATTGCTCTGTCCAATCAACATTACAAACTTGTACAGAAGCGCCTTTTTCCCTTTTTTACTTTACATGTTTATATGTAAAAATGCTAAATATTTATATTTATATTATAATTAATTAATTTTTTTTAATATTTTGCTTTTTTATATATAATTCATTTTAGCCTTTACTTAGGAATTCATTAGCGGAACATTTAAAAAAAATATGGACATTTAATAATTTAAAAAAAAAAAATTTTTGTACTTTAGCTCCAAGTTCTCCAAGGCTAGAACTTATCTTAATAAAAAATTATCTTGATTAGATAATATTTAGATAATATTTAGATAAATAATTCAAGTCACAAATAATTAAGGTGTAATTACAAATAATTAAGTCAAATGTAATCTGTCAGTGGTGCTCTATTTTATGAAGAAGAAGAAACTGTCAAATTATATTTTTTTTATTGCGTTTAGCTTTTTTAATTTTTTATATTTAAATAAATTTGTATTAGCTGAAAAAAAATATTGATATTAAAAATGGTATCAAATCCGAACAATTTAAATGAATTTCGTGTATTGAATGATAAACAATTAACAACGTCGCACATATCTTTTGAAAATAAATTATTGCCAGTAGATTTAATGACATCGAAAGATTTTCATGAGGATATTAAACCACACATTGATGCCATTGATGGTCATCTTAAAGATGATATACGTGTAACAACATTTAGAAAGGCCATTCTACATAATGTACATTTATTTCGAAATCGTATCGTGCTAAATTTAAATTGTTCCTTAGGCATATATGCATTATTTGCGGCAAAGGCTGGAGCTGCCAAAGTTTATGCCATTGATAATTCCAATATTGTTGATTATATGCAACGTATTGTACAAGCTAATGGTTATATGGATATTATAAAAATAATTAAAGGTCAAGTTCAACATGTAGAATTACCGGTCCAAGAAGTGGATATTATTATAAGTGATTGGATGGGTTATGCCTTATTTTATCAATCAACATGTGCTGATGTTATATTTGCTCGAGATAAATGGTTAAAAAAACCGAATGGTTTTATATTACCTGATGTGGCCAATTTATATATAGCTGCTATAGAGGATGAACACTATAAAACAAATAATATCGATTGGTGGCAATGTGTATATGGTTTCAATATGAATTGTATTAGACAATTTGCTTTAAAAGAGCCTAAATATAAGACAGTTGCAATAAATCAACTTATAAGTAAACATTGGCTAATAAAAACTTTAGATTTAAATATTGCAACTGTTGAGGATGTACATTTTTGTAGTAAATTTTTTCTTTCAATACAACGTGATGGTATAATGGATGGCATTACATTATACTTTAAGGCATATTTTAGTAAATGTCATCGACCATTAATATTAAATACGGATCCACTATCACCACCTACTAGTTGGCTTCAAACAGTATGCTATTTTGATAGACCTGTTTCTATACAACGTGGTCAAATGTATTATGGTTGTATTGAATTTCTATCACCAGCACCACATTCACGAAATAATCCAAATTTAAATTATATTATAACAAATTACGAAATGTTTTTCGGTGATCCACCATTAATTAATTTAATAACTGAAATGAGTTGGTGCATGATGATAACCAATGATATGAATTTTAATGAAAAATTAAATGTAATGATAATGATGATGATCAAGAAAAAGAATTGGTTAATACAAGTTCAATACAAGAATCATCATCTTCTTCATCGGTATTCTCATTATTATCTAATATGGAACTTGAATAATATGTACTGGCGAAATATTAGATTTCTTATTCACTTAACAGATGCCTCATTCAAATTACTGCTACCTTTATTACCATTATCATTATAAACAATAATAATAATAATATCTATAAATTTATAAATCTATAAATCTATTAATAATATCTACCAATAATCACAACATTCGATAATCCTGTAATGCTTCATTTCATCATATCAATATCCGCCGGTATCGGTACAGCCCATGTGACACTTAGTCTTCCTTTTGTGTTTACGATTTTTTTTTTTTGAACATTTATGATATTGCACGATTATATTTCTTTTAAGTGACATAAAATATAAATAAAGTTCAAATAGTTGCTTTAAAATATTTTAAAGAATTTTTATTTAAAATTTTCCTTTGCATAAGTTTTTATGTTCTTTGAATTGTTTAGACCTTTGGAATTCTTTCAAAATGCCAAAACAATTGATTAATTAAGTTTGTTTAACTTGAAGCAGTTATTTTAGAGAATTTTATTTAGCGGACCTTGTTCAATAAACTCAATATTCATGTAAAGCGAGAACGTTTGAATTTGGTGAAAAAAAAAATGTTGCATTATCAAGTTAATGAAAATTTGGGCATGTTCATGCATGTTCATTAGAAATTAAGAAAGAAGAAATTAAGCAACGAATTATTCTACCATGGAGCGTATTCTTTTAATATAATCTTCAGTTTTATATATGAGGGAAGCGATTTAAGATGCTTGCCTAAAAAAAGCATTTGTTTTGATTTGGAAGGGTCGTTACAAATAACGAAATATTATAGAAAATTATAGCAAATGTCAAAGAATAAAGCTTACTTTGCACAAAAGAATTTCTTTACTTGAAACTTTTCAAGTGGCCTACGTAACATTTTAAATGTATTTATGGATGAATGCTACAAATTTATAGCGTCCTCATTTCACAAAATCACATCAAAATATATTCATTTAGAATAATTTATGAATGAGTTTAGATTTGATGATTTGATTAATTATCTCTTAATATTTGATAAAATTGTAAAATTTCATATTTTGCTTAAATGTCTAATGTAAAAAAAAAATTCTATGCAAATGATAATGATAAATGTGTCTAAGCCGCATTTTCACTTTTACTACTTAGATCGCTTTGCATCACATTAAATATACTGAAAAATGTGAGGGGTTGGTTAAAGCTATAACCTTCATGTTTAATGTTAAATTATAAATTATTACTTCAAGGAACTTCAAGGTTTGTATGGGAGTCTACGAATTTATATTTAATTAAATATAAAGTAAACTAATTCGTATTGGCTTAGACGTAACTTCATTATGAATATAATTTATATTTATTAGATTATATATAAAACAACAATAACAAAAATCTATAGAAAATTTCTAATCCTATCAATCAATAAGTGTAGCAAAATTTTTTAATTCTTTAAAATATTTTAAAGTACTTTTTTATAAATTTGGAGATTTCTATAAGTTTCTAGTGCCACAAATTATTATTTATATTCTCTACAACCCATAAAATAGTGCTAATTAAAATTCAAGGTAGATCATATTGGAATAAAAATATGACTTAATTCAAGTATCATATTTTTTTACGTTTTAAAATTATTATCATTGCAAAATTCTATTCTATTGCAAACTTCATTATGTAGTATAATAATTTTAGGGTTCTTCACATATAAATATATAAATTAAGTTGGTGTTGTAGTGATTGTGATTTTTTTCGAAAACTTTTTACTCATCGTTTTTAACATAAAAAAACTTTTTTAAAATTTCATTTGTTCCTGTTGAAAATTTAGAATGACAATAACTTAGAGCCATTATTAGTTTGACAGAATAAAATTGAACTGTCAAATTGTTGGGTAATTGTTTTAGCGAAATATCATCAGATGCTTTAAAATTACTTAAAATTAATTTCCCTTAAGAGTTGGTTATATCTTTTGACTTAATACAAGAAAATATATTTGATATGCAGTAATTTATAATTTAAAATTTACTCCTTTCAATTTTAGATTTAATTCAAAGCAACATGAAATAATTGGTATTAAATCAAAAGTGAGACTCCAAGCAATAACAATAAAATTATACAATTTAAATACTTTAATCAAATTATCTGTGATTTTAGATAATTTCATTGATAAGTATCTCAATTACTTAGTTGCCAACTTAACATTAATGAAATTTGATTACATGATATTGAAACATTGCTAATCCAATATTATTATTATTATTATTATTATTACAATTGCTATATATAGACGCTTGCATATACATTTTCTTAACACATACTTATGCAACATCCTTATACAAGCAGCTTTACGATTGACATTTTCATTTAATTTCAATAATTTACTCAGCCAAGGTACCTTTCGTTTATTTTGCTTGCTTGTTTGTTTGTTTTGTAAATAGACAATAATTTTTATGTACATTTATGTAGGTAGTTTTATATAAAAAAGAGTATAATATACCAATTAGTAACATATTGTATAGTTTATTTGTCTCTTCCACTTCGTATAACAATGCTCAAAATAAAGCAAAAAAGAAGCAAATTATGTAAATTATAATAAAGAAGAGAAAAAAAAAGAGAGGAAAATGAAAGAGTACAATAAAAAGAAGGAAATTGAGCACGAAATTTTACAAAAAGCAAAGCATATAAATAATAAAAAAAAAGAACAATGAGAATTTTTTTGTGATGCTCTTAAGAGTGTATATAAGAGTGTATATGAAGTCGTTTGGAAAGTCATTTTATTATCATCAATTTGAATTGAATTTATCTTTTTAGAGCCAATGTCAACCCGAAACTACATAAGCATTAAACATTTTGACAAATGTTTTAACGAAGACAAATGTTGTTTATTTGGTTAGCTTCACCATAAAAATATGAAAAGTCGTATTAAGCATTATTAGCCTTAAACACTTCATGAACTCCGAAAAGATGTCAGTACCATTCACGCAAGAGAAACAATTTTTTGATGCATGTGAATTAACGGGACGTTAGTGTTAGAGTTAAAATTATTGTGCAAGGCGGATCCATTATTCGTGAATTCGTCACCTTTTAGAGAGCCAATATAAAATGGTGTAAGTACTCTAAAGGCTGTTTACTAAATAACAAATAACAAATGCGTAAGATTGTTGGGATAATAAATCGTAACGTCTTACACTTTTACACACAAAAGACTAAATAGGAATGTATAAAAAAAAAACACAAGTAAGAAAATTATATTTGGATAGGGTCAAATCTTTAATACCCACCACTCAGACAATTTGATATTTTTATTCAAAGCTAATTTCAGTTTTTTCAGTATTAAATAGAAGAAGTAAACATAAAAAAATAAAAGTTTGATATTGCACGATTTCGAGTAGCATCGTTTATGGACAGACATTGTAGATCAGTAGTCTCTCTACTTGTACTAAACTTCAACTTTTTAAGTTTTGCAGTTTGGACATGTAAATTTGTTATCAAACTACAGGTCGCAATTTTAGAGGTATTTTAATGGAAAAATGGAAAATGGGCCATTGAACTGGTTAAAAATGAATTAAAATAAAGACTTTATTTGGAATAAATTACTATTTTAAATATATTTTAATGTAATTTTAATATAAAAAATGTGTGCTTTAAAATTGATTCAGATCAGTCCACTTTCATATAACGCTTTTTTCCAAAAAGTCATTTTATGGGGAATATTTTAGCAAAAATTCTGAGTATATTTTAGCAAAAATTGGCACTGCCCTCTATTTTGACATAAAAAATGTATATAGCAAATTTGGTCCATATAGGTTTATTTTTTGAATCTCCTCTTATATAAAGAACTATTTAAATAATTAAGAAACTACAATTTTTTTAACTTTGATGGCTTGTAATTCTTTCTCCAATTTAATTTTAATCACATTAAGCAAAGTTATATAGCTCCAATCGACCATAAAATTCTTAGTTGTTTTGATTATAACTTTGAACGTCTTTATTGAAATTTAATTTTATGGTAATTAATAAAATTGTATGAAAGCTTTGTGCTATTCAACTCAACTTAAATTGATCTTTTTTGTGCCTCTTTTTCTTTTTTTTAAATATCTGGTAAATATAATATTGATTATAATAATATCGAATGAAATGAAGTATGCTTTTATACATTCAAGCATTTCTCATGTACTTAAATGCGTAATAATGTCGTTTGTCTATTATTAAATGTTAATCATTTGTACAAGAACGTAATTACCTTGTAATTTATTATACATATATGTAAAAATGGTCAAATATTATATGTAATTGTACCAGTACCGGTAACAGTATTTACATTTATACAAATTTATATATCTATATAACATTTTGTATATTATGTTATGCCATATCATGCCAAGCTATGTATGTTATTTAAACTTGAAAATTAATATTATAGCATTGCAATTTTCTTCTATTTTCTTTTTGAAACTTTCCTATCATAGTTGTTATTATTTAATATATGTATCCATGTGATTATATAATATTGAGAGGTGTGTGTGGTTATGAAGGTTAGTGTGGTAAGCATTAGCGTATATTGCTCTAACTATCACTCTATTTCTATCATTTTCTTTATTTACTTATCTCTATTTCTCCCTCTCTTTGGATATTGCTACTTTTATTAATCATTTATATTTTGTCTAACAATATCAACATAGCAAGCGCAGCAGCAGCTGCGGCTATAATTGTAGATATAATTGATACTATAACTGTAGATATAAACATAGCTGAATAGTCCCGTTAGTAACAGTTAGAGAGTAATAGTTTTAATCGCAGTGATTGGAATATCAGAATTACTTAAAAGCAGCGTCGCAGTGCAACGCTGGCAATTTCTTTTATATATACATATACATATATATAAAATGTAATCAAATAACGGAGCACTAATTAATAGATCGACTTTCACTTCAGATTTCTCCAAATGTTTCAAAAGCAATAAATGCATAAACGTACAGATATTTTTATTTTTGTTCTCTTTATATATTTACGTTATGTATTTATCCTTCATGTTTCATTTAAATTTTCTATTTTCTCGGCCCTTTTTATTATTATTTACTTTAATGTTTTTGCTTATTCTCTCTTTTATTTTATGTCTGGTTGTTTGGATTTATCATCGTTAAAATCGCTTGTTATTTTATTGTTGCTACCATCGCTACAGCAGTTGCTATTGTATGTGTTACTTTTAGTGTTGTTGTTTCTGTTGCTGTCCTCATTTTACAAATTAAAGTATATTTTGTTTTATTTCAATTACATCAGTTGTATATTCCTGCCTCTGTACTATTCATTCAGTCTCTTTTAGTCTCCTTTAGTCTCCTGCCTTAAAGAGCTCTGCCTTATGTTCTTTCACATACAATTCAACTTGAATTGAATTGAAGTGAAATGCAGTGAATGTATACACACATATGTGTGACTTCATCTTTTTGTTATTGCTTTTACTGTTGTTGTCCTTTTCTCTGTACGCTTGATTTTATAGTTTTTCATACACCACTTGTGTATACTAAATTTATGTAGATGTTTATATCAGCTTGTGTTAGACTCATTTTTTATTATTCCGATAGAGTTAGTATTACTTTTTGAATGCCTATAGAATGAATGGCTAGACGTCCGCCATTTATACCTCTATGAATTTATAATCAAATTATAAATCGTATTTTCTGAAAAATTCTAATGCAATTTTATAAACAAGGCCCACTTGGCCGAAAGACGAAACCAATGGAAATTTTTGAATATCAGACTATTTCTTAGCAAAACACTTAGAAAAAATTCGTTCCATTGAATGTGTAATTCATTAAATTTAAAAAAAAAATTTTTTTTCAAACGCATTAAACAAAGTGCTGAAAGTTGTTTAAGAGTCGGTCACGACCAACTATAATAATCTTGCTTGTTTTTTAGATGTTTTGAAGATTTTAGATGACAAAGGTCTTTTTCTAAAGCAATTTATTTGCTTTGGAAATACTTTATTTAACTTAATGAAGGGGCGCGATAATTACAAAATATGTTGCATCAATTGCAAACTAAATTCTGGTATTTTATCTATACGAATAAAAATAATAGATATAGATAATTTTTTTTGGTATAGTGGGTGAGGCCTGCCAATACCCTGATTTAAATTTTGTTTTTAATAATGTGAAATCTTTGAGTTTAATCACGAAATTCTCATAATTTAAATGTACATAAAATGTGCCACTAAAATGTTTTTGATTAAAAAGTATTTCATTAAAGAGTGACTCGCTGAAAATTCCTTCCGGCATTAATACATTTATCACAATAATAGTGAATTGTAATTATGACATTTTATTATGCAGAGAATTAAAATTTAATACTATTATAGTTGTTATATATCAAAAACTTTTAATGTCTTGATAAGAGAGAGAGAGGAGATGAGTATAAAAATGCCATAAAAATATAAAATTGACATTACTCATTGCACATTCACATATACCCTTTTTTATATCAACATATATAAATATGGTATATATGTACATATATTTTATAAGAGAAAATTACATTTATAACATTTAAAAAGTGATTAAAATTGAAATTGCTCTCTCTGCTAGAAGCTCTCTGCAACCACTAAATATCAACCATCGTATGCTTTTTTAGTCGTCGTCTACTTTAACACTTCTCACAAAATCGTTTCATTTGTTTTTTATTCACACTTTATCTTGCTCCATTTCATATCATTTCATTTTAATTCATTGCAAGCCATTTTAGTTCATTCATTTCGAATTCCCCTTCTTACTTTTTTGTTGGTTTGTTTTTTTTTTCCTTTTGCTAATTATTTTTCTTAGTTGCCAACATCGTTGTTTATCCAATTTATACAATTTAATGTTCACTATTACTATTTGAAATTTTTATAGGCCTTATTGTTGTTGTTGTATTAATACATTACCTTTGGTATGCTTAGTATTCGATTCATTTAGTTAGTTTGTCAGTTAGTTTATTTAATTGTATGTATGTTCTTGTCAGTTTAAACAGCAATTTCTTTTAAATTCTTTTTCGTCTGCATTATAGTTATGGCAATTTCTACAAGCTGACCGTTATATGCAGCAGCACCAATTTTTTTATTTTTTGAATTTTTGTTATGTATGAATTTTTGTGTTTTGGGCCTTCCGAAAAAAATTAACCGATCGAAATTAAATGAAACACAAATGATATTAAGTCAAGTAGAATAAAAAGTTAAAAAAAAGAAGAAAGAATATGTATAAATAAAAGCAATAAAAAAAAGGAATCAAGGATTAGATTCAAGTATAAAGACCTTGAATTGTTTTTGCTTTTCTTTTACATTTTTTCTCATTTTTCTTACTCTCTTTTGCTCTGTTTTACGTTGCATTTAAATGTTAAGAGTAGTAAGATTTAAGAGCAATTTTTAATGCTTCATCAGCAATATAATTTATTTTTATATACACTTAAATATAATCAAAATGTTTCAAATATTTTCAATAGTTATACACTACACCATTTATGGTACAAAATTATATGAGACTGTGTGTTTTATCTAGAAAATCTTTAGACTCTAGAAAAACACCAAAATATTTTAAATGTTTTATTTAATTAAATGTAATGCTGCCTGTTTATTCATGCAGTCACACAAACGCAAAAGTGTTTTAATAAAATATCGGAATACGAAGAAGCAATTGCTCGTACAATCATGCTTAACTTAACTTAACGGCTTAGTTTTAAAGAAACTTTTATATTGAAAGTTTTATATGGGAAAATATGAAGAAAAAAACTACATTTTGTTTTCTCGCTTAATTAGTCATATTAAAAAATAGCTCAATGGCATAGGAGCGCAATTTCTAAGGCAAGTGATTAAGTGGTTAAGTGGGAACCTATTTAACCTTTTGATTTATATAAATTGGTGACATTGTACTTTTCATAAAGGCATAAGGTATTATTTTTTGTATATATTTAAATTGCTCTGAAGAGCTGTCAACTAAAAAGGCAGGAAACTAGGTATTAGAAAGTTTGAAAAATACTCATCCAAAATATCTGAGCATTGGCTTCAAATACTTGTAATATTGTTCTTCACAACCAACTACTTATGCTATGCGATGGATATTTCTGTTCTCATTTTCTGGTGTTTTTTTTATTAAGGTACCACTTTAAGTACCATCACTGTCCGTTTAACTGTCTGATGATCGTCATTTTGGATAAACAATGTTAAAATTTCTGCTTGTTGGCCATTCAAAAAAGCCAAAAAAAATGTCATTTTTTTCTTTTCAAATATATTTACGTGTATATTTCCACACAATTATATATAAACTTTAGCAATGTGGCGTTTTGAGGGAGAGTTATGTCAAGAAAAATATATTTATACAAAGTTATTAATTCGAGATCATTTTAAGCAGCGACCATTTTGCAAGTGGTAGGTATAAAAATATCGCAGTGTACAAGTTATTTATTTTATTCTAAATATAAAATCTAATCAATTCAATTCAAATGATTAATTGATTAATTAATAATGATAATGATTCCATTTATTTTGCATTTTTTCAGTATTGTGTAAAAAAAATAAAATTGGCTGCATCAAGCTGCAATGAATCTTTAAATTCATCCATCCGTCCACATAAGAAAATTTTAATTTTTTGTTTCTCATCATATTTATTTATTGTTCTTGGTATCATGGCTACCACTTTCTCTGTACTAGATATCGTTCAAGGATTTACAGTAATTGAAAATTTAGTCTTCATTATTCATCACTTAGAATTTAAAGTAGAAGACAATTAAAATTGATTTTCATCTGAGAACACAAAATGGGCAAACTGTATTAGGGCCAGTGCAGCGGCACCGATTATTTCTGACACTTAAGCAAGCTTCAGCCTGTCACTTTAGAGTCTCTAATATTATTTTCTTGATTTTGAGCATTGAATTGAATTAGGTTTCCAAATGTTTGATAATTGATTCAGGGGATGACTGCACTGTCGTATTCTATGAATGAAACGATTTACCTGCGTGTTTGGAGTACTAATGTTTCTTACTGGATACCCATGTAGTTCTAATTTAGCCTACAGCAAATGGCTGTCTATTTCAGGTTTTTTAGAAGAGAGGTACAGAGACCCAACATGATTCACAGCTTTTTATTTTCTTGCTTTATAGCTTTGACTTTGTTCGGGACCCTTTTTTAAATTGGCTTTCTTTAACACCGCTCTTTTAAATAATGTAAATTTAAAAAAAAGGCCAATAAAATTTCGCCTTTAAAGCATTCAATTTTCAGCCAGTTGAGCGCTTTGTAATGTAACTACTATAATCGAAAATTCTTCTATAGTATTTATAGTTTGATACATTCAAAATCGTGTCAAAATGTAAAAAATTCGTATACCTTTTAAAAGCGGTGCCTCTTTGAAGCCACTTATTGTCAGAAATTTGAAGAAATATAACGTATATATATACATATATGTATGTTTGAACCATCATACGACGAATGATGGAATGAGAGAGGTACTTAACTTACAATATATAGAGCCGGCGGGGGCATAGTACAATTGAATTGTGTACAATGTGTACACGTGCACCACATATGTGTATGTACACATTGTATCAATGCGGCAAACCAGCGGAAAATAGGAGGTGACCCAAACGACACTGGTACTTAAACCAGAGGCTCCTGCGGTTAAACGTGCAAGAATCGTAAAGGTAGTGGATGGAACGTCAGCAAAAAAAAAGCAGGAGGGAAGCTACTAATGGGACTTGTCAAAGATATTTCGATAGATTTATCCAAGGACTAAAAGAAAAGAGAAAAGGCCCCTAAGATAAGGCTGAAAGCTACAATTATGGAAACAAGTGCCGATGTGTCTTATGAGGATGTCTAGGCGGCTTTTTTTCGTTCTTGGGAAGAAAGGACTTGGATGAAATAGATGATGTAAATTTAGCTTTAAGCTGATCACCGGAGGTCTAAGCCAGAAAGCAGTGCAAAGTAGTATTACTGCGAAAAGAATATGGCAATACATAATTAAGGCTCCCGTGCAGATAGCTAGAAAATCTAGCGAAAATTGGTGAACTGCCGCATAAGGATACAAAAATTTCTTATTGAATGCTATAAATGGATAGAATTTGCAAACTTTTCCAGAATCTGCAAGAGCACAATTGACCGTTCTAAATGCAACGAGGGCCGACCTATCGCAGAGGTAAAGAGTTCCGTTGAATGTTTTGTAAACACAAGCCGGATGCATACGCAAGCGTCCGCTCCTCGCGGTGTGTCTTAGTAGCACAGGATCTCTTAAACCATGCAGTTAGAGAAAAAATGGTCGACGTAGTTGAATTGTATGTGAACTCTACAAACATTTGGGTTGGGTTACGAACCTCTGTGGAACTACAGCTATTTGGTCATGGAGCCAATATGCACTGGAGGATGTCCTATATTCGGCGCATTTTTTCAGAGCCGATATTAAAGGAATAACTTCTTAAAGCTGCTACGTACCACCGAGATGAACACACACCGAATTTCAGGTTATGTTGTACCTACTGGTAGCAAATGCTGAATTTAAATTACCTAAACATTTTAATGCATGGGCTGTCGAATGGGAAAGCAGATACACATATCCAAGAGGAAGGTGGAAGCTGAAACCTATTACAGGCATTGATATCCTTGTGATTAACACGAGAAATAAAAATACCTTCAGAAAAGCAGGCAAGTAGAAGCTTGTTTCGACATATTTCCTGGAGAGTCTATGAGGAATATACTCATATCGAGACAAGACGGACGTTGTGCTTACATCGAGCCGCATGGTCACGGAAACAATGTGCGTAAATGTAAGCGGCATGAATGTAATATCCTTGAATCAGATGAGCGATAAGATTTGGGCTTCATCATATATAACAGATTCAGCTTCAAAAAGCATCTGTTTTATATCTGCGACAAGGCGTCGTAAATACAAATGGTGTTATCTAAATTCCTTCTGAATGTAGGGGGGCCAAAGCCAGCAAAAAGAACTTTGCTAGCTAATGTAGTCAGTTCTGGGTTGCTACATGCGTGCCCTGCTTGGGCGAGGTGTAGCTTCATCGGAAGTTACCGGCTGTGCAAAGACTATGTTCAGTAAGACCAATCTGTGGACAGCAGCTAGTGGAAACTCCAGATCGCTTACTAAAAAGGGAGGAGCGAGAAATGCCCCTATTGCTTTGGCAGAACTATAGAAGGTGTCTTTTTTTATTGCCAATGTTTCGCAGGGGGTGGATTACAACGCGAGGCGTTGCTAACAAAAGAGGCTAATTGGAAGAAAATCAATGAACTTGGTGTCTTTATATAAAACGAATTAAGGAAGACCAAACGGGCCTTGTGTTTCAGTACGTAGATGAACCCAGGGTGAAGCTAGGTCGAAGCCTTGCCACTGAATAGTGAATGCTATTGGTATGAAGGTTACACACTTCCTGGTCGCATATCAAAAAAAACCTTATGTCAATGCGCTTTCTAAACGGGTGCTGATGACATTTCTAACAAAATCAAACATTTATAGCACTTTCATATATATATAATGTAATCTATTACTCACTTACGCATCATGGGCATATGTGAAATAAATAACTGTAGAAAAGGGAATATGTTGCTCATATTTCAGCCAAGCTAACGCACAATTATTCTTTACATATGTTCTTCATTATACATTTGTAATCAAAACTTACGTGTACAAATGATAATTACATGTGTGTGTGTGTGTGTGTGTGTGTGTGTGTGTGTGTGTGTCCAAGTATATAATTTTGTTGACGTTTGCATATTTCCGTAGTATATTTCATTATTAAACAGATTAGCAACATTCATTCAATTGAGCAAACAAACAGACGGTATGACGGACGGATGGACAGACTGACTATTAAATAGATAGATAAACGAACAGAAATATTGTTATTATTTTGCCGTAAATGAAATCACACACACCACAACACACACACACACACACACACACACATAGATTTATACTTCCACCTAAACATTCACATGTGACGTAAATAAGTGTGCATTCTTAATAAAAGCCATGGCAATGTGTGCTCATGATTGATAAAGTGCAAAACTGGAACTAAAATAATTTTCAAATGAATCGAAAGTATAAAGTAAATAAAAATTGTTATTTTGTATTACATTTTATATTGCTGTTATTATCATTATGATATTAAATATTTTGTTTATTATTAAACTAACACACATACAACATTTATTTCTATATATTTATTATTTTATTTATTATTTATAATTTTATTCTTTACAGATTTATGTAATTATTTAATTAAAATATATCTCAATAGCATAACTAAGTTGATTTGACAATATTGGCCATCTTTGGAAAACATATCCAAGGACAAAAAAATATTTCTCTTAAAAAAAGTTTATTAAGGCAGATCAAAGCAGCTAACATTTTGGGCGTTTCAGGTTATGTAGAAAATTTCCTACATAACCTGAAATAAATTTCCAGTTTCTTTTTTTTTTTTTTTTGATATACCGTATACTTATTCAGTTTTGAGAAGGCACTTCTAAAATTGGACCAAATTTACCTTGTGTACCTTCCAACCTCAATTTCTTGAAAATTTAAAATAATTCTTAAAAAAAAAGGCACTATTGTTCAAACTTATCGATTTATCATAGAGATGGCCTTTGGTTAGTTTCGCAAATAATTCTCAATTGTTTGCTAGAATGTAACTAGGGCCCAATGCAATATTTTCTAAATAATAAAGACTTTGCAGGGTTATGTGTACCCTTAGATTTTTATGGAATAATTTAATGGACTTATTCCATACTTGAACTTAAATAAATAATTACATTTAAGTAATTACAGTTAATATTAAAATTTAATAATTTAAAAATTTGTCAGTATACATAATTTTGGTACAATTATAAATCCATTTATGGCATTAATAGAATTCATTGGGCATTAGAGATAAAAATTTGCCATGTAATACATTTCTCAGATCACATATAAAAAAAATCTAGAATTATACTTTATTGTATGATGTTATTTATATGTCATACTTAAAAGTACAGCTAAGAGCTTATGGTAAACGGATGGTGATAGAGAACTTAATTAAGAATCTAGAAATATGTTCAAAATAAATGAAGGTACTTTTTAAAGTGTAGTACTTTAAAAAACATGAAAGTTTATATTTTTTTCTTCAAAGTTAATTATTTCACATTAAATATAGAGAATCGAGCCTCCTGTAAGTAGCTTAGAGTTGCTTTGCAATTTCTAAGCAGTGTGCAGTATGGATAACGGGTTCAAAATATTAGTTCATTATATTATTTGCTTGAAGGTATCAAAATATTATTATGCAATGGTTAGTAAAAAATTTTCTTCAAGGAGTATGATTTCTGAAATTTAATTTAATGAAAATATGACTCGATCCAAAGGTCATACATTTAAGTTCGCTTAAGTGAAAAAAATTAAGCTTAGAAAAAGGAGATAATGATATCAGTTGGATAACTGAAAATGTATGGGGTTAAAGAAATATCTCTTTTCTAAAGCCTTCCTAGATACTTTCATACTGTTTCATATCTTTACATATTTCAAAGTATTATTAATAATATCGATATAAAATTAAATGGCCTAACCAATCACATTTATTTATTTGAAATATTGCTGGGAATCTTAGACGTTTTATATGAATTTTGATGTGAATGGATTTTTATTTTTATGGTGAAATTTTATCAACTCAACAAAGTGCTATTTTAAATTTTAAATTTTAAATTGTAAATTGTGAATTGTAAATTATGTTTGCCGTCTACGGGCTTAATGTCAATTTTTAATTACTTTTGAATGTCTATTAATAAATTTTAAGGTGTGCATATTAAAGCAATAAAATTTGTGATATATACGATACATTGAGATTTAGACAATTCTCTCGAAATGGATAAACATTTTATGAATTTTCATTAATATGAATACAAACATACGTACATACATTTATATAAACAAATCTATTGAAATTGCACTAAAATAATTTATTTTCTTAAAATATTAATAACTTTTTGGACATATGAAGCAGAGTTAAGTAAAAGTGCCGTTTTGTTTTATGATTATCTTAATTAATTAAATTTGTTGTGTAAAAATTTTCATATAGAAAAATTGTTATTTTCTTAAAAGTAAGTCAACAAAGTATCTTAAAAGGATCAGATTGGTAGAGTAAGTGGTATGTATGAGTGGAGTAAGTGGAGTACAAGATTTAACAGTTTCATATTATTAAATCAAAATTTTCACAATGTGACTCTCCAAAGGCAGCAAAGGCTTTTAAAAGCAAATGTTAAGTTTATATGGCAACTCTGGCAATTTTGCTATATAATTTAGATAAAATTGGACCATTGATTAGATTATTCCTTCTAAAAAATGGATGCCTTGTCAACATTGACACTTAAATTTTTATTCATCTGAATTTATTTGGATCTGTTATTAATTTGGATCACTTCATTTGATTTCGTAATTTTTCTAAGACCAATTTTTTTAGAATTTTTGAAAAGCCTAAGATTCAATTCAACATTATTTTATTTAATACTTAATTTTTTTCTATGTAACAATATAAACAATATAAATTAAAAATTTCACTATGGACCCAATTAATTTAAAATTTTATACAAATTTTATAAAATTTATATCGCACATCTATCAATAGATTATTTATTATGAACTGACTAAAAACTCTAAACTTCTCACGATAATTTTCATTGTTGATTCGTTATCCCTATTTAAAAAATATTAAGTAATTTAATAAATTTCATGTAGAACGATTTGCAAGAGTTGAATGTTAATTTTTCATAATTTTTACTCATACGTTTTATTGAATATTTAATATTTATGATAAATAAAAATAATTAAACGTTTTACTGTATTTTTGTTTATAGGGAACCATTGACAAAAGAAAAGAAGAAGAAGAAGAAAAAATAAACTGCGCATTTTTTTTTTTTTTGGTTGCTGCAAAATAAACTCAGAAACGAAGAGAAGGAAAAAAAGAATGTATAGAGAGAGACAGAAAGAGAGAGAGAGTGAAAGAGAGAGAGTAAGAGAGGTTGAGAGAGGGGTTAGGGAGACGCTGTTATTAATATAGCGAAATCTTGTATTATTATTAAACGCAAATTTATAAATCTCTTTTTAAGAAAATTGATAAACAGAAAAAAATTTATCAATGCTTTTTCGCACTTATTTTATTATTTTATGATTATAATGAAGTTTTTATTAGACCCCCCTTCTCTTAAAACATGTTTTTAAATAGGCATAAATAAATAAACAGCCGACTTATTCAATAAGTTTTGAATTAAAATGGTTTTTTTTTTCTTATCATCAAATTTTGTGCTAATTTCGCAAACAAACTTTTCATTATACTTTACACGCTTCTTAGACCATCATTTTAAGGGTTTAATAAGTTTGAGTACATGCGTGTAAAATTTAAGAAATATTAAGATACCGATTGAATGTTTTAACTAAACTCTCTTCATTTGCCGCGGTCTCCATGCGAATTGCAATTTTTGAAATAAATTTACTGAAGCTTAATATCTGAAGGTACCTTTACAGGTACCGTCAGATAGCGTTTGGAAAAACCGTGACCGTTCTATTTATTTTTTCAATTTATATTATTTCAAGAAAAAAATTCTCATATAAAATAATTTAAAACGGTACAAAGCAATTTTAGCGGCTGCATAAAAAACTTACACTTAAATATCCTGAAGCCTCAAAAAGTGTTGAGACATATCAAGTTTTATTGATCATTTCCGAATCATTCATTTTTTGAAACAATCAGAACAGTTAGATGTTCGTCTAACTGTCTGTCGTTTGTTATCAAATTACAGGGCGCCATTTTACAGCTCTTTGATAGAAATTTGGTAATTTGATAATTTGGAAATTTGGTAGGCATGGTTTTTAGTCCAAAGACAACCAGTAATAATTTTGGTAAAGGTCAAACCTTTTGACTATAACGTATCGATATTTTTACAATTTCTGAATTTTTAAAGCCTTTTTCTTTGCTATTTAATCGTATTAAATTTTATGGTGTAAATTTTCGTATACTCCATTTAATTATTTTAAATATATTGACTTATTATTAATTTATTTTATTTTAAATTAAAATTAATTCGTAATATTTAAGTGCGATTATTTTATTATTCAATAATTAAATTGTCGTTTTTGTATTAATTTAATTAAATTGAATTCACTTTCATACTCAAAATGTAACATTTAAATTTTCGTAAGTTATTCAAAAATATTAAATAAATTTAAATAATAATTTTTTTTTAAATTAACGTTTATGCCGAAAAAAATATTCAAATAATCAAATATTTAAAATGTTTTCAGATATTTTGTTAATTTATAATTCTGATTGTTTTTGTGGTTCATCCTTAAAAGGATTTTAAATGAGTAACTTAAATAAAAAGTTATTAGTAGCAAAAACTAATTTTTAATTTGAGATTCCAAATATTGAGATAAAGATAAAAATAAAGATAATGATTTTCTTGTTGAAGGTCAATTGTAAAATTTTATAATTTGAATGCTTTTAGATAATTAAAAATAATTTTCAAACTGAATGAAACTGATTAAACTCTCATTTGAAATATTCTCAAACTTTTTCCAATGTACAATTGTAGACGTACACTATGAATTTGCCTTTAAAAAATATATTCTGAGTATAAATGTAAAAACAAAAAAAAAAAAATATTCAAGGATAAAGTTTAAAGATTAAATGAAAGGAACTTCACAAAATTATACGAAAAATATTTCATTGACGATATTTATTTGCGAGCATGTCATGTCAATGACTGTCATTATGGCAGGCGCTTAAGCATTTCTTTTCCTTTTTGATTTTTTACAATCTAATAAATAAAGGCAATAATTACATTGAATATAGCCTTAAAAATTACTGATCAAAATGTTTTAATGGAAATGGAAGAAAAAAAAACTAAATAAAGCAAAAAATAAAAAATAAAAAAAAAACAAGAACGGAAACTGGTTTATGTGGTTAATAAGACAGCTCAATTAAAAAGGCTTTAAGCGTGATCAGTATCTTTAGTTTAGTTTTTTGTTTTTTTTTTTTTTATTATTTTGTTGCTTTTTCAAAAAAAAATTTTAATGTATATTTGACATTTTGATATTAGTAATTTTATATGATATATAACATTTCAATATATTATATATATTTTAGCTTTAGTTTGGGTTTTAATTTTTGTTTATGACTTTCGCCAAAGAAAACCGGTATAAATGCTTTTCATTTATTATTTCAATTTTTTCTTTTTCTCAATTCTCTTTTCTCAATTCTCAATTCTTTCATCTCTCTCAACTCTCTCATCTCTCTCAAAATCATCTTTATCTTCGAATGATATTAATGATAATAAAAACAAATATACTAATGATCATTATACTATTAATGTTAATTATGTTCATGCTAATTATGTTGATGTTGTTATTAACATAAGGAGAGTAATAAAAGTAAAGTGAAGAGAAGTAAAGAGAAGTTTATTTGTGGCATGTAAATGATTATGAATAACTTCTCAACGATTTAAATATACAACCACACATACACACATATATATCTATATGTGTATATATAAATATAAAGTTGCTGTGGATTGGATGACAACATTAATTGAAAACGTAATTATCACTTAATATACGAATGACAGGAAATCATTTAGAGCAATGAATTAACTTTATTATTCTTCTTCTTCTTATTATTATTATTATTATTATTATTATTATTATTATTATTATTATTATTTGTTGTGTTTTGTTATTGTTGTTCTTGTATATGCCTTAAATGTATAGAACTTGCAATTGAATGCAATTGATTGTCCGATTGCCGTTTCTCCAACAATAAGACAATGCTATTTAAATTATTTTTACAGTTATAACAAATTAAAATGCAAAGCAATAGATTTGAACGCGTAGATGGTATGCGTGTGAAAATTGAAAAATAAAAAACACACTTGCACAAAAAAAAAGAACACAAAAAATTAGAAAATTACAGTGTTTGCTGTAAACATTAAATTTTTTAGATAAAATAAATTAGTTCACATTAATGTAATTTTTTTGTGATTGTGTTTTCAGTTTGAATTTGCATAGCTCTTCAAAAAAAGCTCTTCAAAAAAGTTTCTGAATTGTACAATTTTCCCAATAAATTTAATAACTTCAAACATAATAATTTTGAAAATATTTTGGTATAATCATAATTTGCAGTTCTATTAAAGTTCTATTATTTTTTTTTTTTGCTGATTTATGCTTGGAGACGTAAAGATGTTGTTCAAGCACGGAAATATTTATCCAATATAAAGGAAATTTATTATATTGAATAATTATTTTTCTTCCCAGAGTTGCTTTGGGAATCAACGCATCAACGTTTTCAATACTAAAAAAAAAATTGCATCAGATTTGTGCAGAAAAAGATATTAATTAATTAATGCGCAAATTCTTGAATTCGTGAAATCTAACAAATTTGAGTATCTTTAGATATTTGGCTAACAATAAAATTTCGTAAAAAAAAAACGATGCCACGATGTTACAAAGAATTTACATCTCTTTTAGACTTCTAGATTTTTAGTCTTTTAAATGCCCAAGGAATACAAATAAAAAATCAATCTATAAATATAAATTACGTGGTAAAAAATTACAAAGAAATAGTTTGGTGTAGCCTCATTTACAAATCATCATTTAAAATCGTTTGTTCATTTAGTTCTAAGTATGCACACGCCTCTGCCAAAATATTCTTTTAAGCTGATTTTCACTAAAAAAAAAAAAGTATGCACTCTTGTAAATATTTCACTAGAATCAATTGCTATAATTTGGATATTGTAACCGAAAAAAAAAAAAGAAAAAATTAAATCGATTTTAATCATTTTACATCTTCAAACAGGTTTCTTCAGAGAAATTTCGTTCATAAAAATTAACTAAAAATTGCGGCATATAGTTCGAGAAGCAAACAGCAGATAGATGGCGCTAAATACTTTAATCCATTCTAATTTTGAGAATGATCTTGAGTCCATAACAATAGAGCATCGTAAGCCAGCCTGGAATACATCGAAATAAACTTGTAGTACAAATAGTTATTGGCAAACAATTTAAATGAAAATTAATGCATATAAATTCTAGCTAATAATTAATAATAAACTTTTCACATACATACACACACACCCATATAAAAATATGCATTTCATTTCCTTTTTTTATGGATTTGTTAATGCTGCAATGCATAAAAAAAATATTTGCTTAAGTCTCTTGTTTCGTTACTTCGTTATTTCGTTAAATTATTGTTTTGCTTTTATAGTGCACTCTGATGTATCATTTCCATTATGCGCACAATGTCAGAAAGTTGTACGATGAGTAATCTTTGTTCTTCCCTCAACCCCTCTTCAACCACCGACCACTACTTGTTTACGCTTTTTGAATGAATTGAATTAAATTAGCGTTTAATGTTTTTATTGTTATTATTATTTATTTTTTATTATAATTTTTTTATGACTATTATTTTGTATCACTTTTTGTATAAAAGCGAGAATGCTTTTATTACTTTATCAGCAGATGCCCCTTGTACTTATGGCGTATATCTATGTGTGTGTGTGTGTGTGTGTGTTGTGTTATACATGTGATGCAATTTAATCGAAATAACAAGACGTTTTCATATTCGTTTTTTCTTTTCCTTTTTTCTTTTTGTTGCTTTTTTGTTGCTTTTCCTAAGTAAATATAATATTTATAGTAAATTAAATGACATTCATCAGTTTTCGTATTTGCTTTTCGTGTTTTGTTTCTGTTTTATTTATTTATATAAATCCAAGATACAATAATACATAGATTAAAAAGTATCTGGCCTGGCAACGCTGGCTGTTTATTGACAACCTTCAAACAGTTTGCATTAAAATTCTAATTTCAGTTTTGTAAATTTTAAGCATCATGATTACTGCGCATTAATGCTGAACATTTTACTTCAAATTGCTTCAAATCGGAAAACATAAAAAAAAAATGTATAAAATCATTTTAAAAATATCTTTATGGTATCAACTAAAGATATCTGAAACTAATTACAATTTACAATTTAACCGAAATATCTTGGGTATGCATAAGTTGTTTTCGAGGTAGGTAGGACACATTTTTTCTTTCATCGCCACAAGACCCATTTTTTAACTGTTCAATTGTAATTTTTACATATGTAATATTAGAAAATAATCAAGCGAAGGAACTCTTCTAGGTCCAAACTATACAAAATGATTAAAAACACTTCAGAAATCAATTGAAAAGTTTGTAGCATTCGTATTCATAGCATTCGTATTCGTAGCATTCGTAGCTTCGTAGCATTCGTATTCATAGCATTCGTATTTTGAGACGAATTTTAGCCGCCCATTAAACGATTGCTATGGGAAATGTAAATATTTAGTAATGCAACTAAAGAAACTGATACACGGTCGTGTATGTTGTAGATTTATTGACCGATATATTATCACATTAATATTTTGTAATTTACATTCTAAAAAGAGAAGAACAACAACAAGCATAACATCGTTTGAGAAAATACGTAATGCAATTATTTAATTGTAACTGGAATTGAGATGACTAAGGAAAATTTATTTATTTCTCTTTAAATATTACACTATTTGTATTATCAATATAATTATGCTATATTTGTATAATTTCAAATTAATTAATTATCACATCATTGAGCGCATCGTCACCATTTAATAATTTTATAAAGTATGTTAATTGCTTATGCATTATTTTACCTGAAAATGTTTGTTACTGATAAGTTTTTAATTATTTTGTTGCTTTCTGGGAATTCACAGTAATTCTGTTCCCATACACGTTCTTATATATAACTTTAATTTTTAATTACAAGCATTCAACACACATTTCCATAAAATATAAAATATTATAATAAACGTATAATTTTAAAGATAAAATTATTATTGAAATAATTTCCAAGAAAATTTAATTCGTGATACATAATTGAAAAAAATTAATATTCGACTTTGTCATGGATTATTAAGTATGCCGCAGTATTATTTTTGTCTAATGTGTCTTTAAGATTAAGAAATTTAAGATAAATTAAGGAAATTAAAAGTGCTGGAAGTTAATCTAAAAAAAATTTTTGCAAATCAATAAAATAAATAATGTAAATTTTCAATTATTTGAACATAATTCAAAAGGTTCTTTATAAGGGAAGGAAGTTTACAAAATGGACTGATTTGGGTCAAGTTCCCTATGACATATATTTCTTATGTCAAAATACAAGGCAAAGCTATTTTTATTGAGAATATATTTTTAAAATTGCAAAACAATTTTCTATGAAATAACTTTTTTTCTGAAAAATGCGGTATATGCTGAGGGGTCTTAAAAATCGATCGATTTGAGCCAAATTGGGCACACGTATTTTTCATGTTTAAATACCATAACATGATAATTTTTGTTAAAATATATTTAAACTGAGTAATTTTTTTTTTTAATTGATTTCTTTTGGAAAAGCTCGTTGTAAGGGGCCTATTTTTAATAGGGTTTGTCGCTGGACAAAAAGCACATTTATATACAAAATTTTATTAAAATATCTAAAAAATAGCAACCCATACCTTAAATGCAGATGGACAGACATATAAGCGATCAGGTAGATAGGAACACGATCAGAAAGTAATGCTCTTTCTGCGGAAACTTCCAGTCATCAATTATGAAGAGTATAAAAAAATTCTTAAATATAAACAAATTTTTTTTTTTTTTAAATATGTTACAGAAAAGTAACACTTTATTATAAAATTGTAAAAAAAAAAAATTTTTTTTTGAACTGTGAAAAACTTTGGTAAAGCTCTTACGGATTTTTAAAATAAAAAGAATCCGAGGTATTGCCAAATTCAAATTTATATAATTTTTCTTAGCGTTTATAGATGAACCAGAGTAAAAAATTTGCGAAAGTATTTAAATTGATTATTTTCATTCAATTAAAATATAAAACGTCAAGTGAAGATCGAGAATCATAAAAATTATTTTACTTAAACCGCTATTAATTTTTTGAATAATTTTTTGAATAATTTTTTTGGCAATTTCAATATTCCAGTTTTTAAGAACATTTCGATTTTTGTTATTCTATTGAAATTGCAGTTTTCCAAAAAAAAAAAAATTTATTTTATATGAAAACTTAAAATGGAATATTTTAAGTGCATTTAAAAGAGAAAGAACACATCGTGACTTTTAATTTATGGTCACATTAATAATTTATTTAATGCAATACTTCTAGGAATTGCTGTAATCAATTCGTAATTTTTGTGTTTTTGTTCATTTCATTTCATTCGTATTTTTACACAAATAGCATGAACTATTTCGTAATCAATCAATGCTCGCTAAAATGTAAAAAAAAAATTATAACACTTTAAAATTCAAATATTTGTATATTTTTATAACAAAAAAAAATTATTCTAAAATTAACTATTAAATAAAGTGATAACTAACGTTGTTAGTCATACAAAAAAAAATTGTTCTTTTTTTTTTTTTAATTTATTTTTAATGATTCACATTTATTGTAAAACTTATTAAAGAAAAATTTTGCAAGTTGCAAAAAAAAAAAAAAATTGATAATTGAAAAAATTCAAATGCTCGAATTGCTCTCAACAATTTTAGTTAATGAGTAAATTTTCAATTTTTTTTTTTCGTTTATCTTTAAATGACTTTTAAAACTTTTTTCAATATCTTTCAAATCATGATTTATTTTATTTCTTTCATTTTTATATAATTTAAATAAATTATTTTATAATTTAAATTAGGTCATTTATTAAAATAAACATTTTTAATGTGATCCACCAAATAATAATAAATTTGAAAATTTTCCTTAACTAAAACTTTTTAATATTTAAATGATTTGAAGTTGCACAAAAATTGTTAATTATTTTATTTTAATGCTGGCATTTAAAGGGAAATAAATTACCCAAATATTTTTCCCTTAAATATTTTAAAGATTTAGCTTTGCAAATGTAAAGAATTTTCGAAAGTATTTGAATCCGTCTGGCTATAAATTATTATTTGGAAATTCAGTAAAATTTTGAAAAAAAATTTTTTGGAAATTTTTTTTCCCCCCAAAGTACTTAAAATATTTTCTTGAGAAAGAAGAGATAAAAAATCCAATGAAAATTATATAAATAATTTTACTTTCAACTTTACAAGGTACCCTCGTAAATTTACCTTAATGTCATTTAGTATATTTTCAGTAATAGATAGTAATAATTTTAATTGAATTGTACACTAATTATTTTATGTCATACATTTAATGTAATTACAATTTAATATAATACATTTGAGCATGACAATGTATACTTTGTAATTGTAATTGTAATTGTAATTGTAATTGTAATTGTAATTGTAATTGTATTATAATATGCCAGATAACATACAAATATAGATAATGATATATAAATATATCATTCTGGTGGTACTGTCATTTACTTGAACATTGCAAAATAATATTTCATTGAATTATACCATTTGTTTTTATTTTATTATTATTTATTTTATATTTTAATTTATTATTTGTCATCCAAATTTAAAAATTATATTTTTAATATTAGTTTTTTTGAACTTCATGCACGATATTGCCAATGACTTGAAGCTTATATACTTATTTGCTGTGTTTGTCCGTCTGTCATATTCTTTAAGTTTAAAATTCATTTTTATTATATTTTTAGGTAGGAGAGCACTTTTGATTATACTTTAAAGAATTTTGCCACTTAAGTATATTTTTCTCCAAGCTATATCGAAAGAGGATTAAAGCCCTGACTTTTAAGGGCTATTTTCCATAAAGTGCTGGATTGATTAGCCATTCATTAGGAGTAAAGGCAAGTATGCACTGTTCAGGCAGAACATACTCTTTGGTGGCAACCAGTCCCGAAAAGCATCAGCTCAACTGGGAATGGCTCATGAGATGGTTGTTGGTTCTCCGTTGCCTTCAGGGGGCATCATGAGTCACGAAATCATATGCCCTTTATAGTGATATTGAGGTTGCCTTCGTAGGGGCTGTGGTGCCCATATCGCGGGCGTTGATTGTTTAAACATACATATGCTTGTCGTGCAGGGTCCCATTTCCCGAATGAAATGGGTAGCTGGTTAGGCTTATTGAGCTAATCAAACTAAGCCTAGGAGTAATAAGAAGGCACCGAATCTAGATACCAAAGATTAAACCATGTATAAGGTGCCATGCAGGCTTTAAATTGGAAGCTAGTCGTAACGGTAGCATGCACCATGTATTACGTGGCTACCAACTCTAGCACTCATTTGTACACACACTAGACTGTTCAGGTAGAACAGCTTTTCCACGTTTCCAATCTTAATAACGCTAGGACTATTTAAAGAGCAGAAGTCCATGCCGCTTCAAATTAAATCGTCAACTCAATTGCATGGCCCAACTGAAACCGTAACCATATTATATAATGTTCAAAATAGGGTCTATAAAAATTATAAATAATTCCATGGAAATATATTTCTCAGAAAATGAAAGTTGCAAATCTGACATAGACCATGAATCAAATAATTCCTACGTAGTCTTTCATAATTCATAATCAGAGTTTATTCCTGTTCCCTCTCTCTCTCTCTCACTCTGTCTCTCATTTTCTCTTTCTCATCTCATCACTATCTCTATCTCTTTTCAAGTCATTTTAAATGCATTCAAATTGTAGGCCAATTTTAAATTTAAAGTTGGGCGTCATGCTAATTTTTTCTTCTTTATGACTCGTAAATGTTAAAAGAATTGGAACACTCATTTTAGTAAACGTAAATGAATGCGAATTATAAAAATTAATTACAAATATGCATTTATAATTAATTTTTTGTAAAATTATAGTTAACGCATCGTATTTTGTATTTTTTATAAAATTTATTCATTTATACCATCGCTCTCTAAATCTCTTTCTCTGCCTTTTCTCTTTTCATCTACGTCTCCTGTGTCTATTTTTCAATGCTTTTTGGCTTTTTTACTTTTTTGGAACCATAAACACAGTTGCCAAAATACAAGCCATAATATTTCGAGTTACTAGTTTTTTACGACATTAACCGAAATAACAGAAACTAAAACATTGTCTAATGTTTTATTGTAATAAATTGCTAAAATGAATGAATGAACGAATGAATGAATCAAAAAATGCTCTATTGTGGATAAATTTTTACAAAATGCCTTACCGAGTATTCTAAGGGTTGTACAAATGTGCGTTAAGTAACAATTAACTCAAGAAATTGATGAACTGATAAAAAAATAATTTAGGAAAACTGATTTCACATTCATTTAATATCAAATACATCAATTAGACAGCAAAAGTAATAACTTTATTGCTGCGTATTCGATTCAATTCAATAAGAAATAGTTTAGTTAAAGAAACAAGCAGAAAAAAAGACCAACTACAACAAGCAAGTAAAATAAATAATAAATGAAAAAAGTTGATTTTTTTTTTTTTTAAAAAGATTGATAAGACAAACTGTAATATAAGTTTTATTCATTAATTTGAAAATCAACTTTATGAAACACTTAAGTGTTAAAATGTGAACTGGTCTTATTTTTTTATTTCTCACATTTTCTTTATTAAGCATTACAAGCAAACACATTTCCAATTATAATAATAAAAGTAAAAGGAAAAAATAAGACAAAACTGCTTGCTTTGCTCCTAAAAATCTGTGTTATTATAATCACCAACTAGAGATTGTAGGTATATTTAGTTTGTTATTATGTGTGTAACACGTAAAAGTAAGCATCGGCTCAATGTTAAATTCTAAATCAATTTAGATATGACTTTGCGTTTGTTCATGCAAAACAAGAGATTTCGTCTACGAATTTACGCGATCGCTCTCAAACTCTCTTTCTCTGTGTCTTCTCTGAAAATTCATGTGTATGCGCATTGGTTAAATCGGTGAAAGGACACGCCCACATAACAATGTAAACTGAGCACTGTAAACTCTATTTCTTTAAGTAAAAATTTATAGCTTTTCAAGCTTTAAGCTCATCACTTGAAAAGTAAAACAAATAGAAAGCTGAAAGTTTGTACAAATATTAAAACCGTTATTCTACAATGGCTGCATTTAAGTGAAAATTATACAATACATTATCAAATGGTGTCTGGGTTGCCAATATCAAAGATTTGACCTTAGCCAAATAATATTTTCTTATTAATTTTATGTTGGTTTTATGTTGATTTTAACATTCTACTCCGAAAGTAGCAAAACGCTGTAATCACTTTATAGAATACTTTATTTTTGATTAATTATTTAATGCATACCATAAATTTATATGATTATGTATTTATGTGTGTGTGTGTGTGTGTGTGTATGTGTGTGTGTGTATGTATGTTTATATATGCATACACATTTTTCTCAATTAATTAATAAATGGGAAGTACTTATCTGCGAATAATAATAATAATAATAATAATAATAATAATAATAATAATAATAATAACAATGATAATGATGATGATGATGATGATGCCGAGAGCCAGGCAGTAAATATATTTATATTTATGTACATAATAAATAAGCATATTTTCTTTACTATGTTTTATATTTCATGCACACAATTAACGGTCATGCGCACAATTAACATAAGTGATAACAAATGCATACAACTACAACAAAAATTATAATATTTTTCATTGATCAAAGTGTACTCTTAAACATCCTATAGCGCCATAGCTAATGCGAGTATAAAGTCAAGTAAGTCAAAAAAAAAAGAAAATTTGATTTATGAAAAGTCATTGTATGTAAAAATTAAAAAATAAATTTTCATATATAAATTATTTTTAAAAAAGTGCACTTATTAGAGATGAGTATAAAAATTTACCATATATACCACATATACCATTCTCATATATACCATTTGTGTATGAGGTGAATAAAAATATTTTATTAATAAATTATATTAAAATAAAGTATGAAATTGCGGCCTGTAATTTCAAAAAGAGAGTCTGAATTGATCAGTTGCCTTAAAAAATTGTGTGTCAAGACTGATTTATAAGCACTTTGCATTATTTGGCTGATCTTAAAGTTTGAAAAGCCAGTCAGAAAAGTAAGAAGAATATTTTACGATAATTAAATCAAAATGGAGTAATTTTATTAATAGATTTTTTAATGAGATTAATTAAAAAAGGCTCATTAAATTGAGGATTCCTTCCACAAGGCCATTTTATTAAATTAAAATTTTTTGTCGTACGAATAATGCAAGTAAAATCTTAAACGGTTTCAACTGTTCAAAATTTGGTTGTCTTTTTTTTTTTTTTTTTTTTTGTACAAACTTTCTATTGATTTGTAAAAGTCTTTCCTTATGGAGCAGTGTAAAAGCTAAGGCTAATGCGCCAACTGATATAAACAGTACTTGTATCTCTTACTTAAATAGCCTACCTTAAACTCCTCCTTCCTTTTGGTTATGTATATGCCAAAAATATATATAATTTGTATTATAAGTGGTGTAGGGTATAGAAACAAAAAAAAAAAAAAAAAAAAAAAAAGAACAAATGTCGAAACAAGAGCAACAAATTAACTTTTCAATTATATTACAAAGCTTTACATTCATACAAATCAAATAGCTTTTCAATTAATTACGAGCATGCCTACAATTAATTTACGTTTCTTTCTTTCTTTCTTTCTTTCTTTCTTTCTTTAGAATTTATAATAAAATTCTTTCTATATGAAACTTTTTATTGTGCAGGGCATATTTTTTGTTTGTATTAAATGAAATGTATGTTTGTTTCATTTCATTACTTAAAGTAATAAAATGATAATAAAATGAAAGACTTGTTGTTTCAGTGATTCAGGTAACTTTTTTAATTCTTAGTCATTTGTTATATTCAAATAAATTCATTTTTTGTTTGAAATATGAGAATTAAATTTTTGAATTTTTGAACTCTTTATCTTCTCTTTTTATATTTCAATTATAATTGAAAATTTTTGAAGATATTTTTTTGATAAAGTGCCTTAATTCAAAGGCAAATGCTATTAAAAAATGGCCAAGCTAGAAACATTTCTTACAATTAATTTCTATATGAAGGTCTATTTTCAAAAAAAAAAAAAAAAAAAGGGGGCATTGTGAAAATTAATTTAAAAAATTTCTTGATGTAATCAAGTGGAAAAATTTGACAGAAATAGTTAACTTTTGAAAATCGCTGTTAGTGATTTTTACTTCTACAAATATAAAACATTTTTCTCCTTTTTTAATTTGAGTGAATGACAGGACCTTGGTTCTTATTAAATTTTTATATGAGACACTTAGCAATTAGGGGCAATTTACTAAGAGTTAAATTGTAATATGTTTAATTAAAAATTAGTCAAATAAAAATTTAAAAAAAAATGCTCAAAATGAAATCGTTTATATTTTCTTTTCTCTTGCCCTTAAGTTGAATTACATTTAAAATTGAATAAATTAATTTGTATTTAATTTGTATAAGTGAAAGTATTAAAAAAAATTAAATATATATTAATATAAATTTAATTAAATTGATTGAATGTATTTTAAAAAAAAATTTAAATTAAAGCAAATTATAATTTTTCAATGAAATATATTTCATAGAGATTACAAAGATATAATTTTCATTTTAAGATATAATTTTAATTTTTTACTCTAATATTTATAATTATGTTAAGGTAATTGGAAATTACATGGACAATAATTATTTTTATGATTGTTGTTGTTGAGCAAATAAATCTTTTAAAATATTTCATGGGTGATTTGGAGCGTGACACATTTACTTTTTCATACTTTTTACTCATTTTCATATTTATTCAAATTAATTTTCAAGAAAAAAAAAAAAAACGGATGGAAAACTGTGAAAACCTTTTTTTTCGTAACTTCTAATTTGTAATTCGAATAAATCCCTTGTAAAAATTCATATGAAAATTTTTCGTTCATTTTTATCCAAAATTTCAAATTAATTATTTTCTTGAACAATCAGAAAAAAAAACGGTAAGTTAATGTCATTTTTATTAAATCGCGCCTTATACGATTCTGCATTAATAATTATCGCATATAAAATAATTACAAATACATTATACCTTAAGTAAACATGGCAACTCTATTGCTCCAGCATTCTCTGCTTCAATAATAATAAGTTCGGCAATTCTCCGATTTACAAATTTTAGACTTTAAACTTTATTAACGATTAATTTTTGATTGGATAATCGTGTAATGCAATTTTGCCTTAAGAAATTATGGCATTTATGGATTTTATTTATGCATAATTGAAATGTTCTTCTTCCTTTTGTTTTTTTTCTTTTTCTTCTAAATTCACTTTTCGTAAATTTATTAAAAATTAAATTTTCACTTCACTCAGAATAACGCATTAAATATTCATAAATTTTCATAAATTTTCATTATGTTATAATTTGAAGCAGATGGCATTAATTCATTTCAGTGGATCGATCATTCGTTAAAAATTTCCTATTTCAAACAACATTTATTAAAAATTTATTTATTTTTTAATTGTAATTTTATTTATACTTGAAATTAGATATCAATGCAAAACTTATTCAAAATTTAATAAAGTCAATGAACAATTCTTTTTTTTTTGCATTTTACTCCAAAAGATAAATTAATAATTTCATAATATTCTTTTATGTAAGATTTTTTGTTTATAAGATACAAAAAAAAATATATGCAATTTATGAGTATTTGATCAATTTAAAAATAGAGAGAAAGTTAATATAACAAAAAAAAAACACACACACACACACACACACGCATCAAACAATAATAATATCAACAACTGTAAAATGTCTGATTAATAATATTTCTTCTCCTTCTTCTTCGTCTTTGTCTCTCTTAGCTTATAATAGCACGCAAAATATTTATAAAACTACTGAAATGCTGATTTATTGTGTTTAGAGATATTAATCGTACCGAAAAATTATTTACGAAATAATAATTCTATAAAAATACATATACATTCATATTTATACACGCACACACACTCACACAATATATATATATACCTATCACTTAAAAATCACAAAATTCTAAAATGTGTGTTACATTTTGTGTATAGAACCCGCAAAATGTTTTATATGATTTTTTATATAGAAACGTTGTGAACGATAATGTTGACGCTGATGTTCACATTCATATTCATATTCATATTCATATTCATATTCTTTTTTGATGTTGTCGATGCTGAGACTGAGACTGTTACGTTTACTGATGATGATATTAATAATGATAATGATGATGATAATGATGATGATAATGATGATTATGTTGATTGTAAGAATTTATTTTTAAGTACAAAATTATGCTAATTGATGGCACAAATAAACTTTGTATAAAAATGAAAAGTTACTCAGTTCGCTATTATTTCGCTCGTTCGTTTCCCCACTGATTTATTTTACTTGATTAAAAGATATTTTTTTGTCGTTTATTATATGTCATTGTTGCTGTTTTTGTTGTTTTTGTTTTTGTTGTTGTTGTTATTATTGTAATTGTTGGTTTTGTTGCTACAACTGCTATTGATGTGGATGCTATTATAATCATTATATAAAAATGTACCATTTTGCTAAATCACGAAAAAAGAGATGATTTTTTATACATATTTTATTATTATGATTCACATTTCATTAAATAAAAAGTGAAATGATTTGATATATTTTAAACAAAAAAAAAAGCATTTTTAATGATTTATTACAAATCATTATAAGTCATCATCATAAATCATCATCAAGTATCGTTGAAAATTCAAGTTAAACATTTCCACGCTATTTTTTAATTTGCGATTAATCATATTAAAATTTTCTATCAATTATATATTTCAGATTTTCTCTTTAAACCCGCGCTCCTATTTTTCATCTAAGACGTTTTCCATTAATTGAAAATTTCATACACAAATTCTTTAAAATCACTTTAAATTAATTTTTATTGTTTAATTTTTGATTGTTTTAATTGAATGAACTAAGTTTTAATTTTGTTTTAATTTTTTCAATTTTTTTTTTTTGGAATGTGTTCTCCTTATTTGTAATTTATTTGGAATTTTCTTTAAAAGGAAAAGGAAAAAATGTTTACATAAAAAAATTTTTTTATAAAAGGAAATCAATTTGACTGAAAACGTCTAATAAATTTAACCGTCGGCTAAACGTTTCGTTCAATTCAATTACGTGGCACAATATAAATTGACATTTAATCTCACAATTTCAATTAATATACTTGTAATTATTAATTTGAAAAAAAAATGTAATAACAACAATTCATAATTTTAATTATATTTGCTTTACTTGTTTTTTGTTGTTGTTGTTTTTATTTTGTTCTTTTTTCTATATTAGTTTTATACTAAAAGCTCACAATTTATTGTTTGATTGATTAGGTTTTTATTGTTATTATTATAGTTCATACTTATAAATATTAATTCAATAATATTACTAAAATGAATAATAACAGTACGAATAAATAGAGAAAAGTAAACGATACATTGAACCGTTTAATTGATTTAGCTGACTGATTTAACTAATTGACACTTTAAAAGTAATAATCATAGTATACAAAATTTCCCATCTAAACACGAACTTATCCAATTACCTCATAATACACACACACATACACATAGAAATACAAACGTAAATGCAAACATTAATACAAAAATATATGCAGAGACATTTAATAAATTACACTCACTTCACTTATTTACATATTATGTATGCATGTATGCATGAATGCATGCATGCATTTGTGTTGTACAATGGAACTGTTATTCATCATATAATAAATATAACACGTTTATTCAATGAAAATGAAAAATGTTCACTTATGCACGAAATCATTATTCTTCATATGAATTCTCTTTCTCTCTGCCTCTCTCAAAGAGAGCACAAGAGATAGAGAGAGAGAGAGAGAATATTTATTTTATAGTAAGCTCTTTGACCGTTACACATTCATGCATATTTATACTTTTTCAAATATATACACATATGTATATATATATATTTATATATACATTCAGTCACCTTTAGTTCATTATGATTATTATTATTGTTATTATTAAGTGGCATACGATTTAAAGTGTTTTGTATGAAAGATAAATAACGAATAAACGATTAAACGAACGTAACATATTTACGGTATAAAAAAATATCAAACAAAAGCAAATGCAAAAGACATAAATAGAAGAAAAGCAAAAAAAAAATAAAACAAAACAAAACAATAAATGAATCAACAAAAGTTAAACTAACGAGGCAACGAAACAACAAACGAACGAATGTATAAACAAACAAGTAAACGAAAACGTAAAAATTTACGTGTAGATGTATAAAAATAATAAACACATAAATGAATTGGAGATTTGGCTTATACTAAAACGATGTGACAATCAGTTTTTGATGAGCTCGCTTACTTGTCACATTAATGTATTTCATTTTGTTAGTTTACTTTATTCTTTTCTTTGTCGCTTAAATGTCGCTTGTTGGAACTGTTAAAATTTTTGTATGAGAATTATTATTACGGTGCTTTATATTCCTTTCTTTTTCTTCTTTCTCTTTTGTTTTTTTTTGATTTTGTTTTTTTATGTTTTTTTTATGTTTAATGGAATTGAACTGCGCCATACAACTATTTAATGATGACTGACTGAAATATGGCAATTATGTATCTAGATACATTTTGCCATTCAACAAACACATTTAATGTACACAGCAACAATTGCAGTAAACAGAAATAAAAACAACACCAACAATATCAATAGCAACATTTAACTTATAAAAAAACATTTTAGTTTAGTTTAGTTAGTTTAGTTCGCTTCATTTCGTTTCGCTTCATTTGTACTGAGTTCAGTATTTAATGCGCTGAAAGAAAACGATACGTTTTTTTGTATCATTATAATTTCTTATGATTATACAAGAATGCTTAGCAGACTTATGCAAAATTATGCATGCAGGATTTTGCTCTTTTAAAATAGAAACTTATATCTATAAATAAAATGTTTATAATGTGTTATGCTAATGATCATTGTGATAGATATAAATGCCATTTACTTTACTATAAAATTATTATATTAATTATTACTATTATTGTTGGCGCTGTTGTTGTTTTTATTATTATGTATATTGTCAACAACATAAGAATACAATATTGCCATCCATATTTACTTTGCCATCATTCTGTTTATTATAGTTATAATTGTTTGCAACATTTCGTTATCATCATTATTATCGTTATTGTCATTATTATAATTTATTATATAAATGATTTGTACGAGAGTGTATAAATATATGTGTACATAAATGTTGGCCCTGTATGCTCTGCATACCATTATTCATTCAGCATCCACTATTTTGAACCAGCTTTCACGTTTATTTCCTTCCAACAATCTACCTTTTTTTTTTGTAATCTTCAGTCCGGTTGCCGTAACGTTTGTTTATTTTTGTTCTTTTAATTCGTTTTATAACACATTTTGTATGCTACGTATCCTCTCTCTTTCTATCTCTCTCCCTCTACCTTTCACTCTCTCTGGCTCTAGCTCTCTTTTCATCTCTCACCTTCTCTGAAAAATTTTATAAGTATATGTAAATGTATGAGTTTGTATATAATTTTATTTATACATGACAGTTGAGTTGTTTGTGCGCGCGCTCCCATAAATAAAATATTGAAATATTGTTATAATTGCAATTATGTTATGTTGCTGCACTCGTTATATTTTCTTACACTTGATAGTTACTGTTTGTTGTTCTGATTGTTTTTATTGTTGTTGCTGCTACTCTTCATGCTGTGGTTGCTGCTGCTCCGATTACATTTGATCATTGTTGCTATTAGGTTTATCCATCATTCTCTTGTTGCTTGTTATTATATAGAAAAATAAAAATGCTGCAACCGGTCAAAGGCGGTCCAAAATTACCTTACAGCAAACTTACAACACTTTGTCTAATATGCTTAAGGAAAGAGATTCAAAATTTCAAACGAATTTTTTATCAAAAAAAAAAGGCGTAAAATGGTAAATGCTTTTTTATAGCAATCCCTATGAGGGGCGTGCCATAAAAGTTATTCAAATTGATCCATTTTTAATTGGACTTTCTTTTGAGCTAATGGATAATAATTCGAAACGTTTAATTTCTTTTTAATTTATATCGTAAATTTTAATATTCACTATGCAAAACTATTTTCGTACCATTGAAAATAGTATTGGATAGGGAATACTTAAGTTAGTGCATGCTAGCATAGAAACATTAACTCTACTTTTTCTCTTTATCTCTTTATTTCTCTTCTGCTATTGCTGCCTCTTACTCTAAAGCACTGGCTTCATATAGTTATTGTTGCCATTATTATATTATGTGTTTATTGCTTGTTATCTATTAAATAATAATTGAAATTGAAAATTGTTCCGTTTCTGTAATTGTACAATTGTTGTTACTATTGTTGATGTTGTTGTTGATTGTTATTTCTCTATGTACAATTACTTTTTCGGCTTTATGATTTATTTGAAGTAATTTGTTCATGTGTTTACTAAATGAATGAATCATATTATAACATTTTATTTTGTATATAGGCTTTTGCAATAATGTTGCTAAACATTTATAGGATTTATTGCTATATAACAGAATTCATATAAAGAAATGTTTATAAGCAAATTTATATACACATTTAATTTAACGAAATTTGCCTTATGGAAGTAAACAAAGCATTAAAAAAGTAGGCGGACTTCAAATTTTATGTTTATTAATATGAATAAATACATCAGATATGTTTGAAACTTTTTATTTTTATTTGAAAATATCACGTAATAGTTCTTTAATGAATAATAATTTTATATCAAAATTTATTATAATTGAAAACAAGTAGGAAAATTATATTTGGCTGGGGCCAAATCTGCAATACCCACCACCCAGATAACATGATATTTTTATTCAAAGTCTGCTTTACTTGTTTTAGTAGTAAATAAAAAAATTAAACATAAAATAATAAAAAATTTTTATTGTATACTCTCGTGTAGGCGTATCCGACTTGCATAATTTTTATAAATATATTGTAGACTAGAAGCCTCCTACTTGTGTAATATTTCAACTTTCTATTTTTCGCATTTTGCAGATGTAAGCAAAAAATTACCAAATTTCGTTTAACAAAAATGTTCATGTTGTACTATGGGCATATCCTTCGATCGATTTTGCCCATATTCAGTCCCAATCTGCGCGCAAGAACTTTAAATGATTTTGCCAAAGTTGAGGTCATTATCTCAATTTTTACGACCAGGAGAATATTTACAACAGACAGACTAAAATCTAATCAAATCTAATGACACAATGAACATACTCGCGATCTCTGGGTGGTGGATATAAAAAAACCAGTTTTCAATGTTTGTATAATTTTTTGTTAAATTAAAAAATATAATCGTATTAAATTTTTTATAAGGCCGACGTTTTATTTATTGATATAATGCGCTAATTAAATTCTAATAAATTGCTTCAAAAAAAAAAAAAAATAAAATGACAAAAATAAAAATTAGAAATCAAATCATAAAGAAAACGTAACAAAAATTTATTATAATAAATTCATGTTTTATGGTAAATCAAAAATGTCAATGAGTTGAGTTCAAACAACTTATAATGACAGTTTGTTATGTTATGCTAAGTTAAGTTAAGTTTATGCTAAGTTAAAATTACAGCAGTGTTTTATTAGCATGATAATTAATCCATTAAGTTGGAAATGTCTAGAAAAAGTTTAAATAAAAATTTACATTATTTTCGGATTAACTTATTATTTGTTCGGGTTTTGGTTTGGGATCGCTGTGGAAAATCTAATTTCGTGAAATATTTTGTTGATCTAATTATTTATATAAAATTTTCCAATGAAAATTTTGTGCTTCCTGATAAAAAAATTTCTGAATTGTAATCTAAGAAAAATTGGAATCACTTTAAGTAATGTTGACGTAATTTCTAAGGAATATAAATTTTTTATTTTTATAAATTAATTGTTTGCTTCAAAATTTGTACTACGTTAAGCCATTTTCGTATACGACGTAAGAAAAGTAAAATTTTAATTTTAAAGTAATGTGGTCTAAAACGTTGCCTCTTTCTAAAATAATTTTCTGTTGAAGCAATTTCAATTATCTTGCGATTAAGTTGAATCTAAGTTCTACAGTCCGATTAAATAGCATATAAGTCTTGTATCAAACTTCCTCTCAAATAATGCACAAAGAAATTTTCTTGAATAAATTTTAATTATAAGAAATTCATAATTAAGTAATTTTGGGTAAAAACTTTTACAAATATTAAAAACATTATATATCAAAAAAAAACTATACATCGCATTTCAAACTTTATTAATGTACTTCCTTTGTGTATTTTTGTTGGTAGGTGAGTATCCAAAAGCATGAAAAATGATAAATTTAAGAGATGAGAGAAGAAAACGAATAAGAGATGAGACGAGAGGAACAATACAAGAAAGAGAAACCTCATTAGAAATAGAATTCATTCGTAAATATAATGTCAGTGTGGGAGGTATAAACATAACATAAATTCAACCACTTCGTATTTGGTTGTCATCATTCGTCTGTCATATGTCGCTTTCGTTGGTCGTTTAATGTTCGTTCCTTTCCTTTTGCAAATGAGTTAATTTCATGCAGAGTTCTCTAAAGAGCAACAGCATACCTACCTACCTACTCACACATTTATATATATATACACATATGCATTTTTATATATAAATGTATACGGTTCATTAAAAATTATTTTCTATAGCATAATTGTGTTACATGAATATACACTTAAGCTATAACATGGCATTGTATAACAGACCCATGGACGCATATTTGTTTGTACATGTGTTCACTTATACACCCTACATTATTTTGTGCAAGTAATCTGTGCACATGTAATATGCTGCAAGGATTTGAGTTAGGCATATCTTTTATTACGATAAAATTTGTCAATGACTGCTTAGATTTCAATGAAATAATTTTCAATTATTTGATATATTTTAGTGAAATATGATTTTGACTTAAAGGCCTATGCGACTTAAAATGGAAAATTTTGGATCAACATTTTGTATGAAATTTCAATTTAGCAATATAAATTTATGGACTACAATTTTAAAATTATATAGATCAAAAATTTCTGAATATGCCTTGCAAAAGCACTCTTATGAAAAAATTATCACAATGTTTCTTTTTTTTCTTGTTGTAATTTTGTCAATATCTTTTAAAGAGACTATCATAAAAATTTTTACAATTTTTTGCCATGCGAACATTTCAGAAAATTTAGATCCTATTGCAATTTCGGGAATAAGAATTATCCATAAATTTATATATATTAAATTGTTCGATTGTGGTGAAATCATAATGTAAAGTGTACAAATAACGATGATGCCTGTATTGGCAGTTTCAGTTTCAGTTTTTACTTTATACGAAAATTTACATTTTATTTATTTACTTTATTAAGTGAATTTTAAATGTTGGTGAGTCTCCATTTATATCGATGGAGGTCGCAAAATTCCAGTAAGCAAACAAAACAAATTTAGTTAATGTGATTTTACATATATACATGTATATATATATATATATATATATATATTTATTTATTTATTTATTTATTTATTTATATATAATGAAATGTACAGTACATTTAGCGCGTCATGGGTTCATATTGTGTTAATGATGCTTCCATTCAACTAATGGATTTTTCTTCATTTTTACCATGCGTACATGCACACACGTATTTATATATATATATATATATGTGTGTGTGTGTGTGTGTGTATGTATGTATGTGTATTCCATATTAATCATGTAAAACATTATTTATAAATGCATGTAGATTATTGCTGCTGCTATCGCTGCTGCTGTTATTATTTGTGTAATTCTTTTACCGTTATTCTTATTATACACTATTTCTTCAATCTCTACTATAATATGCTTAAATTGATGATTTTGATTTATTTTCTCCTTTTTTCCATATGCATTTGTATCATGTATTTATGTATGTGAAAAAGTGCCAATGTAAGAAAACTAAATTAAAACTAAATAAAACGAAAGAAAATATAACAAATGATAATTGTTAGTGTCATTGAAATTTCCTTTCACATATAAATATATACAAATATCTATATATTTATATATTTATATATTTATATGGTATAACAAAGCAACAACAATTACAATGATTATAATTTGATGTTACATGTTATTGTTAGTTGCGTTGGTGGTGGATGATATTGATTGAAACAGAATATATTATTTATTTTGCCTTCATGTATATGTTTTATGAATATGATTGTTCAACAAAACAACAACTACATCAACAATAGAGCAATAACGGAAACAATAAAAAAGAAAAAAAAAAAAAAAAAAAAAAAAAACAAATTTAGTTATCCATCCATCTATCCAGGCATGGCCATGACCGTTGATTCATTTATTATAACAAATTTCAGCTAAACATTTTCTTATGGATTTTTATAGGTTTCTTAATTATAATGATGACAAAATCTATAGAATTTGATTTGTGATTAAATCTCTAAAACATATTTGATAATATTTAGATTTTTGCTGTTAATCAAAAATCAAAGATGTCAGTTATATATCAAAATATCGAAAATATAATTAAATATAAAACGAAATATTTTTGCTTATAGAAAATGGCGCTTTATGACTTCTTGGGCATAAGTTTTAAGATAAATTAAAAATGTAGAAATTTTTTCTTTCGTTTTCCGTAAATATTGCAAAATTAATAAGTAAATTAATTAAATGAGCACGAGGCTCTGAAATTAAAATATTCTACAGAAATTGATTATTTTGCATTTCATTTAAAATTTTTATCTCATGATTTTTCATTTTGAAAATTGAAAAAAGCAATTTATAGAAAATTTTTGTAAAATATTTCCATTTACATCTCTTTGAATTTTTTTTTTTTTTTGATTTCCTCCTAACTTGGTTTATATTCTTTTCCCTAAATATTAAATAATGAAATTTAAAGCAAATCAAGTGAATTAATATTTTAGGTCAGTACTTTCTAAACTTTATGATATCACGATATTTTGTTGCCACTCCCCCATAAGATACATGAAATTTTTTATTTAAATAAAAAATGAAATTCTCTGGGCTCTGCCTCGTTTTTGATCGAAGAAGCAACTTTTAGGCAAAAGATGCTTATTTGCTTAAAAAAGTCACCCTGTTTAAGAAACGCTGGATTATTTACATTTAAATGTCATTGTTATATGCCTTATTAATCTGATTATTGAATTAGTTTTTTCTAAAGATGACATTGATTTTTATGACAAATGTTTTTTCAATTCATTTTATAATTATTTTATAATTCTTTATAGTTAAATAATTTTATAAGTATTATTAAAAATATTCCTGATGATACATAAAAAAAATTTTCATAAAAGTTTTTTAATTAAGTTTCATTTTAAAAGGATTTTTATATAGAAAGTGTTTTATTGAAAATATAAAAATTCTTAAAATTATTAGTTTTCTTTATAAATAACTTAAATGATAATATCAAGAAGAGATTGAATGAATGTTTTAAATTAAAATTATTAAACTATACAAATCATTAAATATTTGCTTGTTTCATTTTAAATTTACATATTTAATTATATTTTGAAATTATTCAATTTAAAGACCAACTAAAAAATTTTAAAAAAAATTTACAAAGTTCATAAACTATTGCGCGAAAGGCAGGCCTGATAGTAGACATCAAAAATGTCTGGCAGTAGATACCCAAGATTAAACGGATACACAAAAATTTTCACTTTAGAAGTTTAGATTTTTTCATGAAGACAAAAGTCAAATGTATTCAATTCAATTTATACTTTCATTTTCAGTAAAATTTTGGAGCAAACTTCAAATCCATAATTAAATTTTGAAATTTTGAAATTCATGCAAAACGATTCACAATTTGTTACTGATTTCAGACACAAAACGACTTTAATATAAACATTTTTTTTTTTTAAATTACATTGACGTACAAATAAACACAAAAATTTTTAGATGATGTACATTATTTCTCTAAATAAGTAAAAAAACCAAGAAAACGTTTTAAGATTCTAGTCTTACCTCTAGCACGTGATTCTACATAACAGAGTCTTGTTTGTTTATTAAATTTCATTTGAAAATATTACAAAGCACACGAACAAAAGAATATACAAACGAATGAAGGTACGTTATTTCTAGACCATGTAAAAAATACATTTCTCATCATCATCATCATTATCATATCATTATCATTATCATTATCATTATCATTATTATTACTATTATTAATATTATTATCATTGTTATTATTTGGGGAATGCATGCGTAAGCATGTTTTAACAAAATTATTCTCAACGTAAAGCATCATACACACATATAATAAAAAGTTTTTAATATTTGGATTATTTTTTATTTAAGTGGCACTAACAACTCTCTAACAAAAATATATCAATAAAATATTTTAAACAGAATAAATTTGGCATTGTAGTTCACTTATACACACACACATGTACAGCTTTATATATTATTTTTTACATGAATGACAATAATTTTTCAAATAGGACAGAGAATAATATTCCTTGTTGTTGATGGCGAGCGTTATTTATTTATTCTCATCGTGTTTTTATTTATTTTTTGTTTTTTTATCTTTCGTTTGATGTTGTTATTGTTTACTCTTTTTTCACTCTCTCTCTCTCACCCTTCATTAATTTTCAATTATTTACATTGTGCGTTGTCATTCTCAACATACACATAGCAATCCGATCGCGATTTATTTTTTACATTTTTTACTCACAAATATATATATATATATATAAATAATTTTTTTTTTTGGCTTTGATAAGACTGACTATAAATAATAATGTGTGTGTAATGTTGCGGCGCAATACATTTAATGGTGCTTTTATTATTAGATGACACTAAACGACTGAACTTCGTTAGACAGGAATTTCATGAATTATTATGGGCTACATTTTATTACTCTGTAATCATAATGTTAATTGGCCACACTTAGTATTGTTCGCATACTACATCAACAACAACAACATGAATATACATACATTCTTGTATACATTTGTTTATATGTATATAAACATGTATATTCCTGGATATACATAAAAATGTACAAGTCTATATACATATGTATATACATATATATATACAATAAAATTAATCTGTACAATGCCATGTTGCTGGCTACATTTTAGAAAATGTTGCTAAACCTATAAATTTTTATTGCTTAAAAGTTTTAATAATCGTACACGTACACATATATAATGAGTTGATTTAAATGGTGACTGGTTGTGTATTTGTATACATGTATACATGTATGCGTGTGTGTGTGTATGATTGGTATATAAACATAGATGATAGAAAATTGAATAAAATGCAGTGACGATTACAAAGAGTTTGTTGTTGCATAAAGAGTAAATACGAAAAATAGGAAATGGGCAAGTGCCATGAATGAATAGTACAATGATGAAGTGAGAGGGGGAAGTATGAAATAAATTTCCATGAAGTATTTAAGCCTTAAGGGTGCTTAACATATATACAGACAGATTACAATACAATACAATAAGAAAAGACTGAAACAGAAAAACAGAAGAGCAGAAGAGCAGAAGAGCAGAAAAGGCGATGAGACCTTTACAGCTATAGCAAATTGCTTTTGTATGTAATTAATTGTATTATTAAGAATTTTATGTGTCGCTGTTGCTATTATTGTCATTTTATTACATTTTACTTTTGCTGTATTTGTTGTGCCTTATTTTTTTTTTTTTTTTTTTTTTGTTAATGATATTTTACATACGATTTATTTGCTTTTTGTTTTATTGCGTTCTGTTGTATAGCGAAGCTTTGAGGGTGCCAATTATTATTATTAAAATTTTTTGTTTGGCTTTTTCTTTATTATATAATTCTGGAAAAAGTTCATTAAACTTCAATACAGTTTTAATTTGTATTATTTTTAGTAGCGTTGTAAAAAGATTGTTGAAGTTGCCGTGACATTTATATCTTCTTTATAATTTTTGCATAGAGCATAGATCGTATCAGTTAGACTCGACTATGCTGGCAGCTCAGAAAGTTCAGATTCTTAAAAAACATTTTCTTCGATATTAAATGCAATTTAATAGCAATTAACTAAATTACGCCCAGTGTATTTATTTACCCTCAGAATTTAAATGGGTAACTGAAGTTTCAACTTTTTATGCCCACTATTCCATTTGAAAAAAGTAGTTCAGCAATTTTAAGTTTAAGTTGAAATTTTCTTTTGTAGATTTAGCAGTTTAGACTTCTTATAAGATGATATTTAATGAAACTTTTAGGCTTAGGCCCACAATTTAACGTATAAAATTAACTATGCCATTTTTTTCATCACCTTGAATTACCGATAGCTTTATGAAGATAAAGACCAAACAAGTTTGTTACTCTAAATTAATTACGCTGAAATAATTCTAAAAAAAGATTAAGGCGTGGCAATCATAAAATATTTTTGGAGACCAGTTACTTTTAATGGAAATGTGAAATTAAGTGATGCATCTTAAAGAATTTTGTATAACAATTTGAATATTCATAATCTAATGAATCATAATGATGTTATGAAAAAAAAAATGTTTCAAATCTTTTCTCAAATGTCTTATATTAATTATTAATTATTATTATTTTTATTTTATTCAGATATTAATTCACGTTTTAATTATTGTACAGATTTTTATTTAAGAATAATTAACTTGAATATTTGTATAACAATGTTAGTGGTTGCGCTCATATTTCAGACACAAAATAGTGCAATATAAAAATTGATACTTTATTTTACTTAAACGTAACTAAACTTAAAAAGACTTAATGTTCATTAAGTCTTTCTTGTGAGCGTGCAGTGCGTGCATGCAGGCTTTATAATAATTCATTTTACATTAGTTGTGAGTTGTGAGTGTAAAAGATGTAGCAGTCTCATTTTCTAGAGAGTAACTAGCATAAATGCGTAGGCAAAGCATAGAAAATATCAATTTGAAACACTTCAACGTTAAATAGAATTTTTATTTGCCTTTTTATACATCTCAATATTTCAATATTTTCTGGCATGAAAAATGCGTTTAAGTAAATTATATATTTGAAGGAAAGTTCATATATTTTATATTAGAAATATCTATTTTATTCACTTTATCTTATGGACACTTTACAGCGAACTCAGTTCTACACTGAGTATTTTTTTTTATGTATTCTTTAAACTTGCACGCGCAAATATAATGCAACATGTTGCTAATGCTTATTGCGTTTTACTTTTTAAAAGGTATTTAGATTGATACAGTTGTATATATAAATTTAGATTTCCTTTAGTTTTGAACAACATTGTTAAAGATACATTTGTATATAAATTTAGGATGTTTTGTTTCTCTGTCAATATTTTGATTAAGCCTAATGTACGATTTTTAGAATATTAACATAGAAATATATTTTTAGTGAACATTTATTAAGAGAGACATTGTTTACGTGAAATTAATATTAGATTTTTTTATGTTATTACTATTTTATAATTTTGATAACTTTTCACTTTTACTTTTATATTTTCGAAATAAATATCAATTATTTGAACTAATTATTTGATTGATGAATGGAAATTTATTTTATTTCCTATCAAATTACTTCTCATATTAGTGAAAGCTATTTTCTTATCTTATAATGTATTAATTAATTTATACGAAATATGTTCTTGAAGCATTTGCAAAGGTTCTTTCATTGAATTTTGTTTAGCAATTACAAATTAAATATTTTAAATATTTTGTTTGGTAAAGATAAAAGTCTTGATATTCTATGATATTTATTTCTACTTGTAAATTAATTTTATGCACTGCATTAAATATTTTAAGAAAATTTATATATCGTATATACATATTTTTATTTATTTAATTAATTGTAATTTTTCACGGTACCAGCTCATGGCTTATTTGCGGTGGCCTATACAAGCAAACATACGGCATTACTAAATTCATTATTAAAAATTAATACAAAAAGTGGAAAGAGTAGAAAAATATATTGAAATAATAAACATGCATATTATAGAAAAAGAAATTAAAAAAAAAACAAAAAACAAAAATATAACATTTGAAAAAAATATAAAGTTTAAAAACAAAATTAAAATTGGAACAAAAATGGATAAGCAAAAAGTAAGAATAAAATAAAATAAAAATTTTTAATACAAAACTAATGAAAAAAATAAAAAATAAAATAAAATAAAGTAAAATATAAAAATAAAAGTAAGAATAAAATAGAATAAAAATTTTAATAAAAAACTAATGAAAACAAAAATTAAAATAAAAATAAAAATAAAGAAAATAAAATAAAAGTAAAAATAAAATAAAATAAAAATTTTTAATAAAAAAACTAATGAAAAAATAATAAATAAAAATAAAAATAAAAATAAAGAAAATAAAATAAAACAAAATAAAATCAAAATAAAATAAAATAAGAATAAAATTAAATAAAAATTTTAATAAAAGTCTAATTGAAAAAAAAAATAAAAAATAAAAAAAAGAAAATAAAATAAAACAAAATAAAATAAAATAAAAATAAAAAAAGGCAAAAATAAAATACAATGCAATAAAATAAAATGATGATAATAATTGTAAGAAAGTAATGAGGAGGAAAGATATAGAAAAGGAAGAAAAATGTAACAATAAAAATAATAATAATAATAATAATAAAATTAATGAGCCAATTAAATAAAAAAGAAATAATAACAAAAGATATATAAAAAAACAAAAAAAAAATTAAAATCATAAAAAGTCAATATATATAAAAATGAAAGTATCAGGTAAATTTTATGATATACAAACACATACATTGCACATATATGCCCATGCATGCACATATGTGGCCATGCATGCACATACATGCACATGCGGTAAGAACAAGTCACACGTAAGTGAATTTATAGTATGCTAATTTTCAGGATGAAAAATATAATTTAACCTCTCTCTTAAAATGTGTTGTGGTAGTAACAGTTTGTATTCTGCGGGGTAACGGTATTTTTATGTAATCATTAAATTCTGTCAATTTTAGACTTTTTGAAATGTTTATCTACATTTAGTTTAATTTGCTTATTATTCCAATTCATGGTTGCTCTTTGTTGTTTTTGTTGTTGTTTTGTTGTTGTTTATTATTATTATTATTATTACTTTTTATTTAATATATGAAAAATAAAAATAAAATGTAATAAAGATTAATCATTAAAATTTTCTTATATTTAAGCATGAATATGCTTAATCAAGTGTTTGTCTATTTTCAAATAAACGAACTGAATCATTTAGATAAACAAAACGGCCCATGCAGAACTCTAAAGATTTTTGGTGAATATTTTCAATTAGATAAATTTATATGAAAATCCGTTAATGCCACATTAATTGTTATACTCTACAAGCAATTTCAATTCATTTTATAAATGTAAATGTAAATATAAATGTACACACACACATACATGGATAAGCACATGTATATGAAAATGTATGGACATAAATAAGCTCATGATTTAGGTATTTACAAGTAAGTATAAAAAATGTTATGCAAAAAAAGGAATACTGCCCAACCAAATTCACGTAAATCTCTTAACAATTACACGTGCAATAGCTAGATCTGCATGTATATGTGGATAAAATTTTTGGTCAAAAAGTTAAAGGGTATACCTTCATTTATTAAGGCATTACAAAAATTTACAAAAAAAAAAAAAAAAAAACCGACACTTCATTAATAAAATGGAGAGAAAAGGAAATGCTGTGAAAGTTCTCAATAAGACCAAAGTTATTTTTACGCATGTCAGTTGTGTAAAGATAGTCCAAGAAAGTTTAATAAGCTAAGGCAGTAACTTGAAAACCTTAAAACTTTAAGTGAATACAAAAAATGCAAAAATATTTTCGGTCGCCGTACGCCAATTTATATACGATTTCCTAGAAATTAAAATCATTTTGGACACATTTTCATTTTCATAAAACACGGAATTCAATAATTATCCTTTTAGACTTTTAATCATTAAGAAAGATTTATGAAACGTGCCTATTTTTTATAGTCCTCTAAATGTTTGCAGGTTCTATGAATTTTCATGTATGAGCAACTAATTAGATTTGGCACTCATTAAATTAAATTTTCATTTTAAATGCTAAAAAGAATTTTAAGTCAAATTTTACATTTATTTCAATTATCAATTTTCGGGCACTTTCTCATCAAATCAATTTAAAAACCAGATCAATAAATCATTATACGTACTTAATGCAGTGCTTTAGTGTATCACAAATTACGTTTGGTGCTTGTGTCATTAGCACCAATACACTTTAATAACTGTATGGCATACCTTGGATCCCACACACTTATTCATATACATATATACATATATACATATATATATATGATGTATATAATATAATTCAATTGAATTGTCATTATTATACTCACTACCCTACAGAGGTTAGTGGTATATTCACTTTGTCAAAAATATTTGTATCGCTTAGAAGACAACATTGGAGACTCTATAAAATAAAGTATATTCTTGATCAGCATCAAATTTTTAATGGATTTAGACATGTCCGTCTGTCCGTCTGTCCTGTCTGTCTGTCGTCTGTCTGTCTGTCCGTCTGTGTTTCTGTTTGTTGTAAAAATTTCTGCTGGTCGTAATATATAAGATATCTAGTTCAAATTTATTAGAATCATTGGAAGTTCCTCCATACAAGTTGCGTTTGAAATTAGGCAAAATCGATTAAAGTACACGGCTCCACGCCAATGCCACATAAACAGAGAACAGAGAACGCTTCGTTTCTTCTAAGCCAAATTTGATAGTTATCATGGTAGTTCATCATCTGCAAACTACAAAAAATATAAAGCTGATATTTTGCCCAAGTACAGAGGCTAATACAGGCCTAAAATGTCCATCCACAAAACTTGCAAATCAGTTACGCCTATGAAAAGTTATACAATAACAAATTTTAATTTTTTTTTTTTATATTTATTTACTCGTTTTCCATTTACTTCTAAAAAATTGAATAGAGCTTCTGATTCAGATATAGAATCGTGCTGTAATTGATGGTGAATATCCAAGATTTGGTTCTAGTCAAATTTCTTGTTCTTGTTATTATTGAATTTAAATACTTTTTAGTTTTTGTAAGTGCCCAAGCAAAAGTACATTTTCTTCCTTTTTTTTTTTTTTACTTTACATACGCTCATTCTCATCTTACGTCCTGATTTTTTTTCACTCTATCTCTATGTATGTATGCATGTACATGCATGTACATGCATCTCCATGCATGTACATGCATGCATATCTGTTTATATATTTAATTCAGTTTGCTTAAATAATTGTCCTCGGACACAGGCACATTCTCATATAGATTATAGATTTATTTTACTCTGCATGTTTTTTAAATGATTTCAATTACTTCCT